>CVRI01000021.1:1389659-1498210 GCA_900005825.1 Clunio marinus | reverse complement strand
TAATATTATTAAAATATTTGCTTTGCAAACAAAAATGAGGAGTCAAGCAAATATAGAACAATGCAATGAATAAACAAAATTGCACATCCTCTCTCTCTCTCTCTCTAAATCTCTCTAAATCTCTTCTCCTTTTATATCTCATTCCTTAAAACCGTGAAAAAAACAGACGCGTGTT
This sequence comes from Clunio marinus, assembly GCA_900005825.1. Lineage (NCBI taxonomy): Eukaryota > Metazoa > Arthropoda > Insecta > Diptera > Chironomidae > Clunio > Clunio marinus. The sequence goes on along the minus strand of CVRI01000021.1, from coordinate 1,498,035 downwards.
AAAATATATGAATTATTAGATATTGTTATTATTTTAATATGTATCAAACATATCAAATATTTAACATTAATATATTTCTTTCTACAATATTAACAAATGACCACCTAGAATTTTCGCAGGTTAACTGAAGTTTCCATCATCATGGGAACATCAGTCGGGTGTGGTACGAGTTTACTTCTCGCACTATTTCCATTTTGGAGATAAGTGTCGAGAAGAAAATAAAAACTCATCACGGGCAAGTTTGAAACTTGCTGAGAACAGTTCGTTCTACCCATTACTGATGATGATGATGATGATGACTTAAAGAGCTTTTATTAATCAAAGCTTAAGGATTAGATTAGATTAAACTAGATCAGATTAGATTTCAGCTAACCATTGCAAGTTAATGGAAGAATTTTTTCTGTTAACTTCTGTCAAATATAAAGCATAAAGTTCTCATTTTAAGAAAATTAAATTTTTTTACTGTCTACTTGTTTTGGAAGATTAACTTAGCAATTGATTTTCATTTTAATTCCACTTTTATTATGGTTTTAAAGCAATTTCATGTTGAATATTTTAACAAACAATTTCTCCTATTTTTGATTAACAAATTGTGTTGTTCAACAAGTTTTCACATAAAATTTTGTCATCAAGTCGTTGATTATCGAGTTTAATTTTGTAAAATTGATTTGCCCAATGTTGAGCAATTCTAAGATATTTAATTGGAGGATGTGGTGCGTAGTCTCTGAATTTGCTATGTGGCAGAACAGCTTCGATCTGTGTGCCAAAGTTAAAATTATTATAACTTTCGATTGTAACGAATTCGGTATTATGTAAAAGTGCCGTCTTAAAGGCAATTTCAAAATACTGTCCATTAGATCGAAAACGTCTCAATGGATTATACTTTGAAGACGCGTCATGATATCCTGGGCCAACAGTTGGAACAAACATCAGATGATACATGTCAGCAAACTTTTTCAGCTTCTCCCAATTCTTCCATGTTGAGAAGTAATTCGCACCATTTGATGTATTGTAAGTATAGAAACCATCAAAATTTGATTGTCGAACGATGGTTTTGCTTTCTTTTGATCTAAAAATGTGAAAATGAATAAATATTATCGATTTTAAGTCTGAATCAACTGAAAACTTACTCCAAATGCGCTAAAATGAAGGAATCGTAATTTGTTTCTCTTATCGTCAACAAACCATTCTTGCCCAAAAGTTTACTCCATTCACGAATTTTCTCAGCGTTCTTTAAGTAAAATATTGGAAGTGTTTTCTGTCGTCTTATTGAATAAACTTTAAAAAAGTTTGGATTTGTTGTGTAGTTATCGACGAAGAACTTCAAATTATTTCTGATGCTTTCAATTGTTCGATCTTCATAGTCACCAATTTGAATAGCAAGTTTTAATTGATTTTGGCGACTGTTCTTGTTCATATCAGATAACAGATGGAAGACAATTGGAAGTAGATCATTAAGTTCACTGTTATTTGGCTCCCAATGTAGAATGATGACACCAATGCCACACAGTCTAATCTCTTCAAAATGTTCCTTTAAAATTTTCTTAGCTGCTTCAATCGTCGAGTAATTGTACAATCCACGCTTAGGATAAAAAACTGTATCGAGTTGGAAGATGCTTTGATTCTCTGCTTTAAACCATTTAACTGGAAGGTAATAAAAGATTTGAATATTGCTAACAGTTTTGTTATGAATGATTAGATCTTCATCCATTGTAAAAGTGTCTTGATTCTTGTCAACTTTCTTCTGAACATCCAAACTTTCAGACATCAATTTGACTTTCTCTCGAATGATTCTGTTCTTTACAACTTTCTCATCATATTTCTCAGGAATAATTTCTCCTTGGTTCAACTGATTAATTGCATTGAGTATTGCTTTCTGCTGTTGCTTTGCTTGAGGATTGCGACCATTTCCATCAAGATAATTTGAAACTCGCTGTTGTTGCATCATCAGGAAGTTAATTTTTCTTTCATTTTGTTTCAAAATATTTTTATTGTAGTTTGAAATGTAAATATAATAAATGATAAGAAACACTGATATTAATCCTGATAAGTAAATTAACAGTCTTAGTGACTTCAAGTTCATTAAATACATTTTTGTTTCACTATTATTTCACTTATTTATTTGGAGAAGACAAATTTCTTTATCGTTGTATAAATTGTAAGGATGACAATGACAACAGAAGCAAAGCGCATGCTCATAAAATTTCTACTTTCGATTATCTACTTTTTATGCATCGGGAAATATTTTTATGCGTTATTCTATTATGATTTATCATAACATTTATAATTTTTTAAATTACTTTTCTGTCTGAAACAAGAATGCGTAAAGAAATTTGAAATAAAAAATTATGACACAAACAATTTAACTAAATGCTAACATTTATTAAAACATGTGTTAAATCACGATAACTTTCTTATTGACATATAAACATTTTTTTTGTTGATAATTTTTCTTATATTTACACTGCACTAAAAATCTCGCTTCATCTTTGCGTGACTGAAATCGCTTTGCGTTGCATTCAATCAAGCGCACTGGTAACTCGAGATTTGCAATCTTATGTAATCAACCGAATAAAAATTTATTTAATGTGATCAATTTCATCATCGTCTTAGATGAGTATGGACAAAGCGGAAACATTTTGTAGCATTTTATGAAATCATTTTTTCGATTCTTGTTAAAGTCCAATCCAGATTGATAAGCTTTTGAGAGTTTTTTGGGTACTTTTGTGTGTTCAATGGTGTGACTGTTAAATGAAAAGATTACAATTGAGATCTAAAAATTTAAAATCACTCACGTTATGAACTCATAAATTTGATTTGCTTCATTGTTGTTTTTCTCAGCACCAGCTGATAATTGACAAATCAACGATAAAGCACAGTTGAAAGGATCCTTTGATAAAATATTATTCCAATCGATTTTCTTTTCAAACTCAATTTCTAGGTCAGTGATGTTTGCTCTCCGATTAGCATCGTCTAAGTCACGTTTTCCAAACAGCGTTGATGCAACTTTTTTCAGATAAAATATTATTCACGATTCATTCAAATGACATTCAACATGCTCACCTCTACCAGCTCCAGATGAAATTTTCGTAAAGTCTTGTGCAAGTAAGTGAATTGTATAAAGCGCACCCAAACTCACAATCATCATGACTATTAACCTGACGCCCATTTTCGATCCTAGGAACTTTGAGAATGCCGCAAATGCTGGTCCAAAAGTCATTAGGAAATTTTTAAGAGCAAAATAAAGAAGAAATAAACAAAATTATTAAAACACGAAAACCTTTCAAATGGAAAATTGTTAAATTTTTATCTTCAGAAAATATAAAACGTGTGAACTTAAAGAGATGATGAAAACAACTAAGTCTGAACTGATTTTTCAATCCAATTGGAACAGCAATAGAAAATGAATTTCCTGACTTACCTTCCTTAAAGACTTTTCTCCAATCTACAATAATTTTGCGGAGTAAAAATTATGTGCGATGGTTTTCAACTCTCGCGAAACTGCAACTGCAATGAAAAGCGAAGAGAGTTTAGAAGAATCATGAAAACATTACTTGCAGTTAACAACAAGAAAAACTTCCAGTATTATTTGTTTTCCCTTCTCCGATAATTATGAGAGAGAGACGAAAGATACTTAAATGTTGCTTACTTTGTTTTAATGCTATAAAAGCAAGTTAAACAATTATGCAATAACATTGATTGACGGCAATTCTTGGAAAGATAATAACACTATGGTTGCTTGATGTGTTATTTTAACGAGTGAAGACTTGTTTGGTGGCTTCATGTCGTTAGTTTAGGAAAAATTCAGTGTGAAGCTTATTTTTTATTTTAAATTCCAAATCACATTCAACATCTTAACTTAATCAACTAATAAATCGCTATTTGCAAGCGTACCTAGTTGACTCTTTAACCATCATTATCATTCCGGTTTGACATTTAATGTTGCCGCATTTACTTTTATTCGCATATATTACACAACTTACTTTCATCTTCATACACATTGGAAGAAACTGCATAAGAGAAAAAGAGAAAGAAAAATGAGGTGAATGTTTAATCGAAAGCGAATTGAATTTGTTTCTGAATATTAAGATAAACAAAATCTGTTTAATGATTACCCTTTTGATTTATCTTTATTATTTATGAGCTGTTTTACAAGCAGTTAACGCTTCATTAAATATACCTACAGCCGTTAATAATGATTATTTATTGAATATTAACTTTTATTATGGGCGTGCAAATTGTCATGTCGTTTGATAATGTTAGCTTTTAAACTGGAGAGCAGATAGCTGTAATAATAAAACTGACTAGTAGCTTATTAATTTGCTTGATTTAAATAAAGTGTGTCATTTTCAATAAAATTGTACAATCAAACATTAATACCTAAATAACTATTAATTAAATTACGAATTGTTTTCAATCTTTGTGAAATAAAATTCTTGTCTTCACTTATGTGAATTTCGCGCGTGATAATTGTGACTTGTTATTGTCGTCATCGGAATTGTTTAATTGCTTTATGACAGATTTGATACACTTTTCAATATTAGGATATTGACATGAATTTGGTTTTCAACACGAGTACAAGTGTTCCGATGTTGATGACATAGCCATGCAGATAGTCAGTGCTAAGATAATTTAATGACGCAAAAGCGCCTAAAAATAAAAGTTTGTTCAACGTTCATTCTTGCGATTATTATCTGAGATAATTTTGATAACACTAAATATCTTTTACAACTTTAAACCTCGATAAGGTAAAATTGTTAGCAAATAAAAAGTGCCTTGAGAAGCACAGTTTAAGTACAAATTAGCGCAAACAACTAATTTAGATTAAGAGATAAAACTTTTGTTTGCGAATTATGTTTCTCATTGTCAAGATAAATTATTTTATAACGTTTCAAAATATCTTCTTACTCACAATATTTATATCAACCATATTTTATCACGCATAACATACAACGTTAAATCTAGTTACAGACGATTATTTCAATATTTAAGAACACGTTTATGACCTCTCTACAAATAATTTCTTGCTATAAATTTTAAGTACGATAACACGCAATCTTGATGATAAAATGTTTAACTGATTATTAGTGATATCATTTTATAGATGTTTTATAAAAGATGAAAACCGTTCGAATATTTTTCAGTTGACATTCTCAATTTGTAGTTGTTCAAAGGAAGAAAAATGAAAACGTTAATTATAATTCTTATTTCCATTTCATTGGTGTACTCTCAAACAATCGGACCAGGACAGCCTGATAGCAGATGTCCACCAGGAACTTCAAATCCACCAGTTCATCTACCAAGCAACGATTGCACAGTTTTTCTTACCTGCATTGGTGGTCTTGCTTATCCTCAAGCATGTCCTCCAGGTGACAAATATTTCAAATTTCCTTACTGATCTCAATTAAAATTTTTATTTTTATTCGAAAAGGACAACATTGGAGTGTTCGATATAATTGGTGTGACTGGCCTGAGTAAGAAAATTTATGATTATAGTTTTAAAATTAATCATTAAAATTTAAAAAAATTATTCAGACGCGCCGAGTGCACACCTTCAAGTGGACTTCAGTGCCCACCAACTAATGATCCCGTCACGCATTTCCCACATGAAAACGATTGTACTAAATTCTACAAATGTGATTGGGGAACTCCAGTTTTGTTTGATTGTCCGCCTGGTCAAGAGTTTGGCCCCCAAATCGACAGATGTGACTGGCCTGAGTAAGAAAATAAAATCTGAAATTTCTTTTTAATTTAAAATTTTACAATTTGTTTAGAGTTGCTCAGTGCTCAGGCACAAGTGGACCTCAATGTCCACCAACTAATGATCCCATCACACATTTGCCACATGAAAGAGACTGCACGAGATTTTACAAATGTAATTGGGGAAATCCAATTGAATTTGAATGCCCACCAGGTCAGGAATTTGGCCCCCAAATCGGTAGATGTGATTGGCCTGAGTAAATGATGAAAACATGCAAAAATAAGAAAATTAAGGATAATATAAAATTTATATTTCTTTAAAGGTATGCAAATTGTAATTTAGGAGGAGGTGGAAGTGGAGAAGGTGGAAATGGCAGTGGAAGTAAAGGCAGTGGAAGCGGAAGTGGAGAAAGCGGGAATAATAGTGGATGGTCAACCAAATCGAAGTCTAAATCGAAGTCTAAATCCAAATCTAATTCCAAATCTAAATCCGGTTCAGGCGAAGATTGCTAGAAAAACTAAAAATTATTTCGCTAAAGCTAAAATAACATTCTACATTCTTTAAAAGTAGGACTAAGACAAGATCGATCACTGTTACAATTATAATTAACACCAAAATCAGATTATCTGTATGAAATTGTGTTAGCAATAAAACTTTTATCTTATCGAAATAAATTAAAAGCAGTTTAAAAGATTAGAAAAATATGTTTGAAGAGCATCAAATAAAAGTCAGAAATGAAGAAGACCCGAAGATAACTTTTAAGTGAAAAGTTTTTTCGATGCACTGTTAACGGATTTATCAGATTTTTTGTTGATTTTATCGTTTTAAATATTTATCGCAAAATGTCACTCAATAATTGGGTAATTAGAGTATTATGAACATAGTAAAAAACGGGGAGTATGGGAGTATGATGAACACACTTAATTTCAAATGCGATTTTCTTCGCTATTTTACATTTTGATGGCTCAACACTTTTCAGAAAAGTAGAGTAGAAAGACCCAAAGTTCTTCTCTGAAAAGTTTTGAGCTATAAAAGTTTAAAATAGCGAAGAAAACCGCATTCAAAAATAAATGTGTTCACAATAGTCCCAGTTTTTGACTGTGTTCAGAACTGTCCGTTTGCCCAATTTTAAAATTTTTTGTAAATAAAAATGCTTATCGCAATCAATGTCTTAAAACTTTTTTCATTTATTGCTACTGATAATGATATTTCAAAGAAATATTCTAAAATTACCAATTTGTTCACTATGATTTGAGTATTTCAACCCCGATACTGACATTCTCCAAGTGCGTAAATGAAAAAAATTGTAGATAAAGATTGTTAACTTAAAATAATCTCAAAAATCTTGCAACGCACTTGATTCTTTTTGCTGGTGATTTTCTTCCTTATCAATCGGAAACCAAACACATTTCCTTGTCGTGAATTTATCAATTTTAATTCTTTTTATAACTTTTTATGATTGATCTGAGACGTCATTAAATGTGCGATTAAAAAGTCGTTAGAGTTAAAGACTATTCCAATAAAATTTTATTTTTTTAATTTATTAGGTATATTCCTTAATTAATGCAATTTAACTAATTAATTATATTAAATCTCGGACATTTTATGGCCATTAAATTCATTTTCACATCCAAAGGATTAATTTTTTGACAGCATTAGGAAAACATGTGTTAATAATTCGCAGATGTTGAAATTCTTAGAAAATCCCGCTAATTTTTTTATTACCTTTTAATAAGGTGCATGTGCATCAGGATAAGAAAAAATCTATATAAGCCAGGATATTTTCAATCCACTTTTATTTCGTGATTGTCATCAAGAGAGAAAGGACGTAGAAGAAATTTAAATAATTTTTATTAAAACAAAATAGTGAAAGCTTAAAGTTTAAACATGGACCGCAATTCAGCTTCTTCATATAACCAATTTGGAATCAAAAGAATGAGAATCTACGTACCGAAAACTAAAACAACGGACAAAACAAATGAATCTTTTCCAAGCGGCAGTTCGGAAGAAGAACCTTACGATTGGTTTGGAATGCAATCATTCGACAGCGTAAGGTCAGAAGAAGAATCTTACGATTCGAATGAAGTGGAATCACTCGACGGCGACATGTTGGAAGAACTATCTTTTGATTGGAATGAAGTGCAATCATTAGGCAACGACAGTTTGGAAGAACAATCTTTTGATCGGAATGGAATGGAATCATCCGACAGCGCCATTTCAGAAGAAGAATCTTTTGATCAGAATGAAATGGAAGCAATCGACAGCGACATTTCGGAAGAGTCTTCCGATCAGGATGGAATGGAATCAATCGACAGCGACAATTCGGAAGAACAAACTTTCGATTGGATTGGAATGGATATCGACGATACTGCCGTGGAGTTTGCGATTTTATTCTACGAAAACGTTGGAACTTATTATGGCAATATCTTAGAAGAACATAAAATTTGGCAGCTGCACGAATTCAAAAGAAAGTTCCGGAGCGCTGTGGAAGTGAAGCATATTCTCTTGACTGACATCATCGCTTTATCAATCAAGAACTACTCATATAATCCAGAATTATTCGTCGATTTCGTCGAGATTCTATTGGAGAATGAACCTGATTCAGACATTCCAACATTGACAATACCTCAGTTGAAATCAACCATAGCAATGTTGCTACAAAGCCTCGATTTACGACGTCAAGCAAAAAAGGGATTCTTGGTTCCTTTCCTCGCTAGCGCAATGCATCGAGACATAATAAAATTCGAGGACATCGAACATTTGACCGAAAGTTTAAACGACGACATCATCCGCCACTTCGATTATATGGATGTTATCGAAGAAGAAATTATCTTCATGAAGGAGATCTTTCAAAATCCTGAATTGTCGTCAACAATTGCAAATGCATTGCCATTATAATTACAAGACTGGCCGGCAATTACAGTGAACTTTCTTTATAAGAATTTTGAAGGGAGTCACCTATAAAAAGCTTCTTCCTATAAAGAACTTTTTTGAATATTACTTCTTAATATGAGTGTGTGGCTTATAAAGAGCTTTTTACTTATAAGGAGAATTCTTATAAAGAAAGTCCACTGAATTATAACATTGAAATATTCTTGCATCGCTGATTTAGAAGCTTCTAAATCATTTTTATTTTCAAATTTATCAAATTTCTTATTTCTTATTTCTTATTTTATCAGAAAACTCAATTGACGAAGGAAATTTCCTGATCTAAATTACTGGCATTGAAGTTTCTTGTTTCTTTCCTTATTCTACTTCAATGTTGACGTGACTGATGATTATCTAGTCGAGTCAAAATTCCTAAAAGTACAAAAAAAAAAAATGTGAAAAATCTCGTACAAAATAGTTGTTAATAAAAATCCAAAAAAAATTAATTAATGAACTTTTGAATGCTATCTCAAATATTTTTTTTTCAGAATTTCTGATTTAAGCTGCAAATCAACATGAATCTTGATGGAACCTGTAAAAAATCATAAAATGCTAGTAAATAATAAAAACTACGCTGTTTTGTAAAGCAGTCAAGTTTTTCTATATTTTTGTCATTTATTTATAATTATTTTTCAAATTTTATATCTCATTTTTGTACAAACAAACTTCAACAATTTTTTAGTTTTTTTATCTCATGTTTTAATTTCTTTGATCTTAAATATTTCATTCATGTAATAATAAAGTTTTCCATCTCTTGTTGGTTTTTTCTTTTGTTTTCTTCATAATTTCTGTTTGAGGACATAAAATGAAAATACGAAATTCAAAAAAGAGATATTTATGTGGAATATTTGAGAATCGTAGATGAATATACAAGTAAAGTTTCGGCGTTTGCTTTGCTGGAGTTTTATTATAGATATTAAAAAATAATAAAGAAAAAGGATGAAGAGTGCAACTACCTGTCATTAAATGAACATTTTTTCCTTAAAAAAATAATACAAAAGTAATAAAATGTTTCTTAATTGTTCTGTTTTATTACTAAATTGAAATTAAATATTCTGAAGGAGTGAACATTTCATGAAAACAAGCTCTGAAATCAACTAAAATTCATACATACAAAATTGATATGTTTTCATTTCACATAAAAATCAAAAATTTAAATTAATAAATCATGAAATTAATGAGCAAAGCATTGATCAACATTCAGACAAGATCTCAAGGGATTTATGTGAAAGTGGGAAGCAGAAATTCCTTGAGACCGGTCAGTTTCTGCTGAGATTACAAAAATCAATGAATGTTTTGTTGCTTACGTCATTTAAGGAAAATTTACTTGCATATCTTCATTTGATTATTTTTTGTCGTTTTCGGGGAGTTTAAAAAATGAAATCTTTTTCTTTTTCTTATTTATAATATTCTTCTTCGTTTTATTATGTTGTGCATATTTTTTTTATTTATTATTCTTAGTTTTGCTCTTAGACTTTCAGCGACTTTTAATTATGCTAAAAATGTAATATATCGTGGAAAATTCTTAATTGAGAAGAAAATCAAAAACTTTTCTAATTGTTTAGTTTTTCATTTCTTTTCTTCTATTTATGTTAGTAATTCGCATTGAAAATAACTTTTTTTTTGGTTTTTCTTTTACATTTTCTTTCATGAGATAAGTTAAATTTTCTTCTTGTAAATAAGCAAAAATCCAATCGCGAAAGAAAATGGCAAGGAGGAAAAAGTTCTGAACGCGTGGATGAAAATTCAAAGATAAATACGTTGTGAAAATTATTTCGCATTGTAATAAAAATTAGTTCGTTGTTTCACATGAACTTTCTTTTTTCTTAAGTTTTTCCATTATTTTTCATCGTTTTTGGTCTTTATTTTCAATTTTTTTTTGTGGGAGGTTGAAGAACTATTTCATGCATATTTACTCCTAGAGATTCATTCTGTCGCTGTCGAAGTTTAAATACTCTGATCAATTTAAAGATGTTCACAATAAATCGAACTTCTTTCACAAATAGAAAAATTCATTTTTGTTTTCTCAATCCTAACTCACAACAACAAAATATTTTTCGACGATCGTTCTTTGCAAATAAAATCACATTTAGCTTCATTTCTCTAGCTACAGACTAAATAATTTCTTATCGCTCATATCCTTTCTTTTCTCTCTAATATAAAGAACTATTCTTTCTATTTAAATACATTCACATTGGCTATCTCATATCTGGATATGAAGCAAAAACTTAGTTAAACTTTGATGTTTTCAAGGAAACAGTAAATAAAATTCATTCTGGAATAAAGTCAATAGAAATAGAAAACTTTGTTAGATTATTAAGGAAACATAAATTATTCGTGAATTATTAAAACTCTCCATAGAAAATATTCTTGAAAAGCTCGATTTGACAATGTTCCTTTATCTCGTTCATGTCTTTCTTTCGAATGATCCCGTAAAGTTATGTTAATGACATAGAAACAGTGAAAATTGTAAACTTTTAAATGAGCTGGTTTGAGTATTTTATCCACTCGTTTACAAATTATTAATTGAATCTTTTTTTGTTTTGTTATTACAAAGTCTTCAGTGGATATTTTCCTAAGAAAAAACCTATTTAAAGATTAATTAAATATCAATCAGTGGACTTTCTTTGTTTTGCTTTCATGTGAAGGAAAATAAAATGTTTTTTAATAAAATTTGCGATTTATCTATCTCGATTCATTCCATTAAATGTGTCGTTATCATTCTCAGAAATGGACATAAGTTTCTGTTAAGTCTCAAGCAGATATAGAGATCAAAAAGTAGATCTTTTCCTTCAACAAATTGAACCGATTTCCCGCACTTCTCGTGTTTTTTTACATGTTTAAGTTTAACTTTTCTTGCGTCATCAAAAATATCAAATAATATGAATTAAAAAGTTGTGTATGTGCGACTTTTAAACTGCTTTTTATCATCTTCTTCGTTAAAAATTTTAATAATTTCTGTTTCATTATTTTCTTATATTTGATTTATAAAAAGCCTTAATTTTAACTAAGCGATTTTTTTCGTATTTTCTCTTCATAATTTGTTAATTATTTTTCATTTACATTTTGCCTTCACTTCAGGTTGACTTAAATGGGATTTCTGTCTTAAGATATACTTTAAGCCAATGATGAAAAAGACTTTGAGAATTTTTTATTTATAATTAAGTTTTTCATCTTAAAAATGCTTCACACTCTTTGCTCATGTTTTAAGGAATTCGAAAAAATTGATTTTGAAAAGAAAAATAATTTTCTATTTCTGCTTCCATCGTTAGTCATTAGATATATAATAAATTTAAAGCTTTAATTTTTGTTTTTTTTTAACTTTTACCTCTTAGAAATCCATTTTACATTTATAGATATTTTTCTTCTTAGTTTTATTTAAATATATTAATGATACTCTTTCCAACTCTGCTTTTGATCAGATCTCGTTCTTTGTTCATGGGTTCATCTCATGCTCCCAATGATCTCTCTGGTGACTGAGCACGTCGACATTGTGTGATGATCCATCCACATACTTCACATCAACAAACGCATTTGCATCAATTTCTTTAATTAAACTTTCTTCTTCATCGTTGCGGGTTTCTATTTCTTGTTTCATTTTATTAAGTTTTGGTTTATTTTTAATTATTTAAAGTAGGGCTTTTTTTATTTTTTGACAAGCGGTAAAAAAGCATCATTAATAAATTTAAACTGCTTCAAATTTTGTTTTAGTTATTATTAATATCATCCTTACTTAACAACAAAGCGAAACAAATAAAAAATTATTGCGTATTTTTTGTGTGGGTGAGTGATATTTTTTTTTTCATTTTCATTTATGTTTTATAGCATTTTTTGCCTCATATTAATCTCAATATTTTAATTAGATTCCACGTCTGTTCTTTCTTTGATTGGTATTTTCATATTAATTCGTTTAACTAGTTTTTTTCTTGTCATTGTCATACATTTCTACTGGCAATATTTTTTGGTTTTATATCAATGTCAAACATAATTTCACTTGAACTCGTCGCTTTTGAATCACTGCTCCTTATCCATATAATATTTATAATAATTTGTCTTCTTAAACACTCTGTTTCACTTAATCACTCGATTTTTTTATTTTCATTTGTCACTTTTTGTTTTGTTCCTTTATTTTTTGTTCGTGGTTCTCTCTCAACTTGGCTTGTTTTTACTCCACCGTTGATTTAAAATCTTTTCATATTCGCTTTGCAGTTGCAAAATATATTCTACACAAGAAAGTTTGATAATAAATTGAGAGAGAAGAAGGTTTGGAAAAGATTAAAATGTTTTGTTTTACAACAATCGGGATTGGATTATTTAATTAATTTCATTTATTTTTCATCCCGAAGCGAGAGAAGAGAAGAAAAAGTTCCCATTTGCGGATTAATTGTGAAATGCGTTGGATGATTGTGTGTGAAAAGGTCCCAGGCACCAATTTTGAAAATTTGAAATAAGAAGAAAAAAAGAAAGAACAAAAATTAAACGACGAACTTAAGTTTTTACACAGCAATTACGATTGATATTTTGATATTAAATATTATTTATGATTAAAAATATTTTCTTTTTAAAAGTCTCTTCTTTTTTGCTCACGTTGCTGTTTTGTATATTAAAAATAGCAAAAGGATTGTGGGGGTGAGAACAACTGCGTTATGTACTAAATGGTCTCTTACACAAATTTAATTTTATCTTGTATTAAGGGGGGAAATGAATTCTAACTTTAGTCCGAAACATGGTCAAATATCTAAATTTTCTTTTCTGTTTTATCTTTCTCAAATTATCTCAATAATGTTCGTTTTTTTGCTTTTTTTTTAAACTTTAATTACACGGCTTCTAATAATCAAAAGAAAGTTTATAATTAACATAAGAGATTGAAAAACGAAAATCAGACTTTAAAGTGGAATTTTGCCTATCAATTAATTTGCAACTACAAACATAAAAAGAAGGGAGAAATCATAATAAGATGTATCGGAAATGATAAGAAAAGTATAAGAAATAATTATTTGATCTTTTGGTTTTGTTAAGTTGTAATAATAAGAGATTAATAATAGAATTACTTTTTAGTTGCTTAGTAGTTAATTGTTGCTTAAAGGTAGCAGGTAGTCTACGCATCTTATTAATTTTAATGGCAGTCAGCATTCCTTTTTTCTTTTAATTGTTATATTAAATTTGTGATATTAATAATTCGGGAGTAAAAATTGAAAACAGTGAATCATTTATATAAAGTTGAAGGGTTAAAATCTCTTCCTGTCTGGTTAGCTCTAGTCCTGCATTCATTAAACGAAAATGATTTGCTTTCTGTTTTTGCTGTTTATGGGGTTGACAAAACTTTTTTCTTTTAGTTTTTTAACTTTGTTTTCCTCCGTAATTAAGAGAGCGAATAATTTCTTTTTATCAAAGTTCTTTTTTATTAATCTTAATCATACGATAAAAATGCAACTAAAAATTAACTGGTTGATTAACTAAACTTGAGCTTTTGATGCTTCTGAAGCTTTTGATGCTTGCAACGGTGGCTGCTGGTTTCTTTATAGCTCGTAATATTTTTTTTATCACAACGATCAAATAAACACGAATGTTCAAATGCATAAACATTGAAACCATAAACTTAGCGGTGATTGATTTAACAAAAATGTTAAATTAAAACAGGAATCAAATATTAAAAGTCGAACGAAAGAAATATTTACGCGAATTATTAAAGTTTTCTTCTTTATAATTAAGTTTCATATTATCATGTTATTTATTATTTTAAGATTAAGTTTAGACGGTGAAATATTTTCTCCCGTTCATCTAAACCATCATCATCATCATCATCATCATCATCATCATCATCATGTTGAGATGTTTCAATATTTTTTTTTCATCTTCTAGAACTTCATTAGAGAGAGGGAGAAGTAGGAGAGAGAGAGAGAGAGATATAATGCATAGAGAGAGAGAGGGGGGGGCGAGGCCTGATGATTCAGACATCGGCCGATCGCGATGCTATGCTTGGCGAACGTGAATGAATCACCACACGATGTCCGTTCTTCGTGACAAAGCCATCACTCTCTACTACAACAGTTGTCTGACGACCTAATTGTTCACTGCTACCTACGTCTTTCGGTGTTATTTTACCATCACTGGCATTAATTGTATTATTACTTGAATTTTTATTATTATGAGTAGTTTTATCATTTCTTGAATTATTTCTATTTAATAGAGTACCACTACCTAAACTACCCCCACCCCCCAACTCATTATGTGAATGTGAACTACCTAAGCCAGCTCCACCAGCACCACCCTCATGCTCGTCTCCGGTTTCATTTTCATCGCCTGTTCCTTGTCCGTCACCATCATGTGTAGCATGTTGTTTATGTTTGCGCCAAGCGTGCTGTATGAGTCGTGCACAATACTCTTCACGTTGACGCCATAATGTCGATGAGACAGGTTCATAACCGACTTCATCGGGACGTGTATTGACGCCTTCAAAGTCACCCGTCTCTTCAATAGGATTGCCTTTTCGTGCAAAGAAGTCTTTTGTGAGTGCGTCAAGAATATCTACACAAAACATCAAATCGCCTCGACAAATCGGTATGTCCATTGATATAATTTTATATTTATTCGGTTTATGTATTTGTAATGGCGGTTCAAGCACATCGAGAAATTCAGATAACTGATCATAGCGGATATATTGTGTGCCATCTGGATCGAATTGTTGCCAGATTTCATAATACATATCGTAGTCGTCGTCGGTGAGACCTTCTTGCACGTCTTCCGTTGCTTGCGAATAATTCTCCAAAATCACAGCGATGTACATGTTGATCACAATTAAAAAGCTAATAACAAGATATGACAACATAAATGTAATGCCAACTTTTGCGCTGCCGCAATTTCCTGGAAAGCCAATTTCAGGATTGGGAGGATCGCATTCGTCTTCATTTATAATGCCGTCTAATACACTATCCCAACCTGCTGATGTCGACATCTACATTTGTGGTGATCATAAGCAAATAATGTAGCAGATGAATTGTGAACATATAAATTTGTGTTTATTAAGTTTTTTATTGACATTTCATTGTTGTCATTGTTGTTGATTTTTTCATTGATGTGAAGAAGAAAAAAGAAGAAAAGATATTTTATTAGTAAAATGTATCAGTAATAATCATTATTGAACCACATAAACAAAGCAAGCAGGAGAATCATATTCAGTTGCGTACTGAGGTGATTTATGCAAATAAGTATAAGTTATACTTGTAAGTACATAATTAAGAGATAACATTGAACAAACAGCAACAATTATTAATGTTTTAGACTTATTGGTGGTGCTTACTTGAAACAGTAAAATCATACTCTGCCCGAAGGTTTCAAAATTGTAAACATCATCGATGCCGCTCTTTTTCTTAACGTGCATGAAGAATGACATACCGAATATGGCAAAGATAAACATTACCAAAAATAGCAGTAAACAAATATTGAATAAGGCCGGCAATGACATGGCCAATGCAAAAAGTAGAGTACGAATTCCTTTTGCTCCTTTTACAAGACGAAGCACACGACCAACTTTTGCAACACGTACGACACGCAAAAGTGTTGGCGATACGAAATACTTCTCAATCAAATCACTCAGAACCAAACCTAAAATAAAGAAAAACGATGGCGAAGGAAGAAAATTTTTGATGGTGATTTTCGAAGGTGAAGATCGATGACGATCAGAAGACGATTTTGATTGATGAAGGTGTCGTGCAGATTTTTATGTATGTTCATTTTGTGTGTGTTGATCAAATCAAGATTATTTGTTTGTTTGTTTGTTTGTTTGATTATGTTTAGTTTTTAATTGTTGATTTTGTTATATTTTTCATTGTTTACGAAGATGATTCGAATAATTATTTTAAAATATGAAAATAGAGAAAAAAAGAATAAAATAGTTTAGTTAATATTTGTCTAATCGCACTTGAGTATCAGTAAATCGTTTGGAAATATAAATATGTCATACGTACTTAATATGGAAAGTACTACCACGACAACGTCAAACAAATTCCAGGGTTCAACGAAATAGTGATATCTAAGTGCGAAAATTTTCATTAAACACTCGGTACTAAATATACAGATGAATATCATGTTCAAATAATCTAGTATGAGAGTGAAGATATCAGTTTGTTTGTAGTGATCGAGTGTCATTGTTAACATGTTGAGGCCAATGAACAACATAATGATCATGTCGAATTTCTTATTGGTAACTAATTCAAAAACTATTGCTTGAGGTCGCCACTGAAAATGAAAAAAGTTTAAAGAGAAAAAAACAAAGATTAGTTCTGATATTAAATAAATTAATTCAACATTATTCCATCGACAAAAGTGTGAATAATTAATAATTATTTATAAATATTATTTACAATTAATCACTATTGTGTTTTGGAATAATTTGAAATGTTTCTTCATGTATGTGTGTGAGTGTGGGAGTTTTCTTGAGATTGTAGTTTTTGAAAGAAGTTTTGAAGAAAAAAAATTCTATTCTAAATATTCTATGACGAAAGCATTCTGCATTAATAAAACGCGAAACATTTTCAACGAAATTTTTGACCAAAATAATTTAATTTTAATTTCTTCTTGAACATTTGCCAATAGTTTTAATTTTTATCCTATGAAATTTCAGGGGATGTAGAGTGCTTAGTTTAAACTACTTTCTCATTCTTAGAGGCAGAATGAATTACGCATGAGGGAATAAAAAGAAAAGGTACTCACCCTCGGTCGAGGAATGGCTTTCATTGGCTTTTTCGAACCCATCTTCTTCATGGCATTATAGTATTTCTTCTGATCTTCAGTCATAAACATCTCTAATGACCCTCCGGCTTTCTTTTTTTGTTCATTAAAGTTGTCAATAATAACACCAATGAAGAGATTGAGTGTAAAGAATGAGCCAAAGATGATGAAGAACACAAAGTAGAGATACATGTAGATGTTTGTCTCACGGATTGGTTGAAGATTGACCTAAAATAAAAGAAAATAATTTGCAAAGCTGAAGAAAATAAAAATAAATTTTAACTTACATCTCTGGAATCAATTGCGTCATTCATTATTTGAATCCAACCTTTAAAGGTTGCAACTTGAAAGAGGCACAAATACGCTTTGCCTACATGATCGAAATTCATTGGCGAGTTTTCCCACGAATAGTTTTCAGCTATGCAGACACTTCTATTAGGAATAATTTCTTGACTCAATGTTGTTCCATTTGCATCCATGCACTATTAGAAAGATTTTGTGAAATGACATGAAATTTAATGATTTGACTCAGTACAATTTCTTTTTTTATTTTTAGTTGACGATCTTCGAAATGTCCTTTACCTTGTAGTATTTTCCGGCAAATAATTGTACGCCCATAATGGCAAATATAAGCCAAAATATTAAACAAACTAAAAGCACATTGAAGATGGACGGTATTGCTTGTACCAACGCATTGACGACGACCTAGAATAATGTGAAAGTATGAGAAATGATTTCAATGTTTCTTCAATGTTACTAGTTATGAATTCTGAAATTTATTTACATGATTGAACATATAAAAGGAATAAATTTAAAGCATAATAGCTGAAGGAATGAAAACAAAAGCCCAAAAAAAGGTTCGCTAAAGACAAATTTGAATTTCATAGCTTTAAGCAATGCTGAACAATGAAAATAAAGCTAGAAATTAAATATTTTCTTTAACCGTCTGCGAAAAACATTGAATGAAAAATCAAATTTCAAAAAAATATCAAATTCACTTTCATGTTGCAAGAACAAAGTGCAAAAATTGCGTGTTTATTGTTTATTTGTGGGTGAGTTTGAAATATTCAAGTATTTATAAACATAATGAAAAATATTTTTGTTTTTGTGGAAATCAGGCATTGACCAATATCTCTGTCTTGCTTCTGAAAAAAAGATTAAAAGTTCAAAGCATTGTGTGTGATCTGGCTTTGAACCAACATGACAAAGTGACTACTGAAACTATATTTACTCGAACTCAGTAGAAAATGAACAAAAATGTATGTAGACAAGTTAAATGATCCGCCAAAGGATAAATATTCAACTGAAGTTTAAGGAATTAAATCATGTTTAAAATGGATGGACGACTTTCTTAAGATGATGCCTGATTTTACGTACCCTCATTCCTTGCATACGAGACATGGCACGTAAAGGTCTTAGTGCCCTAAGTGTACGCATCGTTTTGAAAGCTTGAATACCACCGACTCCACAAAGTGAAGCGATGAAATTGATGAGGGATACCTAACGAAATAAATTTTACAATACAAGATGAGGGTTGGGATGAAAACGAGAAAGATGTTTGAAAAAAGATTTAAAGTTGTCGATCGTAGAAATTCACCCCAAAAACCATTTTTATATTAAATTTAGTAAATGCGAAAGCTTAAAAGCCCAACGTTGAATCGCTCAAGTAGTTTGTTGCAGTTGGTGGAACATAAATTGCAATGCACATAGAAAAACATTTAAGGAATATTTTAAAAGATATTGAAGGCGGAAGATTAATAGAAGTTATAGCAAGAACATCAACTTGTTGTATAATAGGAAATAGAATTTTTTTCTTTCATTTGCGAAATATTTAAGTACAAGATAAACAACATTTTCGTCTCACACTGCAACACTTTGATTTATTACGACATTACTTACTCTCATGCCTTCCCAGCGTGACACAGCACGAAGTGGTCTCAACGCTCTTAATGTTCTCATAGAACGAAATGCTGGAATGTCAGCTGCACCGGCCATTATGGCGCCCAAATTTATCAGCGAGAGCTTTACGATGTGATTTTATTTATTAAAAAAAAGCTTCAAGCTTTTCTCTATTCTTTCATAATTATTATTATTTATTTTTGGGGTGTCAATTCTCATTAAAGTTATTCCGTGGAAAACAATGCATGGAATAGGAAAAGAAATGAACGATTTCACTTACCATAACGATCACGAAATCAAGCCAACACCATGCGTTTGTAAAATACACTGCAAAACCTAAAGCTAACCATTTTATCAACATTTCTATGAAAAATATCACGGTGAATATTCGATCCATATAGTACAATATATCTTGTAATATTGGTCTTTTGATAAGATGGACATCTTCTAAAGCCTATTAAGCAAAGTTGAATCGTTAATAATTTCTTCCATTCATTCCTTAAATTCTTCTTACCAATGCTAAACTACTGAGCAAAATCATTGTAATGACAGCGGTTTCAAAATATTTGTTCTCGATCAGTTGGAATGTCTTCAAACGCAGATTAACCCATCCTTGCCAGAATGGAGCATCATCGTCACCAGCTAAGAATGGAAAACGTGTATAAAAGTGTTCTGGGAAGCAGTCGGCTGGAGTTTCTTCTATCACTTCATCTTCTTCTGCATTTATAATGCCATGATGCCCAAGTTCACCTTCTTCCTCTTCTTCTTCACCTTCATCATCAAGTTCTATCATAAAAGAAAAGATTAAACGAAATTAATGTTTGACAATCGTTAAAACTTTTTCTAATTAATTCACCTTCGTCTATTCCCAAATCTTCTTTACTAACATCGCGCTTTTCTTCACCGTCCATAGTCTCAGCGCTACCTTTATGACTTTCATCTTTGAATGGTCGATTTTTATGGCTTCCATATGATTTAATACTGGCAGTGTCATCATCCTGCAAGGACATGCCTCTATGATTTAGCTCATCTAATCTATTATCTTGATGAGTGATTGAATTTCCTATCATCTATTAAAGAAAATTCGAACGGAACGAACAGAAAAACGAGTATTGGTAATGTCATTTTGAAAGCTCTTCTTTCTTTTCTTTTTACTCTTCTTTTTTTTTAATATTATCACCCCTTACATCCGGATATCAAACTTATCAATGCTAATAGATCAGACTTTTGAGTTACTATCTTTGGCTTAATGGATTTGAAGAATTTTTATGATTTTGTTCAATAATTTAATCAGATTACGTCACGTTTCATAATTTCATCTACTTCTCTAGACATAAACTTTCGATGAGGTTTGTTGCTATCTATTCTAGCTTCAAGCTTTAATATTCTTTAACCATTTAAGATCGAAGTCACAAATCCCTATCGCAATAACTTAAAGCTACACTTCTATTACTCTAGAGACGTAACTTGATTAAATTCAAAGATGATTGCAAGAAATTTTTAAAAGAGAAACTTTGGCACTTACTTTTGTGTTATTCATAAGTTTATTTTTCTTTCCTTTCGTCTTAAGATCACCGTGGATTGTGAATTCCATGCCGTCGCCAATAGCGACTTCAAGCTGATTTTCTCCTTTTCCTTTCTTTATAAGTCCATCAACCAAAATGTCGTCACCACTGATTTCAAGCTCATTATCGCCATGCTCTAAAGGTATACAAGGACAAATCCTTTTCGCTATTGCTTTACGTTTTAAAATTATTCAGTTTAGGATTGAATTATGTGTTTTTAAAGTTAGAAAACAGTTTGATGATTTTTTTTTTGTTCGTTCATTTACCACGTCGAAAAAGTCCATTTTGATTTCAATCATGAGTTTGAATTAAAAATGTGATGATTGATTATTTTTTTTATCAGTTTCGTTTTCATATATATAAAAATATATATTTTTGATTTGATTGAGTGATGAAAACCAAGACAGAAAGAAAAAGAATGAAGAGAAAGAAAATGATTTAATATTAAACTTGGTGACAGTCGGCACACAAAGTTTCAATTACCAATCAACACAGAAAAAAAATATTTGAAAATGCGTGGATGTTATTCTCAAAATCAAACAAAACAAAAATTGCTTTCTTATTGTTTGTACGCAAGATCACTATAGGATAGAATATCTTGGGAATTGTTGAATGTTGTGTCACAATATTTAATAATCTCACCATCAATTCATTTTAATTAATTTCAAAAATTATTATTAAAATCTTGTGACAGAATATTCAAGAAAAATTTCATTTCAAATCATGTCTCACAAACCAATTTTCTACAAAGATTTACTTCACGTTGGTAATTGAGTCCAAATGATTACACAATGATTACAACAAACAAATCATACTAATAAGAAAAATAATGAAAAGGTCCAATCAACTAAGAAATTATAAGTTTTGTGAATGGAGCAACAGATTTAAATCCACAATCCTACCAAACATAACAATAAAAAGCAAAAACTGAGAGTTTCATTTATGTCTTCATAATATTGTTTGTTTTTTTGTTCTCAATTCAGTATAAAAAACCATCAACCATCTATTCTAATGTAAACAACACATAAACAGAGCCAAGTTGTTGATTGTTGAATATTACCTGACGGTTGAACCGATATTTGATTTGTAATTTTATTTTTAAGTTTCCTTAAACCATTCATTATACTTTGTTTCACCCATTTCTTAAACCGTGATATTCTATTAAAGGCTTCGGCTATTTTATTCGTTTCTTGATCAGCTGTTGGTGCTGATAAGCTCGACGAACCAAAATTACTCAAAAGCAAGGCTAAGAAGAGATTAAGAACCTATCGAGACGAGTGAATGTGTTTTCAATTTATGAGATAAATTAAATTTAAAATGATACTTACGACTAGATTGCCTATCACTACCGTAGCAAGGAAGAATGGAATACACGAAACGTCTCCGACGTACATACAATCCCACATACTCTCTATCCATTCTCCGCATAAGACTCGAAATACGATCATGAACGAATGCATGAAGTCGGTGAAGTTCCAGCGAGGCATATCCCCATCCGGAAATTTACTAACATTATCTGTAGAAATCCAATCAATTAGTTATAATAAATGAAACTTTTATTCCATTAAATATCATTGGATGGTGCAAACCATGCATCAATTATTATAATAAAATTATCTAAATATTGGCAATTTTTTCAGCAGCAGATAGCTAGGAAAAGCACTAAAAGAAAAGGTTAAAGAGAAGAAGACTACGAATACCTGTAAGAAGTTTGTTTACTTAGCATCAAAGTTTAAAAGTAAATATTTAATTCAAATTAAAAACAAAGCAAAACTTTCTCAAAATCAAGAAAAAAAGAAGAAAGAAAATAATGAAAATGAAGAGAAAAGTGGCCAATGAATGTAAACATTTTTGTTTTCGAACTTATTTAAACCACCAATAACTTAAAGTTAACAACACCAATTATTTATGTAAGAAGATTGAAGCAAATGTTGCTTCAACTTACCGTGATAATTCTTGCCAAACAGTTGCATGCCCATAACGGCAAATATAAAGATGATAATGCACAAGACGAACGTCAGATTACCTAATGCACCCATCGTTCGACCCATGATCGATATTAACAGATTTAATGTTGGCCATGATTTTGCTAATTTGAAAACTCGCAGCTATTGATTGTTGTCAAAAAGAGAATGTTTTAAAAGATTGGAAAAAAAATTTAAGCATCTAAAATTTTGAATATTTAATGAAAGGATTTTCTTTTCTGCTTCCATTTTCTATCAGATCGTCATGAATTTGAAATTTCTGCTTTACAAATTCCTTTCAATTACATTAAATATTATTAAAGTTTCCAATATTCGCACAGCGTATTTATTAAGAAAAAAAAGAGGAAGAAGTGGATATAAAAACTGTGGTGTGATGCGTAGCATGTTCGGGCAAAAGGCGAGGTTTATGCAATTAAGTATTCGAGGCAGGCGCGCGCATTCAAAAATCGAGCAATCTTCAATTCCCATACTAACCAACGTAGTTTTTTCCAAACAGTTGCATTCCCATCACAGCAAATATGAAGATAATGATACAGAGTACGAATGTTAGATTACCTAAGGCACCCACAGTACGGCCCATTATTGATATAAGTAAATTCAGTGTTGGCCACGACTTTGCAAGTTTAAAAACTCTTAACTGCAAGAATGTATGAATTTGTTTTTCGTAGACAATTGGAAGCAGCATGAAGGTTTCTTTTCTTTCGAAGATTCAACTTAAGGCATAAAACGAACATTTGCGATACTTACCAATCTAAATGAACGTAACACAGATAAACCTTGCACGCCATCTAAGAGAATTTCAACTAACGACAATGCTACAATAATGAAATCAAAAATATTCCAGCCTTCTTGAAAATAAAATTTTGGACTCATTGCAATAAGTTTCAATGAAGCTTCAATCCCAAAGGTTGCAGTGAAAAACTATTAAAGAAGAAAGGAAAATTTAGAGAAATTGTCTACAAAGTTTGACGAGGTTTTTACATAATTTCCACTCTTTAGGATTTTCTCGATATCTTTATCCATATTGTGATGATCCAGTGCCATGAAAAGAGTGTTGATAACGATGCAAAGGGTAATAAAAAGCTCGACAAATGGGTCAAACACAAGCCATGCAATCCACTCTTGTAGTTTCAACCAGCAATAGCAACAATCCCAAACGCAAAAGATTTCAATGCCTTTGAGAGACGCTTCAAGCATTTTTTCTTTGAATGTTGGGCCATCTTCGTCATCTTCCTCTTCTTCTGTCGGAAAATAGTAGACGGACACTAAAAAAATGAAAGATTTTCATCAGTTTGAGTCAACAATGTTCATTTTTAAAGCATGAGAAAATTTTCTTCCTCGGAAAAGATTTTTTTATTGAGGAAAATATTTAAAGTCCTTTTTTAAGTTTGCTTTTGGTTTTATGCAAAAGATAAAGACAATTTGAAGATTCTTTTTATACCAATGAGTGTAGGTAAATTTTTATTAAATTTTAATGACTCACAATAGTTTTGTCATGAGAAATACAAATCGAAACGAAAGCTTTCATCATGACAATAACTTTGTTAATCTTCATCTAATCAACTATCTACTTGGGAAAAATTCGAATTATCTAAATGAACTCGTGCAGAAATTTTTAATCTACTGAGTTTGTGTAAGTTCAATACGAAGCTACTTTTTGTAAAGTGAAAACAAATTCATTATTAAAGTGTTGGAAAGTATTTTGTGATATGAAATTTGTGTAAAATTAAATGAAGGAAGAACTTTTTTTCTCGCATTCACTTGGATTGATTAAAACAAAAGACTGGAGATGGTGAAAAGTAGGAGAATTTAAGGTGTCAACGATAGGAAAAATTATCAATGGAAAGTTAAATAATGAATTAAATTAACAGGTAAACAAACCTCTTGCATTTAATCCCTCATCGTATTTGTGTTTAAAATGTTCACAAAATTATATTTAGAAACGATATTAATTATTTCTTATCAAACAATAATAAAGTTTAAAACCATTTGGAGATTAAAATTAATTCACTTTTTTTAAACAATAAACATTATAAGAAACTAGGCATTACATAATTTATGTGACTATGCAAAGATGAAAACATCGATAATTTTTAACATTTAAAATTAATATTTACAATTTCATGTCAAAAAAATTTCTTCAAGATATTTTATCATCTTCCTGTTCAACAATCAACATCGAATTATTTTAAAATTCAAAATCAATAATAAACAAATATTTATGTTAAAAATCTTCGTAGGAAAATTCACAAAAATCACAAACAAAACTCCACATATATTGCAATGAAAAACTCTTCACTCATGCAGAAATTGTGTGAAAAATGACGGGGGAGGAGAGTTAAAAGATGTATACATCAATACAATCAAAATATCAATAAGTTGGTTGATAATAATAATAAAAGATTGTTGCCAAAATTTGGTATCAATTTTACGACATAAATTTTTCGTACATCTAATTAAATTACAACATATACACTTCTTTGGCATATAATCATCATCATCATCATCATCGTTATAATCATCATCATTACGGGAGTTATTAGTATAAATTAACTTTGTTATAATTTTATAAAATTAAGTTTTGTCATAATAATAATAAAAGTTAGATATGAAGAAACATGGTAAAGTCTCACCTCCGTGATCACTTGTTCGACTATGACGTCCGGCAGCTTGTTCGATGATGTCATTCAACACCATGACATCTGAAACAGAATGTAAAAATGACAATTTTAGTAAGAAGTTTTAAAGTTCGATGTATTCATGTTTCACCTTTCATATCAACTAAAGTATTCGATTGGGCAGGTTCTTCGATAAATGGATTGCTACTTTTAACCTTGCCTGCTTCATCTGTGCAATCTTGAGACATTTCTTGCAACGACTGCAAGACGAGAATAGAAAAAGTTATTTCCCGCACGTAGAAAAAGTAATTTATGACATCTTACGTATTCTCGATGTCCCTTGTGATTTGTATCTGCATAAGAAGAAGCTGATGTGGGTTGTTGTTGGATAACGGCGTGACTATTTCGTGACCGTCCGCGTAATCGACTTTCCTTGGTCATTCCGCCTAGTAAGTCACCATGGGATGTGTACGATATCCGCGATTGATGTGACGTATAAGACGAATGTCTCGAGCCTAAATTTGCGTAATATACTGGAACAATGATAGCCCCGTTCTCCTCTGACATTGGAGTGACGGCATTGGAATCATCCGCATAGGGCAAATGTTCTTGTGCATCTAAATATGTTTGTAATACTAATGGTTTCCGGTCATTGCCAGGCACTCCAACAAATCTTCCACGTGCATTTCGGATTGTAAATTGATGAGAGCCTCGGGATCCTCGACGAAGATTGAATGGTGATCCCGGTAAGGATAAAGAAGTCTACGAAGGTAAAGGAAATAAGAAATGTTTAAATCCAAACTTCATTCTGCGAGATTATTTGCAATAAATTTTTAATGTTATTCTGATAGTTTTTTTTTTCTTTAGTCATGTTTCATTAATGTTTTGTTAAGAATTCTAAATTTCTATGTTTTCATTATTAAGAATTTTGCCAACTCTTATCTATCTAGCATCTTATTTTATAATTAGCTCCTAAGCCATTGCTTCAGTCTATGATGATGTCGTTTCAAATAAGTAGATACTGAAGAAAAGAGAAGAAAAATAATTCTAATCACCTACCTTTAGTTACTAAAACTTTCATACAAAATCGTGTTCATCGACCGAGCTTACTTTTTTCTTCTTTTACACTAAATTTCTGTTTTTTTGGCTATGAGAAATCAATAATCTGAACATGATTGATTGGAAAACATTTGATCAAGAATGTATCTGTTACAATGACTGGTGGTCTTCAATGATTATTATTTTTGAAGTAAGGAAAGATAACCAATTGATTGAAATGAAAGTTGAATAGTTGAATTGAGAAATACTACCGCAAGGCTTTACATAAGTAATTAAATTAATGAATCATATGAAACTTGATTAAGTACACACATAATGTAAACATGACTATTGTAAAATTTATTACATAACTCACAAAATTAAATAATAAAGCAGAAGTTAAGACACAAGTTGTAATTAGGTCTTTAGTTAAGAATCATGTGTGGGCGGAAGGATAAAAGGCTAACAAAAAATTATTTGCTTTAGTATGAATGGATGTAGGCGTGTGTGTGTGTTTGTTTGTGTTGAAGGAAAAGAAAGTAGAAAAATCAATGTTTGCACTTGTGCAAGATTAGTTATGTTGTCGCTCTAGGTTTGGTTTTTAGAGCTTGAACTTTGATGAGATTTCTTCAATGTTTTTAATTAACGTGAGTTCTTTTGATTATCTTTTACTTTTTAGTGCTTAAAAGATTTCCTCGTCTTATTCTTCTAATTAAACACAACATTTTAAGAAATGAAAACTTTCTCACACATCTATAGAAAGCTTTTATAAATTTAAGCTTTTCCTACTTTACAATTTCCTTCAACAACAACAATAACAGCGAATGGAAATTATGTTAAGTTGTAAACTATTGAGATGAAGGAAAGAAGCGAAATGTTTATAAATGTTTCAAAACGTATTACATGATAAGTACCTACATATTAAAGAAGATGATATTTTGTGTTGTAATAGGAAGAGCTTCTTTGTGTCAACTCAAATATATGTAAAAAATGTCATGCAAGTGGAAAATAATTTTAAAGCTTTGCTGAGAATGAAATGTTTAAAAGTTTTAAAGTCTTTGATAATTTTGATGATGAGAAAAAAGCAAAAATCAATAATTTAAACAATTTTTTCTTATCTACAAACCTAATCAAATAATGCTGCTCTTGATAGCATGCAAAGCATTCACTCATACTTACCGTGCTGACTTTTCGTGCTTTAGCTGAAGCAAGAGCTGTTGGTGCTGTTGTTCTTGTGATTTCGCTCACCGACTCCAATCCTTCGCTTCTAATTGACATTTTCTCTTTGTTGTTGTCATCATTTCCTTTTTCTTGTCCCACAAATAGTTCGTATGAGTGGCATGAGAAATCTGATGGGCTTTTGGCGATGTGATCGGGTTCATTAGCGGCTTGGGCTGCTGCTGCGGCTGCTGCTGCATGAGCTTCGATTTTGGCTTGTCGATTTGCTGCTGCTTCTTCTGCTTCCTGTTATCATCATGTGAGTGCATGAAAAATATTAAAATTCGATTAATTTCAAGTTGAAACTAATTTCCTAACATCTGAAACGCAAATATTCAACTAAAGTGTTTTGAAAATCAATCTACAAGCTTACCATAAATTTATATCAATTTTCATAGACACCAATAAGGATATAGTTTGTGTAAATATTATAGAATTGCACTCAGTCAAACATTCAAACACTTGAAACCAATTATTAACATAAAAAGATTATTTTTTTGTCATTTTTTTTAAGTGTTGAGAGAACAGCAATAGAGACGTGTATTGAAAAAATAAAGCAGTACTTGTCTGTATCAACGATACTGGAAGCACCATATTAGATTACAAAGCATAGAACATTGAATGAAATCATAACATAATTTTTTTTCATGTTTAAATTTCTCATTAACAACACTCATTGCGAATCGAGATAGTTTTGATTGTATGTATGAATAATGCATAAGTATCTAGTTATATTTACACATAAGACACACATAGTAAAACCACATGATCATTTAGTGATTTCTCACCCTAAGAGCTTCTTCCTCGGCTGCCTCTTCCTCCTCGGCCTTCTTCTGGAGTTCGTCGTACGACATGGCGACAATGGCCAAGATCAAATTTACAAGGTAAAACGAACCCAAGAAGATAATCACAATGAAGAAGAGCATGTGCCACGGTCCAGCTGATCGTAACACCTGATTTATTGTTTTTTCGACGATTAAATGCACACCACGAAGAATTGACGATCGATTCAATTTTTTTTTACAAGTTAAGTTAAGGGAACAAATGAAAGTTAAATAAAAACTTTGTTAGTATATAAATAAATCAAAAGAGATTTTCTTTTTCTTTTTCAACATTCAGTCATAAATAATCTCAGTCAAACGACAAACTTTACCAATTGATATAAGTTTTCCCAATAATCTTGTGTCATCAATCGAAAAGCTGAGAGGAAAGCCCAACCGAATGTATCGAAGCTTGTGTAATTGTAATTTGGATTTGGACCAAATCCTTGGAGACAAATATACTCTTCCTCACATTGGCTAAACATGTAATAAATTGTCCATTGAAGTTTAAAAGTAAATATTCTGTATGTGATAGTTTGTGTGATATGAACTCACCCGGCACCTGAAGAGTTACCACAAAGAGGTGGATCTAGTGGTTCGGCATCACCGAAATACCAATTCGCTGTAAAATACATAAATAAATTCGTTCATAATAACATTCTCATAGTTAGATTCTTACTTCTATTTTCGCAGAAATCATTCCACACTTTAGGTGTGTAGTTCCCCCACTCTTCACCTCGAAACTCCCAACGCCTTATGCATTTCTGTGTTAACACACCCATGTAGATTTGTAAGCCCATCAATGCAAACACAGACAGTGAGAACATTGTCAAAATGATTACATCACGGAGATTCTTCACAGATTCAATGACAGCACCAACGATAGTTTTCAAACCTAAGAGCAAGTTATGAATGTGTAAAGTTGAACATAACCAAATGTCTATCGTGCGATGAAAAATAAAATGAAAGTTCACCTGGAACGATGGCTACTGTTTTGAGAGCACGAAGCACTCGGAAGGTTCTAAGTGCAGCCAAGTTTCCCAAATCGATACCCATAGTCACGTAACTAAATTCATAAAAGAAAAATTAATTAAAGTTTATAGAAAAGTATTTGTTTTTAAGTTTCTTTTCTTTGTAGTTAATTTTATTAGTTGGTGGAATGAAAAAATTTTCTTTTCTTTCGAAAATGTGCGACTTCATTAGTCTTGTTAATGTGGTTGACGTCAAAAGGAAAGTTTCATTTATTAAATTTTGAATTGCACAAAGCAACAACAGAACAAGTACCTTTGTCAACCGAAACATGAAATATAAAAAGTTTTTGTCTGATGATATTTTAAACTTCTGCGGTATGTGACATTTTTTTATTGATTTTTCATAAAAGCTGTTTCAAGTTTTCATGAGCTTGACAGGGGACGCGGCAAATTTATGTCGTGGAGCTTTACGTTCATTGTAGATGCACTTAGCATTTATGTATTTATGTGCTTTTAAGCGTAAAAAAAAGAATAATTTAAGGAATCGAACTTCAAATGTTTTCTTGAAGGGCAATTGCTTGAACGACAACATTCTACATTGTAGATACTTAAATATCTAAAATAAAACATTAATTTGATTAATCGATATAATTGAACTCGATGGAGACAAATGTAACGGAAATTCTATTAGAGACATAAAACTAAGTCAACTAAGTAGATATCATCAGTTCTCTATTTGACTATATGTTGATAATACAACAAATTAACTAATCAACTACATTTATGTGTTCATCTAAACTGAAATAGACATAAAAACTCACGCTAAGGTTATAACTATGAAGTCCAACCAATTCCATGCATCCCTAAGATAAGTAAACGGCTGTAAAATGAAACCTCTTGCCATGACTTTAACACCTGATTCAAATGTGTAGATTCCGGTGAATATCACCCTAAATTTGTTATTAAGTTTATTTGATAATAAAACATGAATGTTAATATATTATAAACTATTTATCTGCTACTACTTAAATATGTAGACTAGAACGGAATTCTATTAATTTATTAGTACAAATGAATTCTTTTCTAATTTGTGTTTTTAACTAAGAGAAATCAATATTAAAGTCCTGAAGAATATTCAAGTCGAATACTTACTCTGTTGACTCTACCACGGGTGATGACGGCATTATCATTAATATACAATTGGTGAGGATAGTCGTAATGATGAATAACGAGAATAATGGATGAACAAGAATATAAATAGCTACGCGACGAATTGGATTGAACGGATCAAGCAGCCATAATGCGTCTGTTGCAGAAAAACGAAAAATATCTTTGCCTTTGCTTACAACTACGAAGGTCTGAAAACGAAAGGTTAGAGGGAAAACATTTAATTAGAATTCTCTTCCGACACTCAGCATTAGCGCATATTATATACTTTTCGATTTGCATAAAATGAATCAATATCCTCGAGAGGCGTGGCGGCCAGTTCTGGAGGGAAATTTCCCTGCATTCGAACAGGAATGGGAACACCCTGTTCGAGTGTGGGGTCGGGTTGAGGGCCTTCATCTTCATCTTCATCATCATATCGTATCTAAAGAAAATAGTTTCATAGAAATTGATTTTAAAATTATTAGACGTTAAAAATATTTCGAAACAAACAATCGAATTCTGTTGCATAATTATTGAAAGAGAAACTAAAACTGAGCTAGATAAACAATTGAAATTTAGACTTTTTTTTGATTGATTGAAAACTAAAATCTAGTTCCAAAGGTTAAATATAAACTGATTCTCAATCATTAATGATATTGATCATCAGTTTATAGTCATAGAAAAACTTCTAACTTCTATCTATGACCAAAATTAAAGGAAATTTATCTAAGAACAGGTTTCATGTAAGTAAAGTGTTAGTTAGCAAGTGTTTTGTGACTCAATTTGTAATTTTTGCTAAAAGAACAAAAACTTTTCTCAATTATTTTGTGTCGAGTGTCGTGTCTTTAAATTTTTATAATCAATTTGAAACTTAAGAAAAAGTTTTCTTTCTGATTTTTTATAATTTTGCTTCATTTTGCGTGATCAGCGTGGCACTTTTAGCAATTTTTTTGTTTCTCTCAATACTGCTGTTACTTTTCGGTACTTAATTACGCTTCTCCAAAGCATTTTGAACTGTAGCATACGTGGTAATTACGCAAGCAAATTTCAAGGATTAATGAACGCCTCCAATTGACTATTAAGCGATTTGCTTGCAGATCTTTCGGTATTTAGCCATGTTTTGAATAAGTTTTAATTAAATATATAAATTGTATAATTAATCAAAAGAAAATCATTTATCTAATTACTAATCGATACTTGTAATACATAGTACAAACATAAAATCGGGAATAATCAAGAAAATAAATGAGGAAATTTATCTACAATTAGTTTAAGCATTCAATCTCTTAAGCTTATTTACTTAATTTTCGAAAGCAACTTTAGCAAAGCTCTTAAGACATAAATTAAAACAAACATATGACCAGATAGAAAAGCTAACAAAACAGGTCTGAATGAGAGATAAGAAGGAAGTTTAAAAACTGACATGTCTTGTCTCTCATCTGACCTTATTAAACAACAAAACTTCATTAACGCTTTCTTACAAATGGAAAATTTAATTTCTAATAAATAACTCGAATTAAAACCTCTTTAGTGACATGATGGAACTTTCTTAAAGTAGAAAATCTAATTAAATTCAAGCTTTTAATTTGATAATAAGGAATGAAAGAAGCTTTAAAAATCATCAAAACAAATCGATTTTAAATTTCGAGCGCTATAATCAACATTAAATTTTTATCTACAAATAGTTTTAAGTGAGCCAATCTAGTTGCGCTATGAATTGAATCTAATCAGAACTGATTTGCTTTTGTCTTGAGATTTTATTTTATTTTATTTTTCTTGTTGTGACAAAAGAAATTGCTAATCTTACTTCTTTCTTCTTTTTCTTGCGGCCAAAACCACTCTGGAAGAAAAACGTTTATACATAAATTGTTCAGGAATTAAAGGGTATTTCTGCTTTCTTTTTTTCTCTCTAAGCGATAATAAAAAAGAATGAGGGTTAAACTAAGTGTCTGAAATATCATAATGCATAAAAAAGAAGAAGAAGGTAACCCAAAACATTTTAGTCTAAATCTTTCCTTGTCCATAGATGAGTCCAATCGAATCCCTTTTTTATTGTTATCAAACTATCATCATCATTTGACTCCATCCTTTGCTTTACCTTCTTCCCAGACAGTAGTTTTAATGAGCAATGAATTTACACTTTGTGTAGGTATATGACTGAACTGAGTATTTAAATGATTAAAAGTTGAAAATCTATGAAAATCATTAAATTAATGTTGAAAAGAAAACATGAAAGTTTAGGGTTGATATTTACATAACAAATTTAAACATTCCAAACTTATAAAAACTTCTTTTTTATATCTTTTGAAAGCAAATGAATTTGCGACCATCTGCAGTGATAGCCAAACAACATATTATCAAGTAATTCATTAAAACATTGCAATGAAAATATCACAGAAATGTAAATATCAAAAATTAAATTCACACAAACTTAGATTTTTATGATACATCAAAAGCCAATTATGTTATTCACTTTCTCATAAAATAGCCGAATCATTAAACATGGAAGTTTTAAAACATTTGTATACTCATAAAAGTGATAAAACCAAACGTAAACATTTATTTATAATATAAATGACTCATATTTACAGATGTCGTTAAATATTGATAAAACGAGGTAGATAAGTATGATAAAACAATTAAAACGGTGAACAGAATAGAAAACATAATCAAGTTTTAACAACTTATGAGTTAAAGCTTTGAATAAAGAAATTCGTTTTAACCGAAAGTTGGCATGTCTCGCTATTGTTGATAACATTGCTTTACACGATATTAAAATGTCGAGGAATTCCGGACGCATTGAAAGAAGCTTGTCAAAATAAACAAAATTCAAATGTACTTTGTATTCATTCTACTTTAATCTTGTAAATATTTTTTTGTTCTTCTATATTCTTTGACAGAATTTTCTTCTTTTCATCGCAACATTTATTTTTGAAGTTTACATAAATGCCTGACCCAAATTCATTTAATTAGATATAAGGTTACAGTGTGAATAGAAAATAAGCAACAGAGACTGCAAACATGAAACGCGCCAATGCCGAGACATCTATGCGCATTGACGTGAAAATTGAAACGCAAATCTTTCGTCTGGAAGACGAAATGACGAACTTCAATCAAAAATGAAGGGCATCGAAGTTTTAAGTGTAGATATGATGCGGCGCCCTTATAGCAGTTTATCAAATTTAACAGCTTGAATGAAATTGAGTTTGTTCAGTGAGCGTAGAAGGGAACCATTAGCTTTGTCATGTCATTCAGTTTCTTTTTAGTGGCCTACATTTTATACAAACGTTTTCTCTTTTTTCATTAATAATTTTTCCATTGTGGGATTTCTTTCATTAACGCGACGCAAGTGAAAAGTCTTCTGTTTATAATGAATGCTCATACAAGCGAGAGAGACAATTAGAATGCCTTGAAACAGAAAATCGAGACGAGAATGTAAAGAATCATTTTTGTTTTGATTAAGTGAAGTGAACGTTTATATTTCGTCGACACAACATACTTAGGGACAATAATTTAGACACAGAAGTCTTTCAACAATACAAATTTGTATAACAGACAAAGTATAAATATTTATGTACATTTATAAAATATTTATGTCCCGTAGGACATGAAAAGGTTTCGATTTTTTTAAAGAGAAAAGAAATCTAAAGAAAGAAATGTTAGGGTATCAAAATGAAAGAACAATTGAAAAGAGAAGTAAAAAGCTATTCTATCGGATTCACGGACAGTCATTTAAAATTAAAATAAAAAGCTTTTCTTCGGATGTAAACTGAACTGAAGATGAAATTACAATCAAACGAAAAGGAAAAGGAATGGAAGACGTGAATCTGCTTTTCGGAAGGCATCTTTTGATTCCAATGTTTTCTACAAATGAATGCCTGAACAACGATAGCAGAGGGGAAAATCTCATGAATAATTAATTTGTTTGTTCACATGGTTGTAACTTTTGGGAGAATGAAGAGCTCATGGTGGAAAGTTTTTGTGATGATGGGAAGTTAAACAAATTGAGTTCAAAGAATACAACCTGTCGTTTAATTCTGATTACGAAGTTTTCGTTTGCGATGGTAATGACGTCAACATGTTTGAGTTTGATCATATTTCAATAAGTATCATGATAACGAAATAAATTACGCAGCATGAGAATGATGCTTGATGAGAGCTTTTTCTAAGCTACTCATGAATATGAAAACTTTTTTTGTTCATGTAAATTTTTAATTGAAATTATATTGAATTGAATGTCGATGGTATCAATCATTAATTATAATTATTGGAAGATCTTCTTACCTCTCCCTCAGCTTTCCTCTTCTCTAATTCCTTTTGCTTTTCTAATTCGTCAGCAATTCGAGCTTCGATTGCTAATAGTGATTCGCGGGTGAAGGGACGGAACAAGCTACGTTCTTCCTCAAGTAACGAACTGGAGTCGTCGGACATTGTCTATAACAGCCAGCGATGAGAGCCTCAGTTATTCTAAGGCCTTGATTAATTTTTCCGTTTTCTACATTAACAACAAATGATTAACATTTATCGTTAAACTACGATCACATTTCATATGTTTAACTACCTGCTAACAATGATGAAATAATAATGGGCCACTGAGTAGATCCGCACTACTGCTTTGTGCGGCTTGTCTACGGCTCGGGCCCCACGAGCTTACAGGGACGGCTGTGGACCGTCCTTCCAAACTATTAGGAATCAGGATCGCAGCGAGAATAAACGCAGCTACACGGCTGGGGCACAGAACATTCCGTTGAAAATCGAAATTTCTCATGACCGCCCTGAAATTGTCATTGTTTTTATGTTTGTCCGTCACATTAAATATTTAGATATCTAAAATATAAAATCGATAACAAAAACATTTCCACTCACTTTGAATGTGTGATAAAGCACTTTTGATATAAAAAATTATAGTTGCGACAGTTGCATGCGTGATGGTGCCCCTTCGTTCGACATTAACCACCCACGCTGTGGATTGAATAAGTTTCTAGAAAATAAATGTAATAAAAAGAATTCTTAATTATTGATTTCTTTCTGAGAAATTGTAAATTAAAAGAAGAAATTTCTTTAATAAACTTTCTATTAAAAGACATCAAATTATTATCATCATGTGAAGAACATTAAGCAAAACTGTTGAATATTTAATAAAGCTTAATTTTGATTTTTTCTAATTTTAGTTGTCTTGTTCGTCATTGAAGAAAATTGGTCAAAATTGAAAGACTTACTGAGTAGTTTGAAGTGACAAGCTTCTATTTTGTTCTTTTCTTTTTTTATTAAACAAAATTGGAAAAGAAGAAGAAAACTGAAACGTTTCCAATAATTCAACTTTAACGTCACTAAGAATTGTTTGTGAAGGGAAAATTTTTCAATCATTCAAAATTGCTTTTTGCTTACTTAGAAAAATGTGGGAAAAGAAAAGAAGTGAAAAATCATGAGTCGTTTTTCTTGTTTTTTCAGGCAAATACAAAAGAAGTTGATTGGATGGATGTGTCTTGAAATTTTCTGAATGTTTATGAGTTCTAACCATTGAACAACATCGCATAATTTATGGAACTTCAAGAAACTTCATTTTGGAGTGGATGGAAGCTTTTCATAGCTTAATTGGTCAATTGGGAGAAATTAACTGTCTTTTATATTTGTATATTCAGTGTGAGAATGCGTTTGGCTTCTCAAGAATATGTAAAAGAAAAACTCATAAAAGCAATCGATTTGGCTTTACTCCCTTCAAGGCTTGTTTGATTTATTACAGTATACAGTTGGGAAAATTTTTCACGCAGCGAAAGAAATATTGGAAACGAATTTGTTTGAACTGAGCTGCATTAACATTCAGCCTCAGACGTGACGGAGGAAAATGGTAATTTTTTACAATTTATCTCTTCGCAGGTATGTAAGTACAACTTCATAACTTTCACAAAAAGCTTTTTGGTTATAAGTATTCTATATGATAGAAAAGAAAGCCCGTGGAGGTTTCAAATAAAAGCTTTTAACACAGAAACAAATATTGTGTTCATGATTGTGTAAGTCATCGTACGCTCGTTTGATCTGAGGCAGTGGCATTCACGCTTATTGGGAGTAAACGGAGGAAAAACAGCAAAGATATTTCCTGTTTCCTGTCAAGAAGCTTCTTTCTGTAGAAACACTCCCAATCCCACCTTTTTCATGTAATTATATTCTTAAAGAATGTCTCAGATGCTTGAATTTAAAACTTTCTTTTTCTTTCAATTTAAATTAATTTCTTTAACCCACAAAAATGTTGACGATTTTTCTAAAGTTTGACATTTTTGTTATTAATTTTGTGCGAAAATAAAAAGCATACGGAAAAAAGTGTTACAGAAATGTAACCGCTTCTGCCCTTAATTTAATTTCAACTTAAATGTTATCCAGATAAGAACCGAACAATCCCAAAATAAAAGAGAATATGGGAATAAAGGGAAAAAAGCTATTCATCTTTGTGTGCTTAACGTGACCTATTTTCCTTTTCTTCTCTTCCCTTTTCAACATCACTCAATTTATGTTGAGATTCATAAAAATGACAGTTTTGAATATTATTAATGTCTTGATTGAACATTCTATGAAAGCTTTTTCTATATTGTTGAAGCCTGCAAGTAACATTCAGTTTTAAGCTTTAAGATGGAAGTGATTAAAATTAATTACTGAAATATTTTTGTTCTTTCTATACTCACAAGGGGCACATGAATGTGATGTATCGAATATCCAAAAGCGAGCAACGTAAAACTGCTGAATTTTTAATAACTATTTTCGCGACTGACAAGCAATGCTCCTGAAAATACTGTCCAGGACCTTACAAAAATATCCACTTGAACGAACTTATATAATGTTGCGAATGTATATCCTATTAAGCTATTGCGAACGGTATAATGTTTCCAGGTGCAGAATAAGACCTTTGTTGCTTACTTTACTTTATTATTTCAAAAAATAAATAAATATGGCATTAAAACACTTTTGACGGCATGAAGCGTGTACGTAAAAATTTAATCCTTTAATAATAATTTATGCTGTTTTGTATTATGAACTATGCTGAGGCTCTCTCACTTTATCGTGTAATTAATATCACTTCACGATTCTTTTTTCTTGTCTTATGGTTTCTTTTCTTGGTTGTGCTTGTTATAAACTGCTGCAATGATACAGAAAATCATTCTCATTTATTACATGCACGGATATCAAATCAACTTTTTTTGTTAACTTGACACTCCCCAATAACATCGTCATTGAAACACTATCCCCGTTTCTAATTAAGTCCCTGAAGATTGAAGAAAAATATTAGACATCATACAGACTCGTCACTCAACACTCCTTGAAAATAGAGAAACAAAAAGCTTTGGAAAATGTTTAGAGTTTAACTTTTTTTTTGGTAACCTAGACAACAACATTTTTTCCAACAAAATCGTTCAACTTTCCGCAATATTTCTCGACGATTATCCCTAAACATGACGTCATTTGTACTCATGCGCCAACACTTTGAAACATTTTTCATTCAAGACTTTTTTTGTTCGTTGTTCGGATCCGAATGAGTTTCATGTTTCGGTTTTTACTTCTTCTCATTCATTGTTGGGAAGTTCTCATAAAGCTTTTTCTTTTCTTTCTTGTTTTTTTTGATATCGTGTTGGTTTAAGCTTTCTTTACATGGACGGTAAGAAATTCAGATTGTATTGTGATTGCCTTTATACTTTTCTTCTTTTTTATTAATGCTTGTTTCTCACTGTGATAGAGAACTTTTTCTTTTTTCAAAACCACCATCAAGATCCTGAATATTTAAGAATCGCACATTCTTCATATTTAATTATAATTTATTAAGCCACGAAACAACAGCAAAATTATATGCTGAGAACTGCTGAATTTTTATGGCACCAACTTATACATGACAGAACAGGAGGGACGATATTTTTTTTAGTATAGTTTTTCCTTGTTTCGGATGTGAATGCGAAATGAGAGTGGAAACGGAGAAAGAGAAAAAGGACATGCAAACATGTCTGATTAGGCATTTTGATACTCATATTTAAATATATAAGATACTGAAGTTATCTTCAGTGAAGAAAACGCCTTTTTTTGTATTCTAAATTTAGATATCTCGTCATTTATTTTTTCAACGACCTCAAGCTATATAGAGAAATTCAGAAGTCAACATTGGAGTGCTAGAATAACCGAGTGTAATTAAATAACTACTAAACTGACTGTTTAATAAACGGCTTTCGAGTTAAACCCATTCATTGCCTTCAAATGAATTTATTTTCCCAACCCTTTCTGACCTTTAAGGCACCATCATGGAAAAGACTAGAAAAGAAATGTGCAACAAGTATTCAATAAATAAATTTACTTAATTTTCTTGTTTGCTTTTCGTATGTATTTATAAAGTTTTGGAGCTTCAATCGATATTTTTAATTATATACAATTCTTCATGCTCAACCTTTTTTTCAAATCAACATAGGCAAACGTTCAATTTATCACGAAAGGGACAAGCGATTTGTGGATCTTAATAGAATTCATGCCTATCACGTTTAGTGTAGTAGTTTCTCCTGGAAATTTGAGTATTGTGCTTTTGTTGCTCTTTTATTATATTATTTATTATTATTTTTATTTGCTTCTTTATATTTTATAGAAATCCGATCCAAACTCTGGTTTCTCAATCTACTAATCTTCAAATTTTTAAACAATTTTCTTAATTTACAGATCGATGAACATTTTTTCATGACAATTTTTCAAGAAGAAAATTCCGTGTGGTGTTTGTTCGTGTGTTTGAGTGGAGACGCCATGTCCTGCTATTAAAAACTCTGCTTATTGGAATTTCATATTTTATTTATTATGTATATTAGAATCGATTCAAAATAGAGCGTAATAGATCAACCGAGGGAGAAAAGTAAACTCAACTCGAAAATGTTGCGGTGGGTTTTTCATTTGTGGGCTTTCATAATTTTAATCGATTTATTGAATTTTCATACATTTATGGTGTAATAAATTATGTTAAATTAATTATTTTGTTTTACGTTCGATTATTAACCGACTATAAATTGTTTTGATTTCCATGTCATTATTTCATTAGAATCTTTTCATCAATTACATGCCATTAATTTGAAAATGTTTATCAGATTGGTAAATTAAGTTCATTTATAATTTTTCACCAAAAAATTTGCATTAACAGATAAAGAACGATTGAAAGTCAACTTTAATCAACTCAATTGAAAGTTGAACGATAAATAAATCACCGCCAGCTGAGAAAGCACATTGTTTATGTCAATTACATAAGATGTTTTCCCAATTGGTGCTCGTTTTATTCAATGAAATATTTATAACATTAGCAACATTTCTTCCGCAAAACTAATTCTTGGTTAAGCACAATACAATCGTATTTAAATCATTAATGCGAATGTAATTCCATTTCTTGATATCTACATTTCATTAACTATAAATAGACCATAAAATATTAGTGAAAACTAATTTATCATAGAATGTGAAAAATGGATAAAAAAATATTTTTTTTCAAAGGAAATTTCTTTTCTATATGCACAACATGGTGTGTGAAAATCGATGACGTTTATGTGATGTGAATGAATTTACATAATATTTTAACGCAACAAAGACCAACATATTTCTCCTTTCCTTACATCATATTTTTACAGGCGCAAGGATTAATATTTCCCAGACTTTGACCATGAAAGACGAGGGTTTATTGTCTGTGATATATTTTTCAAGCACTTGGATTATTGAAAAAAAGACGAAATGACATTGACGCATGTAAATATTTCGGATGTTTGCATAAGACAGTCCAACTATCTAAAGATCCGACTTGATGTTAGCCTTTTCTACATATATTATAGATACATTTAGCTAGGTATATATAATTTTATACCTTAACAGACGAAAATAAAAAAATATCCGATGTTATGTAACAGAAAGAAAGGAAAAACTTTGTTCCGCTACTCAAAATAAAAAAGGATTATTTTTCATTTTCTGCTCATTTTTTATTTGCATTTCGTGAATACTTGTATTTCGAAGCAAGGAAAATAAATGAAAGTAGCGGGCAAACATGAAAAAACTTTAATATTTTTGGGTATAAAAGCATTTCTATCCCCACTTGCTGAGAGAAAAAAAAAAGGCAAAGAATCGTTGGCGTTTTATGTTCAATGCTAAGCGTCACTCGAATTTTATGTTTGGCTGATTTAGAAAATGCGTCACGCTCGATA
This sequence comes from Clunio marinus, assembly GCA_900005825.1. Lineage (NCBI taxonomy): Eukaryota > Metazoa > Arthropoda > Insecta > Diptera > Chironomidae > Clunio > Clunio marinus. The sequence goes on along the minus strand of CVRI01000021.1, from coordinate 1,457,219 downwards.
TCCTGCTTTTGTTTGATAAAGAATTTGTAAAAATCTTCTTGAGATTTATGCAATGAGACATTTATCTTAAGCCTGAGTTTATTTAACGAAGCCCAACACACTCATGAGTCACGACAGCATAGATATTTAGTCTCTCTTGAAACATTCCCGCGAGAGAATCATTCAGAAGAGAACGATTCAGTCTTATTGAAAATTCATCGATTTGCAATCGGCAGAGAATAAAATCAAAAAAAAAGGGAAAATATATGACAGCGGAGCATATTTTTGAAGGTAAATTTATGTATTGAGAGAAAAAAGCGGTAGAAGGTTTTCAAGATTTTTAACATTCAATTTGAATACTTTTTTTCTTTTATCACTTTTCCATTTGCAACCCAAATTTTAGAATTTATCAATGTTTAATTAACTATTAACATTTTTAACAACAAATTATTTTAATTAAAGTCAAGTCATGGGAAGTTTTTCCTACCCTAACTAAAGCTTTGTCATTGTCTTTACACATTTGAAGCTAACAAGGTTCTTCTTAATTATGTATGTAGGCCATATCGATATGCAGAAACATTGGAATAAATTTTCTAAATATAATTTAATTACATGCTACTTCTTGTTTTCTTCATTAAAGCTATAAATGAAGTGATTCTGATTCTTGCTTCTTGCATACGACAGCAGACGGAATCAAAAATATGTTGGGTCAAGTTTAATGAAAGAAATGAAGAAACAACAAACAAAACAAAATGATAATGATATTGTGTTTGACTTTCAATGTCATCGAATCTGAATCATCCAATTAGTATGACTAGAGAAGAGAGAAAACAAATTAAAGCGAAAGCATTTAATAGAAGTGTAAACGGAGAATTTTTTATGATTTAGGGATGATGTAGCATCAAAATGTGTTCATTGATAAGCTAGAGATCTTCTGCATTTGCAACTTGATGCAAAGCATCACATGAAATGCTTGCAATCGAGAATAATTTATTTACACAAACCTTTCTCAATATCAAATTTCACAACAACGAAGCAACATATTTCTCCATTTCTGCGAAAATGAATTTATCGTACGACAACGAATACCATTAGAAAGTCTTGCATCCTTCATACAACAATAAGAATTTCCCTTCCGTTCCATCGTTTTCACAATTTAATCTTTAACGAAAAAAGGCAACGTCTTTAAGTGAAAGAAAGGAAAACCAAAAAAACCTTTGCTTGTGATACCAAAATATGATTTCAGACATGCGTACTTTGATTTTGACGTTGAATAACTGAGCACTTCTTCTCGTTGCTTTCTTTAAATTTTCAAAGATAATAACACGAAATGAAAGACTCAGATGTGGTCTGTTGTGTAGCTGAAAATTTCAGGAAGAAACTTATTGCTCATAGTTTCCAATAACTTTATAGTTATATGCAAGTCGGAAAGGCAAAGCAAAGAACTTGATGTAATGTTTCATTTAACTCAGCACGGACCCTTTTAAAGTGTAGAAAAAAATCATGATCGTAATGTAGCGAGATGGAAATGCGTAACCCCATGTAATATACAACATCGTCGTAGTGCCGCCTTCAGTGACATAACATGAAAATTCTTTTCACATTAAACGAAACGAAACTTATCAGACTTTTTCAATTAATCAATTTTTTTAAGAGTCTTATAAGTTATAAGATTCAATTTTTCCTTCACTGACGTTACTTTCAAAAAGGTTTTATATTTATGTGAACATAAGAATCGTGGTAGCAAATTATCTACAAGCATATAGACCTTAGTCGAGTAGAAATCAGAAAGGAAAAAGTCGGTAGATATAAAAAATATTATTAAAAATTTATGTCGCATGCAAGAAACGTAAAATTCTGTCGAAACTTTGTATATATTTAGAGCTTTTGCTGTGTAAGTCTTTCTACTTTTTTTACCCTTTGACTAATGGTAAAAATGATTTAAAAATTCTGTTATATTTAATAAGCATATATTGAATAATGTTTGTTCACTCTTGTGTCATTTGTTGTAGATTTCGACATTTTTCCAACAAACATATTTGTTTGTATAATATTAAACTTGTAGATTAACGTCGAATAGAACATTAGAGTATAGTTAGAAAGCGAAACATAAGCTACAGATAAAATATAAAATATAAGTGACGATCCCAAATGGAAAAAAGCGGACACTCGTGTGCTTAAATGAAACTACTGCAAAAAGCTTTTTATGCAGCTAGTTTAATAACTTCAATACATTTTTCAAGCTTTGGTTCAAACACATTTCCAACAATCACGCAACATATTTTTTTTCTATCACTTTATTCATTTTCATTCACGATACTAATTTTGTTGATTTTTAAAAACTTTAATAAAATAATGAACGTGTATGAAATAATGAAAATTACAATGCGGAAAAATTGTTTAAATTTATCGAGAAGAGAAAAGCCCCGAAAGCTTGCAAAATTCAATCGAAAATGAAAGAGAAATAACAAGAAAGCAGGAAGAAAGTTTACATATTTCCTTGCACAACTAGGACTGTAGTGAAATATATTCATAACACTTGTGAATCTAAACGTATGCACTACTACAATTGTGAAAATCCTCGGAAAGGATGTAAAACATTTCTTCGCTGCTCGCATCGACAAATTTTCTAAAGTTTTTTCATGATTTCATTCGAGAAAGTTCTCAATTTTTTTATTGAGGCAAAACACTTTCGTAGCACCCTTAAAAGTGCTTTTTTCTTGTCATATGTTCATCACGTATTCTAAATTAGATTTACAAAAGATGTAGGATGATCTCTAAAAATATGTTTTCAACACATTTTCATTGGAACCAGGATTTGAAACATAAGCTCAAAAGCTTGTCGCACAAAATTACTTTCGCAGAAGATGGCGACTTCAAGACACATATTCCGGAAGTTGTCACAAAGCTTCATGAAAGAAGAGAAAATGTAACTAAAATTAATTCTTTGTTAAAGTCAAAGTGCTTTTGTGACTTTTTATATCTTTAAACCTCAGGGGATGATGATTAATGTGTTTTTTCATCTCAATCATATTTTTCTCCACTCTTTTCTTATTTGAGTGATTGATTGAATGTGACTGCATAATCACAAACAATGTCTTTCACCCTCGCCTTTAAAGCATTGACATTATTGTCATTATTCTCGAGAACATTCATGTGCAACGTACCAAAAAACATTATTTGTCTAGAGGCTATCATTTCCTTCATCTCTTGTCTATTGTTTTTAAGTTCAATGGAAAGAGGAATTTAGAATTAATAATAATTTTCGTAGCAGTCGAGGCGAAAACAAGAAATATTTAGGACTATGCCAATGGAGAGGAAAAGTTGAGCGCGAGAGAGAAGAAAATGAGAATAATCAATATCAAAAGGAATAATAAAAAAAGCCCTCGGCAAAATTTTCTTTCTGGATTAAAAGTTTCTTTTTTATGAATGAATGAATGATGAACTTTTGGGCAAAACTTTATGTTTATTTTCTTGTGTTAATATTTTTTTCCGAAAAGCTTTTCCTTATTCTATTTGATAATTTATTGGAAATGAAAATATTCATTGCGTGGGTGGATAATGGAAAACACAAAAGCTATTAACGAAAAGCTTACAAATTGATTTAGAACTGGTAAAGATCCACGAAAGTTCATCAGATAAAATGTATAATATTAAACTTTTTTGTGATGAACTGTGATAAAAGAGAATTAGTTAGCTCGCTATAATTTCAGGCTTATATTTTTTTATTTCAAAATTATTACCAAAGAAACCTGACGGCATGAATTTCGAATTCTTAACATTCTGTTCGCCTTCGGCTAAAATGGCAGCACAACATGAAAATCACTTTTCTCATTCAGTTCACCCCGTCGAAAGGAAGTTTCATATCACACACATATTTACAACATTCAATCCGCAGTGCCAAGCATTGCTTCGTTGCTTTAAAACTGTAGGATTACAATTCTCTTCCTTTCGTTCGAAAATGTTCGGTCTATGTGAAAGCAATACGAGACACCTTTAACTGCATTGAACGACTAGCTTAGTCTGCTTGATTCCACCAATAAAAATGGCTTTATAGCGATCGACTCTTTGAAAAGAGGAAAATTTTTGGGTGGGTCAGACCAACAACATATAATATTCTCTTTTCGCTTGTATCGCTTTTGTATCCTTGTGATAAATATTTCTTTATCGATAAACTTTCGATGAAATCCAAATATTGGTTTATCCATTTCGATATCCATGCTTGATTGCGACTTACAAGGGCAGGGGGAAGAATCAATGAGTGAGATAATGAGAATGGAGTGAGGAAAAAATATGTAGAGAAAAAAATTGGCATATCCTAATTATCCTTCGTCTTCTTCTTATTCTAGGTTATAGCAAATATGGTTCCCACACACACAAACACACCAAGAAAGAATTTTTCATCGATTGCAGTGAAAAAAATTTTCTCTCTTTTATCGAATTTTTTTTCCTGATTCTTTTAATTTTCAGGAAAATTTCCATTTTCAAATATTTACTTTACTATAGGTGACTGCACAGACTTTTAATCCAAATTTGTGCCTTTCTCGACCCACTTTGAAGTAATTATCGTAACGAAGACGGAGAAATTTTTTCAATGACGAAGGGGAAAAAATCACTTTGAGCTTTTGAAAGCTCTATTTATAAATATTTCATTACTTTTTCATAGTTTTTGTAGCTTTATTGACTTCCTTTTATAGATTTTCGAACGAAGTTTTTCAAAACTTTGACCTTTTCACTTCACTTTGAAGTTCTTTCGTTTCTTATGATGAAAATTTTCTTTTCCACATAAAAAAATTTTTAGTCACACGAATGTCGATCAAAAAGTCACAAAAAATTATTTTTCTTAAAGTTAAATCGTCTAACTTGGCTTCTAGTGATAATTTAGTATGAAAAATGTACAATTTTGCAGTTTTTACAGATTTTCTTGAATTAAAAGTATTTTTTGCTAAAATTGTTCACTTTTTCACTACACCCGCTCACTGCCGATTTTCTTCTGAGCAAGGAAAAATTTTTTGGTCGGACGACGAGCTTTCATCCCCATCGTTTCACTAACACAACTTCAAACATTTTCCGAACGAATACCGACATAAAAAGGTTTCTCATCGCAGCTTTATATCAGATATGTTTATTGAACACGTAGTAGAAAAAGCGGCAAAACTTGGATACTCGCGATATATTTGTTTCTCTATCATAGAAATATTCTGCGCTCAATGAATGCGGTTATTGTCACATGACACACTCGCAGTTCAAATATTGAAGTAAATTTGTCATACTCTTTTTAATTTCTAATTCTTTCAAATCTCTTGAAAATTTTTATTTGCAAATTTTTATTTTGTTCAACAAGCTAAATAGGAAATAGATTTATCGAAAATTTTATTTCAGGTTTTAAATGAAAATGCTTTAATTAATTTTTCTCCTTTATTATTGCGGATGTTTAAATCAAGGTTAAATTAAAGGTATATAATTTTCTATTCATATTTTCTTTATGACAAAAATATTCATTTTATGTTGATTATTTAATTGTTTTATAAATTTTTCATAATATTTTTGTTAATTCTTGTCGTACGTCTTATTTTTTAACGAAGTTTTTAGATTTTAAAAAATCTCGAGCCTAACAAGTTCAAACCACTAATCGAACCTTTTCACATTTATCCGGCATCTACAATCCGCACATTTCAAAAATAAAAACAAATTGCTAAAAAATTTCATAACTTTTTAATATGAACGCATTAGTAAAAAACCTTTCGTTTCAATTAATACGAAATCAACGACAGTTTCTTTTGCACTGCAGTCGCTTCGCCACAGATGCTAAAGCTATTGAAGATCTGACAAAGAAAAATAAAGTCGTAGTATTTATGAAAGTAAGAAATTGATAAGAAACGCGAAAATCTTTTATTTACTTCAACTGATAATTTCAGGGAAATCCTGAGGCTCCTAAGTGTGGATTTTCTAATGCTGTAGTTCAGATCATGCGAATGCACGGAGTTCAATATGATGCTCACGATGTTCTTCTCGATGATGATATTCGACAAGGCGTCAAAGACTTGACAAGCTGGCCAACAATCCCTCAAGTGTTCATCAACGGAGAATTTATTGGAGGCTGCGATATTCTCCTTCAAATGCATCAAAACGGTGAACTTATAGAAGTTCTCGAAAAGACCGCTGGAATAAAGAGTGCGCTTACAGATGCCGCACCAAAAGATGAAAAGAATTAAATAAAAAGGAATGAAAAACAAATAGCAGCAGTTAATAGCATATTTCATTTATTGAAGCTTTATTTCGCATTTTGTTAAATGATAATAGTATAAAATGAAGGATAATAAATAACATATTTTAAGCTGAAGATGAACATGCAATATGAATTAAATCTCCATTAGGCATTCGAACAAACGCACTTTGATTAGAAAACTTTCGATTACAAACTGAGCACATTGTCAGTTCAGTGATGAGAAAGCTCTTTGATTCACATCTCATGTTTTGTTCCTTAATTTGTAAATTTTCAGCATAATAAAGTCCCTTAAGGATTTGAAATTTACGTTTTTGTTGAAGTTGATCATGAAGTGCAGTTTCAAGGAATTTCTTCAATCGAACCAGCGGAATTTTGTCAGGAAGAATCTGAGTGAAAAGAAATAATTAATTAAATGGTAACAGAAGTGATAATAATCAATCTTACAGCAAGTGCAGTATGAGGGTTAATGCAATTTGATTTGTTATCTAAAAGATCAAGAACAGCTTCGACATCTGCTTGGAGACATTTAGGATGAAGTTTCACATCAGAATATGGCGGCGTTGTTGGTGGATTTAACAATAAACGAATAAGAATGATATAAACTTCATGGTGGTTCAAACCTGATGCTTTATGAACTTCATCGCAATAGTTTATCGCTTTCTCTACATCACCGAGTATTTGAATGTAAATTGCGATAACTTTTTCATGTTTATCAAGTTTTCCCAACACAATTGCACGTTCTTCGAAGAGATCATTGTAGGGAAATTCTACGAGAATTTTTTCCGCTGCATATTTATTTGATGACTTCAAGAAATTGACAAGTTTTTCTCTTGTTTCTTGCAATTTCTTTTTCTTTTGAAAGACATTCTCAAGATCGGGATCGGCTTGATACTCAAAAACTTTTTCTTTATATTGAGTAATTAAAATGTTGTGGAAAAGTGGTTTAGTTTCATTCCAAACATCAATGATATGTTCGAGATAAGGAATGACTAAAGCTTTGTGATTCTTAAGTAAGAAGTCTAAGACATCAGCTCTTGGTAGATTCTCAACTTCTTGAATATCTTCTGTGAAAATCTTTAAACCTTCATACGGATGTTCTTGAAGAACCCAATCAGCAAACTCAAAAATTATCTTTTTATGTTCGCCACCAAGATGTTGTAAATATTGAACGGTTCTGTCATAATCGAATTGATTTGAAGTCTTCAACAACGTCAATGCTCGCTTATGTTGTCCCTTCGTTTGATACAAAATTATAAGTTCAAAGAACTTTTTATGAGACTTCAAAATCTTTTCAGACTCTTCCAAATGACAATTATTTAAACGAATCAATGATGGAACAAATGAATCATTCGTTTCAAGATAACATTTGAGTAAAGTTGTGTCAATAATTGAAAGAAGAATTTTAGGATTTCGTCCAAAGGATTTTGCATTGCTTTGAACTTTGTCATGGCTGTAATTAATTTGTTGCCGAACTTCAACCAAATAATCAATCAAAGCCATAAGTCCATTTTCTAAATCTTTATCAGCTAACTTAGGCATGCTACGAATCAATTCTGATTGTGTCATTGATGAAGACATTTGCCGAGCGACAACACTTGGCGGTTCACATGAAGGAAGTAAGTCAGGAAAAAGATTTATTACGTTTGTTGGATCAGTTTTGAGTTTGGAGAACTCCAACATTGCTTCTCTGAATTGCTTGTTAATGAACAAATCATAAGCGTAGAGAGTTTGAATTTCATGAGTCATCGAATGTTTATCTTCAGCACTTTCATCTGACATCGCAGTGAGTTGAAGTGCTAGGAACCATTTCTTATCTTGAAGAAGATTCTGACGTTGTGTAGCAATATCAATAGCTTCAATACACCATAAATGTGATATGGAAGCTGCAAAAATTAGTCCATTTTGATTTGATTTTCCACTTATCAGAAAACGAGCTTTTTGTAAATCTGGGATGACTTGTATGAGATTATCTTTCTCTAAGCCGCTTGTATCAAGAACTCGAACTTCAACCGCATCTGTAACTAGACCGAGAATGTAAGGCTCATCCCACACCAGCATCTGAGGTGGTTCACTCCAAGCAACAGTTGGACAAGCCTTGTTTGTCTTTGGATCTAAAACTGAAATTCCACTGTCGGGTTTCATCTTTGAACTTTTCACATCTTCCGAATATGAAGGTATTGTAATAAGATATTCATCCTTAACCACTCCAAAATACTTTTCATTATCGATAAGTGTCATGCAAGGGTCAATTGTTCGTGAAGAACTTGTAGGAAACAAATCCGTCTTTTTACGTTTTTCATTGGAAATCTAACGATAAATTTGAATTAACAATGAAGTTTTGAAAGATTAGCCATTGATCTACTCACATCAAAAAGAACGTATTCAGTTTTATATCCAACACAAATGAAATTTCCTGTCCAACCAAGAACTTTTGGAATGTCGTTTAATTCAATGTCGGGAGCAAATTCCAACAATTCATCTCTCTTCCAATACCAAAATTGAAGTTTACGTTTTACAGCTACACAAACTCGAACAACTAATGATATTTGATCTGTAAAATTTATAGTAAAACTTTTATTACTTTTCTTGTTACTCAAATAAATTCAAACCTGTTAGAGATTGTGTTCTTTGAATATCCATAGCAAATGCATTAGCACCTTTTGTTTTTGTTGCTAAATGAATCAGAGGAAAGTTATGTCTTGATATATCATTAACAGAAATCACATTATCAGATAAACTGAAAAGAAGATTGTAATCTTCCAGCACTTGAAGTTGAAGAATTGGTTTTTTGCTAAAGTTTTTGTCATATTGAAGAAGTTGCAGTTCCATACGACCATCGCTCGCTGGTTGAAAAGAATACTGTAGTAAGTGTCCTTGTCTGAAATAGAAATGAATTGATTTTCATGGATAGAAATTAATTTTTTTAAAAATTACCTTGTACCCAAAAACACAATATTTTTGTATCCAGCTATTGATTCGATTTGCACAGATATCTTTGAAGGCTGGTGAAGGATATAAGCTTTATGCATCTTGAAGAATTCACTGCTTTTTAAAGACACTTTTATAAAAATTACAAAATGTTATCAATTTGAATTATCTTGCAGAAAATGTAAACATTCTTTGTAGAAATGAGAAAACTCTACAAAGACACAAAATTACGAGTATGAAAATTATTACAACAGTATAGCAAGTTATCAACTCGTACACTAGTTAATTGCGTGAAATATTTCATACTTACTCGCATTATTTACTTAAAATGTCTGTTTTTTAACTGAGTTAAATGTTACTCAACTGAACTTTGTTTCAAACTTTCATTCCCCTTGAAAGGGCCATGTCATCATTTAAGAATAATTCTGATCACAAGCACTTTTGAATTTCACAATTTGTGCAAAAAGTACGCATTAGAAGTCAGTTTTCGTAGTGAAAATTAGATATTTTTCTTGTGTAAGCATTGCGAAACGTAAAAGTACGGAAAGATTCATTGAAAAATCATTATTTCTTGCAAGAACGTGAGAAATAGGAAAAAAAGTCACACCAACAAAAAAAAGTTTGCTTGATGTCTGCAGTGACTAAAAACCAAGACTTTTCACCTGCCGCAAAGAAGAGAAAATTAGAGAGTGAGATTTCGAATAATTCAGTTTCAACTGCTTTTGGTACTACACAGCACTCCAATAATTCTACGTCGGGTGAATCGCAAACTAACAATACCGTGAACCAAACTCAACAGCAGCAACAACAACAACAATTAACGAACAGAACAATGGCGAACGGATCAACGAAAAATGGAGAAATTGATGAGGGACTTTATAGTCGTCAACTTTACGTTTTGGGACATGAAGCAATGAAACGTATGGCTGCTTCAGACGTTCTCATCTCTGGAATTGGTGGACTCGGTGTGGAAATAGCAAAGAATGTCATTTTGTCTGGTGTAAAATCTGTCACTTTGCATGACCAGCAAAATTCTGAAATGAAAGATTTGTCGTCACAATTCTATTTAAGTGAGTCAACAATCGGAAAAAATCGTGCTGAAGCCAGTTGTGGTCAGCTTTCAGAGCTTAATAATTATGTGCCGACACTGGCCTACACCGGTCCATTGACAGAAGATTTCCTCAAGAAATTTCGTGTTGTGGTGTTGACAGATATCGATGAAGTTGAGCAAAAGCGTATTGCTGAAATAACTCGTAAATATAACATCGCTCTCATCATTCCTCTTACTCGTGGACTGTTTGGACAAATTTTCTGTGACTTTGGGCCCGAATTTACTGTCTACGATGTTAATGGAGCGAGTCCTTTGTCTGCAATGATTGCTGGCATTACAAAAGATAAGGACGGGGTTGTCACTTGTTTAGATGAAGCACGTCATGGCTTTGAAGACGGTGATTATGTGACATTTACTGAGGTAAGTTTTTTATAATCGATTATTTGGATTTGACCTTGAAATGAATATTAATAGCCTCATTTTATTTTTCTTCATTTAATTTCGTTCGTCATTACTTCAATTTATGATTTATTTTTGGATTTGTTTCTTTTTCTCTTGAATTTTGTGATTGCGCGAATGGAAATGCATCGCAGGTCGAAGGAATGACGGAATTGAATCAGTGTGAACCGATTAAGATCAAAGTTTTGGGACCATACACTTTTAGCATTGGAAACACTCTCGAATTCTCTGATTATGTTCGTGGCGGCATCGTCATGCAAGTCAAGATGCCAAAAATAATTTCATTTAAATCACTTTCTGATGCTGAACGAACTCCAGAATTTGTCATGTCTGATTGGTCAAAGTTTGATCATCCACAAAACATCAACATTGCATTTACTGCACTTTCTCGTTTTATTAAGAAGTTCGGCAGAAATCCACGTCCATGGAACATTGAAGATGCCAACGAATTCCTTGTCATTTGTAAAGAACGAGCAAGTGAATTAAATGTTGACGAATTAAATGAGAAAATGTTGGAAATATTCGCTAAAATCGCTGATGGAGATTTGTGTCCAATAAATGCAGTTATTGGTGGCATAAGTGCTCAAGAAGTTATGAAAGCTTGCAGTGGAAAGTTCTCGCCAATTATGCAATTCTTCAGCTACGATGCAATTGAATGTTTGCCAGAAGATCTCAGCGTTTTAAACGAAGCCGAATGCCAACCAATTGGCTGTCGTTACGATTCACAAATTGCAGTGTTTGGTAAAAAGTTTCAAGACAAATTGGGATCGCTCCGTTACTTTATTGTCGGTGCTGGTGCCATTGGCTGTGAACTTTTAAAGAATTTCGCTATGATGGGCATTGGAGCTGGTAAAGATGGCGAACTTATCGTCACTGACATGGATCTCATTGAACGATCAAATTTAAATCGTCAATTCTTGTTCCGACCTCACGATGTTCAAGCACCAAAATCTCGTGTTGCAGCTGCTGCTGTTAAACGCATGAATCCATATCTCAATGTGAAATATCACGAGACACGTGTTGGTGTTGACACTGAGAACGTCTACGACGATGAATTCTTTGAACGTTTAGATGGAGTTGCAAATGCGCTTGACAATGTTGAAGCTCGTAATTACATGGATCGTCGTTGCGTTTATTATCGCTTGCCTTTGTTAGAATCTGGCACATTGGGAACGATGGGAAATATTCAAGTTGTTGTACCGCACTTGACTGAATCTTACAGCTCAAGTCAAGATCCACCGGAACGTTCCATTCCCATCTGTACACTCAAAAACTTCCCAAATGCAATTGAACATACTTTGCAATGGGCTCGTGACATGTTTGAAGGTGTTTTCACTCAAAATCCACAAAATGCTTCTCAATACATCAACGATTCTGGTTTCATTGAACGAACATTGAAATTGCCAGGCGTTCAACCACTCGAAACAATGGAATCAGTAAAGGTAATTGACATAAAATTTCTTATCTCAAAATTTAAATTGTGTCATTAAAAATTTTTCTTTTGCAGCGTGCTTTGTTGGACGAACGTCCTTCATCATTTATGGATTGCGTCTCATGGGCACGTCTGCATTTTGAAGAGAATTTCAGCAACCAAATCAAGCAGTTGCTTTTTAATTTCCCTCGCGATCAACAAACAACTTCTGGACAACCTTTCTGGTCTGGTCCTAAACGTTGTCCTGATCCGATTGAATTTAATGCTGATGAAAGTTTACATTTGGACTACATTTTAACGGGTGCTAATTTGAAGGCAGAAATCTACGGCATATCTCAGATCCGTGATCCAAATGTTGTTCGTGAGATGGTCCAACAAGTGCAGGTTTGTCATTTTTTATGTCTTAATGAAACTTTAACTTGAAGTCAAATAAATCTTTTCTTAGGTGCCAGTTTTCGTTCCACGAAGCGGGATTAAAATAGCAGAAAATGATGCAGCCTTACAGCAACAACAGAGTGACAATGGAAGTTACGATCAGGATCGTGTCAAGAACATCGTCGATGAAATGAAGAACATGGGACGACCAACATTCACAATTACCCCGTTGGAATTTGAAAAAGACGACGATAACAATCTTCATATGGATTATATTGTTGCTGCTTCTAATTTGAGAGCTTTGAATTACAAAATACAACCAGCAGACAGATACAAGGTTAGTTAACAACTTTAATTTGTTTCTTTTTTTTATTTTAATTTCTTTTATAGTCGAAATTGATTGCTGGAAAAATTATTCCTGCTATTGCTACGACCACATCATTGGTGTCGGGTTGTGTCGCTTTGGAATTATACAAATTGGCACAAGGGTGAGTTTGATTAATTACATTAATTATTCATGACAATAAAAGTAAAATTTTTAGCTTCAAGCAACTTGATCGTTTCAAAAATGGTTTTGTTAATCTTGCTTTACCATTGTGCACATTCTCCGAGCCATCACGTGCGAAAGAACAACAATATTATGACACGAAATGGACTTTGTGGGATCGTTTCGAAGTTGAAGGTGAAATGACGCTCAGCGAATTCCTGAAGTACTTCCAGGATAAACATAAATTGGAGATTACGATGATATCGCAAGGCGTTTGTATGCTTTATTCATTCTTCCAACCGAAGGCAAAACTTCTTGAAAGAATGTCAATGTCGATGACCGAAGTTGTACGTCGCGTATCAAAGCGGCAAATTGCTCCACATGAACGCGCCTTAGTCTTTGAAATCTGCTGTAATGATGATGAAGGTGAAGACGTGGAAGTTCCTTATGTTCGTTACACATTACCAAGAACAAATTGAGATTTTTAACTTCTTGAGATAAAATCGAAGGATCTGTCAAAACAACATCAAATAAAAAATCACAAGAAAATATTTTTCCATAAAAACAAACAAAACTTAAAAAAAATCTGACAGATTCAACGCTGAAGATGATTTGAGTATCTAATTTCTCTTTCTGAATAGTTAAATAAATTTTTAGAGTTGAGCTTGAAAGCCGCCCGCCCATTTTAAAGAAGAAAGAAAGATTGAATGATTTATAAGTTTAAGGATTTTTTTTTGTTCAGTATGCAGCATAAAATATCTAACAATTGTTCTATAATTATTTGAAAAAGGGGTTTTTTTGTGTAAGGCGTTAATTACAATAAGTTTTTCCCAGAATAAATATTTTGTTTTGTCGACCCACAATATTTATCTCAATTTTCCCAAAACTTTTTTAAAATGGAAATTCTTAAGTAACATTAACTATTTTTCTTAGTCGTGGTGATTAAATGTTTTGTTTCCTTTACTTCAAATAGATTTATCGAGCATTTGAAGGCATGTAAAGAAGAAAATAAATAAAAACTCAAATTTGTTTTATGCAATGTCACGTTCATTTCAAATCAATTGAATTTTATGTAGCAAACCTTCAATCTAAGCATTAATTCATGAATGAAACTTTAAAACTAATACACGAATCGATAATAAAAAATAAAGAAATTAAGAATATATATACACTTTAAAATGTGAATTTCTGGGATTTCACTTGACACTTATTAATAACATTACTAGAAATTTGAATAAAAGTAAATAAAGATAAAGTTCTACTAGCAAAGATTTTATTTTCTATTTTTCTAATAACTGTTGGTCTTCATGATTTATCTCTCAAAAGTGATTTTTTATGTGAAGGAATTTTCTAATATTTTTAACGGATTTTTTAATTTCAGATTGATTAACACGCCTTGTAACAAATTCGTGTTACATACCTCCGTGTATTAATAAATTATTATGAATCGGTTGGTACTTTCCCACTGAATCTGAACTACATTCATATTCAATGGATTTACAGAATGACACAAGACCTCTTTTAATGTACTTTTTAAGTTCTTAAATTATTATCCCAACAATAATTCTTAAGTTTTTGAAAAAAGCTTCATGTCAATCAATGTGACAGAAGGAACTTAAGAAATTAAATATATTGTTATGTTATGCGCATTTTTCTGTCAACGACGTTAATAAAATAGAATTCCCGCTTTTATATGCAATTTTAAGATTTAATACAATTCAGAGAAGATTAAAATTTAAAAAGTTTGATTAAGATTTTTAATCTTTTTCTACCCTTGAGCTACAAATCTTATTTCATCCCTGCTATAAGGTGAGAGATGCAAAATACCTAAAAAAAATTTTTTTCGCATGAAGCATTTCTGCTTTCGACTTTTTTTGTTGCTCGAGTTTTTGTGAGCAGCAATAATACAACAACACCTGAAATTAGAAAGAAAAAAACAACCAGACGCAAAGATATCGCCATTTTCTCTGCATTCAACTCATTTTGAAGTCAGTGAAAAGTGTTTCAAAGTAGAGATCGTGAAGAATTCAAATAACTTTGTGATTTTAAATTGTTGCCTAAAGGTAGTGCCACTTGCATGTGTTAAAAATTTCAATGGAGAAAATTTATTTCGCAATGGTGAAAATTGTAAATGAAAATCCGTTTTCTGTGCTGGTCACCATGAATTAAAAAACTTGATAATTTTGTATTAGACGATAATATCAAGTTATAAAGGTTTTAACAGATGTTTAAAAAGAAATATGAAAGTCTTTTGTAGATCGTCAAGAATGCATTTAAGATGCGATTAAAATAATGGAAGTTGCAGTTTTTTTGCGTCTGGGTGTCACAAAGTTTCACCTTTTCTTCTATTAATTCCTTTTTTTTCATCTGTTTCATTATTTCATTTCGTTTATAGCCAATGAAAACCTTCAAATACTTTTCCTTAACACAGAAAGAGGAAAAATAAAAAAAAACTTTCTGAATAATTAACGAGAGCACTTTTAGAATGGTGAAGAAAAGAGGAAAGCAAAGAAAAACAAAACGAGCTGGTCCAAAGTCAGTAACAGAAGTTAAAAGCGGAAATGACGATGATTCCAGTGATGCTGCTTCTGAAAATAAAAATATTGAGAACAACTCGACTGAAACTAATAAAGAATCAGAAGCTTTAGAAAGTAATAAATCCAAAGCTGAAAATGCAAAGAAAATTGATAATCAAGATAATCCTGATTTAGATGAAATGTCTAAAGAGGACTTTGTCGGAACTGATAAGGAAGAAGAAAGAAGAAAATCTTCGAGTGAGTTAGACGAACCTGCTAGAGAGTGTTCAGTTACTTCCGATAAAGAAGAAGAAGCAGGAACTTCGACAGTGAGCAATGATATTATTCAAAATGCAGTAAATGATGAGGAAACTTCAACAACTAAAGATAAAGACGAGGAAGGCATCAAGCCAGTGCCAGTGTTAAGATTAGTGCCATTAACAAAACTTCTTAAACCTGACTTTCTTGCTGAGCCTGTAAAGCCAAAAGCCAATTCATCTAAAAATTCTGCACGTAAATCAAGTGGAAAATCCAAGAAATCTTCATACATTGAGATAAGCAGCACAAGCAGTGATAGCGAAATTGAACAGATTTCCATCACATCTTCAGACTCCTCTGACGTTCAAGAAGTTAATAAACGAAAGAAACGAAGTAGCAAAGAGACTAATAGTACAAATAAAAAATTAACTAATGGTAACAGCATCAACAAAATAAGCTTCAAGGAACCAGAATCACCAACAATTATCATTAGAAATAGTGAAAAAATTTCAGTGAATCTTGAAAAGATGCCGTGCAATGTTAATAAATTAATGAAAACTTATCGCATTGAAGAGACTTGGTCTGAATCTGATGACTTTGAAAGTATGATCAGCATGTCAAAGATTGATCGAAAAGCTGTGGAAAAGTCGAAGGAAGATGATGAAGCCGCTTCAAAAGCTGCCATTGAAGAACAAGCAAAACGACCAGAAAAAACCAGCGCAAAATATTCCAAATTAAAAAGAAAAAATTTAAATTTGTCAGACATAACTTCAGATGAAAATGATTCAGATGATGATGAGAAACGAAAAAAGGTTCCAATGAGGATGACAAGAAGTCTTCGACAAAAGTTCATCGCTGTTGAGACAGAATCTGAAATAGAATTGCCATCGAAGAAGAGTCCGAAAAAGAAACATTCAAATGAAGAATTTGATTTAAGTAGCAGTGATGAGAAAATACTTTCAAAACGAAAGAAAAGTAGCAACAAAGATGATCATAGTAAAGAAAAAGTGACTGATCGTCGTAGAAGAAAATCAACGTCATCAGAAAGTGACAGAAAAGAAGTTAGAACAAGAAATCGATTAGCTAAATCCAAAGAACCACCACAAATGTCTGCTGGGCAAAGACAAACCAGATCAAGAAGAGAAGTTCAAAAAAATCACGAAAAAAACTCAATGAAATCAAATGACCTGAGATTGAAAGAAATGTTTCGTCACAGCTCCGCCGAAAAATCAAATCACGATTCAAGTGATGGCAATTCAGAGTCATCCTCATCAAGTTATCACCGAAAACGTCTCTTAACTCCTCTCAAGTGTTCAAAAAGTGAAGTTGAACATTCGCAAAGTGACAAAGAGTCAGATACAAGTCGAACAGTGCTTGAAGATGAACCTCCGGTTCTTGAACAGAAATTCCGGTCACGAAATAAATTTGAGAAAATTTCTGCATTCGATACTTTGAAGAAAAAAATTGAACAACGAAAGAAGAAGCAAAAAGTGAGCGACAATGGTGAAGATTCGGGAAGGAAAAGTTTCAACAATAAAAGATCTGCTGCTGGTGCTTCTTCTTCTGTTAAGAAAGAAAGCGAAGATGATGAAATGAAAATGGATGAAACAACTGTAATAATTCTTTTATGTAGAATTTAAAAATATAAAACGGAAATTTCATCGCAATTCTCCATTTTTAAATTTAAATTTTCCATTTAATATTTTTATAAATTTTTATTTTCTTTTTACAATTGTCAGGAGTCACCATTAACAAAGAAGCTGACTACAAAACGAAAGCGACTTATATCAAGTAGTGAAGACGAAAATAACAAAAGGTAAGAAAATTTCCACAGAAATTGAAATATGTAAAAATAAAAGAAAACAATTTTTTCCAGTGAAAAGGAAATAAACGAGAAAAAGAAGAAGAAAATGAGTTCAAGTGAAGAAGATTTTAATCCACAATCAAGTGAAGAAGAAAATAACAAATCAAATAGTTCGGATGACGATGATGATAAATCGATAAAGAGTCAAAAGAAGAGCTCCAGTGACGAAGATTCTGACGATGATATTAAAGATTTGGAGAATGATCGTCCAAAGAAACGTAGAAAGCGAATTAAAAAGGTCGCTAGCAGCGATGATGAAGATGGCGAAGGTGGTGAGAAGAATAAAAGTGGAAGAAAGAACATCCGAAAGATGTTGCGAACTGATAAGCTTGATGTGTCAACGAAAGAAGCGGCCAAACTAGAGAAAGAACGAAAGCAACGCATTGAAGATCGTCAGAAGTTGTACAATCAGTTTTATGATGAACGTCCTGAAGAAGCGAAGGAAATCACAAAACTTGTACTCGATTTTGACGAAGCAAGCAAGAAAACACTTCTAGAAGTTGACAAGAAGTTGGTGAGAAAGTTAAAACCACATCAAGCGAATGGTATTAAATTTATGTGGGATGCTTGCTACGAATCACTCGAAAGATGTAGAAATGATCTCGGATCTGGCTGCATTCTCGCTCATTGTATGGGACTTGGAAAGACTCTTCAGGTCATCACACTTGTTCACACTTTACTGAAGAGTTACAAAAAAACTGACGTGTTTCGTGTACTTGTTGTGTGTCCTTTAAGTACTGTTCTCAACTGGGTTAATGAGTTCAACATTTGGTTGAAAGATATTCCGGGTTCTGAAGATATTTACATCTATGAGATTAACAAACTCAAGCAGAATATTCATCGTGCTAATAAACTCATGGAGTGGCATAATGACGGCGGTGTTATGATTCTCAGTTATGATATGTTTCGAAATCTCACCAACGATACTGGAAATCGCTTTCGAAAGAAGATTAAGGAGTCGTTACAAACGAGCTTAGTGGATCCAGGTCCCGATTTAGTGATTTGTGACGAAGGGCATTTGTTGAAGAATGAAAAAACTTCGATTTCAAAAGCAATGATGCGTTTGAGAACTCTTCGTCGGATCGTTTTAACCGGAACACCATTACAAAATAATCTCAAAGAGTGTAAGTTTATTCATAAACTTTCCTCAACAATGTTCATTCAATTTATTTTTAAATATTTTCAGATTACTGTATGGTGCAATTTGTCAAACCGAATTTGTTAGGAAAATATCAAGAATACATGAATCGTTTTGTGAATCCCATCACGAATGGTCAATACACCGATTCAACTGATTACGACATTGCTGTAATGAGACGACGTGCTCACGTTCTTCATAAAATGCTTGACGGTTGTGTTCAGGTGAGTTTGAAATTCAAATGTAGATAAAACTGCTAGCACTTTCAAATCCTGAGTTCTGAGGGGCTTAAATTACAAAGAATTCTTAATTTAATTAAATTTCTATTTTCTTTTCATTTCAGCGACGTGATTATTCAGTTCTTGCTCCGTTTTTGCCACCAAAACATGAATATGTGTTATCAGTTAAACTCACGCCAATGCAAATTAAACTCTACAAGTTTTATATGCAAAACAAAGCGCGATCGGAAGATGAAAACGGCGGACGGAAAGGTTCAATTCTTTTCAAAGATTTTCAAAATCTTCAGCGTATTTGGACAGCGCCTCTTGTTCTTCGGTATAACAGTAATCGATATGAACATGAAATGCAACGAAGAAAAATGTTAGCATCGGATGATGAATCGGAAGGGTCTCTAAAAGATTTTATTGATGATTCAGCGAGTGCATCATCAACCTCAAGCTCAAGTTCTAACGCGTCAAGCGACGATGACAATGCAAGTATTCGTTCAGATGAACCACCAAAAAAGAAAAAGAAGAAGGAAAAAGTTATCGTTCCTCGACGTACACGAGCTATGGCTGCGGAAAGTAAGAAAACTTCTTTAAACTCGTTTGTTTTAATTACATTAACATTTGAAAACTTTTATTTAGTTCCATCAGATCATGAGAAAGAGGAAGAAGAAGAAGCACCAAAAAACGAAAATCCAACTGAATGGTGGATGCAAATTTGTCCTGAAGAAGAAGTCAACAATCTTGAACATTCCAGTAAACTCATGTTGTTGATGTCAATTCTGGAAGAATGTGAGGCTATTGGTGATAAACTGTAAGCATTCGACATTCATCAATTTAACGAGAACTTTTAATAAAATTCATTTCAATTTTAGTCTGGTTTTCTCTCAATCAATCTTCTCATTAGATGTGATTGAACATTTTCTAAATCAAATTGATGAGAAGACTCAAATGAATGCTTCGTGTGCATCTTTTACCGGTTCGTGGAGTCTTGGACAAGATTATTTCCGTTTGGATGGATCAACACCTGTTGAGCAGAGAAACATCTTCTGTAAGAACTTCAACAGTCCAAGTAATCCGCGTGCTCGTCTTTTCCTCATCTCGACCCGTGCTGGTGGTCTTGGCATTAATTTAGTTGCTGCAAATCGTGTTATAATATTTGACGTATCTTGGAATCCATCTCATGATATCCAAAGCATCTTTCGTGTTTATCGTTTTGGTCAAAATAAGCCTTGTTATATTTATCGTTTCCTAGCTTTGGGTACAATGGAAGAGAAGATTTACGAGCGTCAAGTTACGAAGCAAGCCATTTCGAAACGAGTTATTGACGAACAGCAAATCGATCGTCATTACAATCAAAATGATCTCCAAGAGCTCTACAAATATGATTTGGAACCAGATGATGAACGAATTCTTCCGATTCTTCCCAAAGATCGTCTCTTTGCTGAAATGCTTAAGAAATATGATGACGTCATTTACAAATATCATGAACATGACACATTATTGGAGAATAAAGAGGAAGAGACGTTAAATGAAGAAGAAAGACGTCAAGCATGGGAAGAGTTTGAATCTGAAAGGAAACGTCCGCAATTTATTCCTCAACCTTACATTCCTCAGCCGACACGAGGCATTGGACCAGTCACATCAAACAACATTTTTGGTATACGAACTGACGTTTTACTCAAACTTCTTTCAATGAAAGCTCGATTGGATAACCCAATGATCACTGATGGGTCAGTTAAACAAGCGATTCCTTTGTTAATGCAAGAGTTGTATCGTCAAATGGAACGTGGAGAATTGACGGTAAGAAATTTTCCTTTTTAATTTAATAAATAAATAAAAATGATTAAATTTTATAGCTTTATCAACAACTCATCGCTCTCTCAAGTTCCTTGGAAGTTCCTACAAATTATGGTGGCCAGTTTCATGTTGATGAAAATATGATGCAGCAGACTTACAACAGCATGAATTCGATGCCTTCAACGTCATCGCTTCACAGTGGAATGTTGTATCAACAACAGGTAAGAAAAACAAAATAAAGTTAAATTAATTAATACTCAACATTCCTTTCTTTAAAATAAAAGCAAGAACAATTGATGAGATTGGCTAAACATCGACAACAGCAAATGTTAATGCAGCAACTTCAGAATCGATCACCACCGAGAGTTGTTGGAAACATCATCGAAATTGATTAATTATTAAAAATATATTTATGAGACATGAGACTTGTATTTTCGTGCTTGTGGTGAAGTTAAGACTTTATTTCTCTTTTAGTTTCAAAATCAGCAGTTCCATCTTATCAATTCCTAACATCAATTCAATTAAAGAATCACAAGAAATGTAAAAACAAAACAATTAAAATGAAATATTAAACAACATAGCACATTTAATATTAACTTATGTTTAAACTTTAAAGAAATGATGTCTTTTGTTTTGTTTAACTACATTTATGAAAAATGTCGTGTAAAATAAATGATTTTCAAGATTAAATGAGGAAACTTGTTTTAATGTTAATTTTCATGTTTTCAATTGATAACCAACTAATCTAACCTTGAAAATAGAGATTAGATTTAAGTCTGGATTACGCATTGTTTACGCTTAAACTTTGTTTACATTTTATATTAGCAAATTTGAATCATTTTATCATTTCAATTTGAATCTAAGCAGAAATTGTAATAATTTAAACATGAATTCCAAATTTCGAGGTACTTTGCTTGGTGTGCTTATAGGAGATTGTTGTGGTGCTGTGTTTGAAGGAGAGTAAGTGAATGAAGTTTGTGAAAAGAAATAAAAAATTAAATTAAAGATTTTCAGAGTTTTAGATGCTGGTCAAAAATTCGTGTTGCGGAAGTTTATTAATAAGCTTGAAGGAGTATCCTTTACAGCACCACGTCAAAAGTACACTGACGACACAGCGATGACAAAATCGGTAGCGAGATGTCTATTGAAGTATGACGAGAAAAGCTATCAGAAAAATCTCGCTGTGGATTTTGTTAAAGAATATTGTTCATCAACAACATCGAGAGGATATGGCGATGGAGTGCAAAGATTACTTGTTACTTTAAGAAAGGAAAAGTTTGAAGATTTGTTGGGACCTGCACGAAATCAATTCAATGGCACAGGAAGCTTTGGAAATGGCGCTGCAATGAGAATTTCCCCAGTTTCTCTTTATTGCGTTAATAAATCCGATGACTTTCTCTTTGATCTTGTTGGAAAAACTTCTGAAATCACACATGCAAATGTTATCGGCATCAACGGTGCCATTTTGCAAGCTTTGGCAATTCGTGAAGTCTTAAAACTGGAATCTGACGATCTTGATGTCAATAATTACGTTACAAACCTCTTAGAATCGTTCAAGAAGATTGAAAAAGGAGAAGACGAGTAAGATTATTATAAAATTTGAAATTCAAATTACTAAACTCATATTTCAGATTTGGCATTCATGAACAAAAATTCTACACAGAACAACTCGAAGGAATGAGAAAACTTCTTAACAAAGAAATTCTTCCATCAGATGAAGAAGTCGTCAACATTCTTGGTCACTCAGTCAACGCACTTTATTCCGTACCTACAGCAATTTACTGCTTCTTGAGAAACGTCAACTTATTGAAAGGCAACAGAGAAAAATTATTTCGATCAACTCTCGAATATGCAATTTGTCTTGGCGGTGACACTGACACCATCGCATCAATGGCTTGTTCTCTTGTTGGCGCTTTCACAGGTGATTCAATCATCGCAAAGAATTTAATCAAACATTGTGAAAGTTCCGAAGAAATCATTGAACTTTCTGATAAACTTTATGAAATTGTTTTCTCAGAAATTTTTAAAAAGGACTTGCACTTGAATGATGAAAAAATGAATTAATAAACAAACAAACAAAAAGAAATAATAAATGAAATAAAAAGTAAATTTAGTTAAACCAAAAAAAAAGGAAAATGTTGCTGAACTTTATTCACTTTTTATCACGTTTCATTTACATAATCTAATATGTAAACCTCATTTGTGGCTTGAGTGAAGAGAACATCATCGTCAGTCTGACTTCGTCGAACACCACCAATTAAAATGATTCCATTGTCGAATGGTGTGAACGTTCCATGAGCTCTAAGCTCAGGTGCATTCGCGAAAAGTCCTTCATTTCTCATTGTCAACCAATGAATTGTTGGATTCGTTCGAAAAGCTTCGTCGGGTACGTTCATAATTGGACTTAAATCTAAACAAAAGATTCGCATTGGATAATCTTGAGGTCGTTTTGGAGGTTCCGGCGATGGTTCACTTGCCATTTGAATTTTTAACACCTTTTGAGGTGGAACAACCGGTTGTGTTGAAACTGAGAAAGCTGCCATTGCTCCAATTGTATTAAGTCTAAAAATAAACAAATTTAAAAAGACGAAATGGGAAAAAAATGATAAAAAATCCTCACGGTCGCTCAAGATTAATGTAAATCGGAGTTCGTCTTTCCGTATTTTGTTGTGATGATGTTGCTGGTGAATTTGCCGGTTGTTGCTCTTGTTGCTGCTGTTTCTTCGGCTCTTCTTTAGGCTTATCAATGCCAGGCTTCTTCATTATCGTTCTGACACCAGCAAACACCATTAAATCACCAACCATACTTGAAGGATACAAATGAAGTGGAAGTGGCGGTGCAAGCGGATTCTCAATGATTATTGGCGTCCATTTAACACCGTAATTTGGATAACGAACAATTTTCATCACCCACGCATCTTGCAATGTATGATTAGTGGATCGTCCACCAAGCATCAAAATGTAATCATTTCCCAACGTTGTGAGATGAAACTCAGTTCTTGGCGTTGGCATTCCACGTCTGTTGTGATACCAATCAGCAATACGATGCCAAGTTCCACGTAATTTTGTACTATCAGAAAATTTGAGAATTGACACTTGCATGCTGGTGCGAAGATGCTCAAAATTCCCATCGGGAAGTATTTCCTGCATCCAATTATGAAATGTTGGAATTAAACCAGCGACAGCAACTAATTCGGTTGATGAAAGCATAACGCATCGGATTCCATTGCTATGTTGAGGATCAGTACCGGTTGTGATGACTTTTTGCCATGCCCCACTATGTGGATTGAGTATATGAATCTCGAAAGGACTTTGATTTGCTGTAAACGGATCTGAATTTGACGATCGACCTCCAACCATGAGAATTCTATCTCCAGCACGAACAAACCCAAAATTTGCTCGTGGTGATGGGCCAATGCCTAATGTTGTCATACGATGAAATTTTTTAATGAAATCAAACTTCCACACGTCATTGTATGTTCCACTATTGGGCAGGTTATTGCTGGCACCACCGAAAATCACCAATTGGTCATTAAAATTAATTGTTCCATGTCTAAGTCTCGGTTGAATATTTCTTGTGTGCGTGACTTTGTGCCACCTAAGATTGCCATGTTTTAAAGCTTGATAAAGTCTTCGATCTTCCAATTGAGACGTATCTGAATGTATGAAAAGAAAAATTGTGAAAAGAAAAAAAGTTTTCCAATATTAATTATGATGATTATAATAATCAAGAAGTAGAAGTTTTACCTGCAACAAGTCCCATAAAACCACAAAGCTGTGCTAATGATTGCCTTGTAATTCGAGGTAGATAAGAAATAATGTGGCACCAAGTTTCAGCTGGCAAACGGTCTCGAAGTGAAAGATCATACTTATCATTTTCCATATTTTATCACTCTTTTTCAAAACTTTCTAAAGTTTTTAACTGATGCTAATTAGATAATGAGACTTAAATTAAAGTTCATGAATAAAGTTCTGCGAGCATATGAACAAAGTCAGCTCTAAACTATGAAATTTTAAAATATTTTCTTCATTTTCTATCGACTTATGTTTACAACCAGTTAAGTTCGAACTTTCGAAGATGGAAAATGAGCAAAAATGGATTTCGAATATTTAAGCCGCATATTATGTTTAAAATGTTTTTAAAGAAAGAATGAGTTAGTTTTGTAGTGAAGTTTCAGTAATCAATTAATAGGATAGACAATAATAATAATTTTATTTCAATTAATCACTCATTAGGAAAACATATTTTTGTCAATGCCGCTATATTTAGTAGCCTCACGATAAAGTGCTGAAGTATAAAATCAAAAAATATTCGAAAACAAAATTTTCGAATCAGTTTGTAAAGAAAAATGTCAAAAACATTTATTGCTAATCCTGAAATAAGACTTGTTCTTAGTAACAAGATCATTCCACGAATAAAACAATTGAAAGAAAATGCTCCTAGTCAAAAGAATAGTTCATCATCAGTGGTATTTACTGATCGAGAACTTGATTTATTGAAAAAAGTAAATGAATTGAAACTAGAGTCAAAAGAAAATAAAAAGGAAAAATTATCACAGAAAGATAAAACCTCGTCATTGACTCTACCTGAAGTGAAAAAACTTAAACAAACTCTAGAAGACAGATATTTATGTGACATCATAGAATCAGCTTCAATTAAACTTCCAGAAAATGAAGTTGTTGAACGAAATCCTGAACTGGAGAAAAGGATTCAGAAGCTGAAAGCTCTACAGGAACAGAAAGTTTACAACTCAATGACTAAGAATGTTGATCATGCAAAGAAATTTGAACCAACAGAAACGATTTCATATCAACGTAAGTATTCAAACTTTTATGAAATTGTTTATCAAGTCATATGACTGATGAATCAGAAATTTTTTTAATCTAACTCCAAATTTTTTAATCTTAGTGAAACAAATCAATCGACAGCTGATTGCAGTTGCACAGTTTGTATTCTCTGTGATTTCTGGATTCTTCTTTGGATTCCTGGGAGTTGAACTTATTGTTGGAAATTTAGATTTTGGTTTTCGACTTCTTCTTGGGATCATCTGCGCTTTGGTCATTGCATTAGCTGAAATTTATTTCTTAGCAAAGAAACTCAACGAAGAAATGCCACAAGAGTCACCAACAATAACCACATCACCAGACAAGAAAAAAAATTAGATTGGAACATTTTTTTATTCATTTTACAAAATCATCAAATTATTTAAAACAGAAATAAAAAGTTTTTGGCAACAAAAAAAAATTGAAATTGTTTATTTCCATAATTTGGGGTAATTTGTCGAGAATGTCATCATAAAGCGACACATAAAAAATTAAAGGGCCACGATCAAAATAAACAAAGAGAAAAAGAAGAAGACGCAAGGTCGTCTGCATAATATTCATGAATGAATGAACAGACATTTTTATAGTACTACGATTAACACAACACATAATCATTTAAAAGAACATTTAGGTTTGTTTGTGACACACGGTTGAAGATATTTTTTCACGTGTTTTTTCTGTACATCAAATATTGTGGCTAAATAGAAATTTTTTCTTATTTTCGTTTCATTCTCGAGTCGGATCAGATCGTGAGGAAAAAAAATTCATTAAATTTATTTTTTATTCCTGCAAAGTTGACATTTTTGGTAAAATTTGAGGAAAATGATTGATTCTGACAGTGAACTAGCTTCAGTGTATGATTCTGACAGTTCTGAAGAACATATCGGACTGATAAACGTTTTTAAACAAAAATTTAAAAAAGATTTGAAAAAGATTCAAGATGATCAAGTTTATCAAATAAAAGTTTTTTCTTTATTCGCAAGTCGTGCTCAAGATAAACATTATAAGATGTATAGCATGAAATACGACACTGTGAAATTTGAAGGTGATGACATCAAAGTGTTTATACAATCTCGTTTTAAGCAACATGAAATTCTTGAAAGAGATTTGACATCGATGCGGGGTGATTTTAGTTTTCATACAATGTTTGAAGCTTTCGATGAAATATCTGACGGTGGAATATTTTTATTTTGCACAAATGAAAGCATTGATACAAGAGCACAACAGAAATATTTCCTTCATGCTGATCGTGAGGAAATTATTGACATTTTTGGTGGGAAAGGAACTTATCTAAAACTCAATGAAACAACATTTAAACTTCTGCGACAAACACATTTCGTTGAGACAAGTGTGTACGATTTTTGTCGATGTTTTAGAATTTTATTATCGATAACTGAAAATGACTTGGACGAATTGAATTTCTTTGATAATAAATCACAGTGGAAGGCATTCGCATTTGATATGTGGCAGTGGTATGGATGCAAGATAAACGAAGGTTGTAAACTTGGTGTCGTTTTAACGAAAATTGACGTCGAAAATTTTATCTCAGATATTAAAGAAGACTACGAAAGTTTTGTTGCGGATAACAAAATAGTGGAGGAAGAAAATGTGAAAAGTTTTGACTGTTATTCGAATGAAAAGATCGAAATGGAAGTCATTACAATGCTTTCATTGAATTCTTTGAGAAAAGTGAGTGACTTTGAGATTGAGAAGCCATGTGAAAACTCCGCCGTGTCTTTTATAAATGCAGATGGAATAAAAATTTATTTTAATTTCAATATTAAGGATAAATGTGAATTTTTTAATGACACAGGTTCATTCAACATAAAAGACGCTTTCAAATTCTTTCAGAACAACACAAAAAACTCCCAAATTATCGATAAGACTGACAGCTTAAAATCACTTCACCTTCTTTGTGCAAATGTTTATAATGAAACGTTTTTACTCGAACCAGCTGATGAAAATGAAATAATCGAATCGATTGGAAGCACCTGCAAGAATTATCTTAAATTGAAAAAAAATTCTTACGATTTTATTTCTGTTTTCATGAAAATGAATTCGATAGAATGGAAAGCATTGGGAGAAAGAATCGCATCAAAGATCGAACAAGGAAAAGTTATAAGTCAAGAAATTCCAAACTTTAACAAACATTTTCCAATTATTGAAAGCAAAGTTTTCATACAAGACATTGAAACTGGTGAATGGAAACGAAGAGAAAATATTTTTGAAGCATCATTGCTTGAACCTTTGACATCTTCGATATCACAAGTCAATAAAGGAAAACCGATAAGAATTTACCTGCCATCGCCATCAAAAACAATTGTCATGAGATTTATAAAACTTCTTGTACCGTTTGTGACATCGAATGATGGGTCGAAAACCTTAAAGATTGACAATTTCCAAGAACTTTACGGGACAATTTTGGTTTCTCAGAAATATCATAAAGTTATTAATCCACTTTTTATGAACACAGAAGTACTTCAAAAACCAATGAAATTAATTCGTGATGGATTTCTGTCTGAACTCACGAAAGAACTTCTCAAGTCTGTGAAGTTTCCCGCATCTGTAACAAGAGATGAACCTGTTCATTATGGCCCTGAACTTAATAATTCAACAAAAATTGCTTCGAAACTTACCAGCATAATTTTGTCATCAAATAAATTCTCAATCGAATCGTTCAACAAGCTGCCTTGGTTTCGAAATGACTTCAGTATTTTAAGGGCACACATACTGGAATTAAAACATGAACAATCTTCCGTCCAATTACAATTTAACGAAGATTTTATCAATGGAAAAATTCATTCAAAACTTAAAAGCTTTAGAACCGATTTCATCGATCAACTTACCGATGATTTACTGACAATCATATCAAATTTTACCTTTGACGATACCGACGATGAACTTGTTGGATTCATTGAAAGTTTTCGTCTTTGGGCAGATTTAGATGAAAAGAAAATTGACGACGATTTCCATCATTGCATTTCAATCATTCTCAACGGCACAACATCACGATTTCAATATCCGTACATGTTTCTGACAGCATTCCAACTGAAAATTTGGCAATGGTTGAGAGATGACGATGAGAAAATATTAAACAAACAGAAAGTCTTTTCCATAATTAAAGAATTAATTGGTGAACATACAATTAGAATGTAAATGAAAGTCAGGAAGTCAAATTTTGCAAATATCGCTTTTTAATGCTTTTAACCATGATACCAAATACATTAACTGCTTTTAAATATTTTTTCCACATAAATATTTATGAAAGTATGTAGGTGGTTACATATGACCGTAAACAATGACTGTAAATCTCTTAAGTTAATTGATTTTATCTCATGTTTCCACTAATTCACAGTTCATTCTTTGATTTATTTGAAATTCAATGGAATGAAGAATGAATTTTTGTGATGACTTAAAATCACTGTAAAAAGGGAAATTAAAGAATTTTTCAGGGAAACTATGATTATCTTCAATATTCGATTTAATCTAAGCTCCTATTGGAATATTCACACTAAATCACTTAAATAAAAAATAAATTTTTCTCATTGTTAATCAATTAAAATAAAAAATATATTATCAAATTCGAAATGGAAATTGCTTCATACGATAATTAATGGCTGTTGGTGATGAAAGTGTTTCATTTTATAAAACTTTTTTCATTTGAAATTTTCAGAATTTGAAAGTAGACAAGAAAGAAATCGATCGGTCGTTCTTTGTAGAAATACGAACGAATTAGGAACAAAAATCTTGGAAAAAGTTTTTTTTTTCTAGGAAGTAGGTAGTAGAAGAATAAATATGAAGTAGTAGAATAGGAAGTACTAGAAGAAGATGAAAAATTGATCAAGATAAAGCAAAAGATCGAGGAGATTCAAGTTGATTGCTTTCTCGCTAACATCCACATGAAGATTGCATGAAACACCACGCCAAGTGTTAAAATAATTATCGAGACGACATTCAAATTGCACAATGTTGATTTCGGTGTTAATTCGTTGTTTTGAAGAACTTTCGTCAACTGTCGCTGGATGTTGATGATTGCAACATTTTGTTCATCTAATCTCTTTGTGATCTTGTCAAGAGCTTCCGAAAGTCTGTAGAATGAAAAGGAGTTAATTTTTCCATGAAATAAATCAATGAGAAATAATAAAATTACTTTGACGACGATATCAGCGTGTCATTGTCACCACTTGAATCAGAATGTCCGCCATCAATTCGATTCGAAGGCAATGATGCTACATTCTGTATAGAATTTAATGCTCTTCGAGCAGCAAGAGAAGTTCTCGATTCGGTTTTAAGGATACTTAATGGTTCTGCACTAACAATGCTTGATGTTCTGACTATCGGTGCTTGATGCTTTGTTTTTGTTTGTATTCGATAATTGCACTCGTATTGCCTAACATCGTTGTGTTTATCCCATGGACGGAGATCAGCATATTTATAATGCCACTGAAATAATTTTCATTAAATTTGAATTTAATTGGAGAAGGAATATTAAAAGAATTCTCACCGTTCCTGTTACTAAATCTTGCTGGAAATTTACTGGAATCCAATCACTGCAAGTTGCTTTTCTTTCTTTTGCTGCCATTCTCTGTGCTTCTTCCAAAGCAGTCTTCTCTTCAGTTGCACCAACTTGATCATCTCTTCTTATTGCAGCTATGACATGCGTCCACAATCTCTCCGATTCATTCGGTGATTGGGCTTCAAGTTGAACAGTGTAACGTTTAAGTCGTTTTGTTCTCATTTCAGTATTAGCAGCAAAAAGCATACTTTCGTCATTATTCCTCACATCTTTTATCGCTATTGATCCATCCCAATGTCCATTAATTGTCGCCAAAGTTTGCTTTCCTAATTTCAATTTTCCTGTCACAAGATTTGTGTATTCGCTTCCACCTAAGAACGGCTTCAATTTGAATTCGAGTTCTGTTTTATATCCAGTATTTTCACATTCGATTGTAACTTTTCCACCAATTTCCATGCTTAAAGTTCCCATGAGAATTCCTTTGCAATGTGCATAAGGTGACGAGAGTGTGTAGTTCTCACCACGTGGTAGAAGAGTCAATTGCGCATTACCTTCAAGAATTGCACTCGTTGAATTTCCATAAAACTTTGATTTTGCAAGAATTGAACAGCTTAAGCTGAAACCGTCTTCACGATTTGAAATGTAGAAAGCAGAAATTGGTGGATGATGTGAGACTTGTTCTGCAATGTAGTATGTTCGACTGCCATTTGGATGCTGCCAAAAGCATCTGAATGTTTCACCCAATATTGGATTAAAAGGCTTTTTCAATCCCTTTGGCTTCTTATAGAATCCTGATAAATACCATTTGACGATTAACTTCATTCGAATAAATGGATCGTCTTGAAGCACGGCTTCGGAAATGTAATCTGCATGATAAAAGGAATCTGAAAGCTTATCCAGAAATGATCGTGGCTCGAGAATAAAAGTTGGCAATACAACTTTCGATAAATCCATTCCAGGTCGAACTTGCTTCACAAGGAACCAAATTAAGCTTTTATGTTCTTCTGCTAATTCTTCAACTTGTTCACCAGCCTAGGATTTGAGAAATGAAATTAAGAATCAAATAAAATTCTTTTCATAAAAAACTTACAGCTCCAAATTCATCTTCTGGTGTATGAATGTAAGGAGTTTCAGCAACTTCCGTTTCCAACTCGTTCGGTTCATTCTCCGACTCGCTTTCACTCTCAGCTGACATCACCGTTGTACTTCCTTCAACGTGACTCACGTTATCATCAATGTCCAAATCTTATGTGTTAGTTTAATCAGCGAATGAAGGGGGAAAAGCGAAAAATTGGAAAAATTTGCAAAGATTCTCTCATGAAAACTTGTTAGAGCAAAAAAAATCTAAGAATGAAGAGTTTTGGCTGACCGCAACTCTTTGATTCGTTTGCATTGGGGCAGGAAAAAAGTGAACAAATTAGAAAATGAAATGGAAGATTCAGAAATGGAACATGCTGAAAAATAAAACGAAATTCATTTCTTTCATGTTCCAAATTCAATTCCGCTGATTTCATTTTCTTGTTCGTTTCAGTCAAACGAGTCAAATGCTGACTGAGAGTCATCAATGATAATTCAAATCATTTCGAGTAAAAACAATTTCAAGCATTATTTTAATACAATAAATATTATAAAAAAGCTAAGAAATGCGATTGATTCTCATTAGTGAGTTGAATTATTCTTCAAAAGCGAATTATTTAAATTAGGAAAAAAATGTCAAGCTAAGCAAAAAAGAATTCATTCCATCCGAGCAGCGACGAGCAGACGAGATAAAAATTCTACATTTAATTTCATCCACCTAACTCTTATCAACTTTTCCTGTTATCCGAATCGAAGAAGCTTTTCCGAGTGGATAACTTTTCCTTCTTAATGTCATTGTAGGTGAAAATGATGATTGATTATCGTTGCTATCAAAGCTGGTAAGATTACGAAAGGAATTGCTACGTTGAATTGCATTCACTTCATCAACATTTAACACCAACTTCTTCACTTCCATAGGCATTCGATCATAGTGAGCAAGAGCCAAATAAAGTTGTTGGAAAATTGGCGTCGGAGATGGACAAGGAGAGTTGGGAAAAAAGATTTTTCCAGCTGGTGTTCCAGCACGTGACGAAAAGAATATTTGAATTGGTGACAAAATGTCGCTTTTCGCTTATTTTTGGTTTTTAATTTTTTGAGAAATAAAAAAATTTGTTTTTGGGAAAACATAAAACAATTTGTTGAACGAGAAAGAAAAAATGAATGAAAAATCATTTTTGCAAAGCGTTTTGAAATAAAATGAGAACAATTCGAATGATAATAGTTTAAGAACTTACCATGTTCGTCGAAATGCTTTTCATAATCAGCTTCTGACCATTGCGTCTCATGTGAACTTGTTCCCGAAGCTGCACTTTCATTGTGAGTTTCACCTTCAGCTGCACTTATGCTAATTGATCGAACCATCAATGCTGAGCATCTTAAAGATAGTTCAAGTGCATCCATCCAACATTTTCCAGCTGCCTGTGATGGTGCACGAAAGATGAGGTAAGATGTTGGTAATGGTTGAACAACAGCTCCCATTGTCTCTTTTTCAGGACCTCTTGGCGCCCAAATTGATTGATCAAGTGGATGGAAAAGTTTAAAGCAAAAACCATCTTTCTTACTCGGTCGTTCAATCACTTGACACGAAGTTAACAAAACTGTTCCAACCCAATGCGAGCTTTTCACTTTTGGCGTTTTATAAATCAGCAAAAGTCCTGGTTTTAAAATGCACCAAAGCTTTGTCCATGACTTGAGAGTTCCACGAACCTTCAACCAGTCGGCAAGAACGATAATCGCCGGATCTTGAAGTGAACTAAGCAATTCACTAGCCACACGTTTCTTTTCCTTGCGATAAGACTTTCGCTGTGCTTTATACGATT
Organism: Clunio marinus; assembly: GCA_900005825.1. Taxonomy (NCBI): domain Eukaryota; kingdom Metazoa; phylum Arthropoda; class Insecta; order Diptera; family Chironomidae; genus Clunio; species Clunio marinus. The sequence goes on along the minus strand of CVRI01000021.1, from coordinate 1,424,242 downwards.
CTTTGCGTGTTAGTTTTGATTCGGGCACCATCTGAATGAAGTTCATAAACGTTAAAGTTTCGTGCTTAAGTAACGACCAATGTAGATATTTACCTTATTTTCTGCTAAAGCAGTTTCTATTCTCGGACTGTGTTCGTTCCACACGGAAATACCTGTGATCGTGAGAAAGTCAAGAAGTTTTAATGTTCGTTGATATTAGCAAATTAAAGTTAGTGTTGTGCAACAACAAAATACAAAAAAAGAATAATAAACAGGAGAGGAAAAAAATCGATGAAAAAATTAGCGAATAAAAAAGAAAACATTTCGAGGCTACAAAAATAATAACAACGAGAAATAATATTCAGAAAACAGCAATCAGTGAGTGATACAACGAATTGTGAAAACTATCAGAACATGCAACATCATCATCACATCGTTATCGTACAACAAATATTTATTTTATTGCGTTCTCTTCTAAATAAATGAATGTCAACGGTTCATGAGTGATTTTTTTCTTCTCAAACGAGTTTACCTAATTTTGATTTCCATCGCACCATTATTTCAATATTTTTACTTTCTTTTCATCTACTCGAGTACATGTTACAACAGAAACTAAATAAGAACTTAGAATAAATCTAATGCGAGGTGTTTAAAGCAAATTAAAAAAGGTAATTTTTATGTTAATCGTTGATCGTAGGTTAATTGCACTCCGACATCACTAAGAATCATAAAATGAATGAATAAAGGTATTAATTATTCGTGACCATATCGAGGTCAGGTTCGCCGACAGTCAGACATATAAATATCTTTATCGATTATCACTGAACTCATGTTTTTTATGTTATCTTATCTTGATGATCTCAAACAATTATGGGAAAAAACTTTTGTTTTCATCATTTTCTGTCTGACAATTTTATTGTGTAAAAACTATTGAAGAGACCGATGGCCTTAGAAGAACTGAAACAGTTTTTTAGACTTACGTCAGACATCTCAATTAACACGTTTTCGATAGTCAATTAAAAAGTTAATGGAAAGGAAACAACAAATTTCTACAATACATGCACACCCAACAACATTAGCTTCAAACTGCCTAACTATTCAATTAACATTATGTGAAGATTTGCTTTCAATCTCAGTTATCAATCATTGTCGATAGCGTTTAAAAAGGGAGAGGCTATCTATCAATTAATGAATTTCTGATTGGATTTTGAGGCGGATTTTAATATATATTTATTTATCAACAAACATCGATAACACTCAAATTGAGAATCTATAATTGGAACTTTTTTTGTTTTTGTGTAATTGAGTACAGGTGAACACGATATTAATCAAGAATCACCTGGTGATGACTGATTGCTCATTAAACTATCAGAAGAATTCAATTTCGGGAGAATCAGAAGCGTTTTTCGTGTTGACTCATGAGCTTCACAAATGAATTTTTCAACAAATAAAAATAATTTTGATTGAATTTTTATAAGGAGAATAATACAGAAAATTAATAGGCAATAAATTATAGGGGTTAAAAGAGATAGTGTCACAAGGAATACCAATATCGTTATGGTTTAATTCAATTAGTCCACGATGACGAAGAAATGTAATGAAATTTAAAAGAAGAGAAAGAGAGAGAGAGAGATGGAAATATGGCAATCCCTTAAAAATCTTTCAATGTACTGACCTGGTGCTAAACGAGTGCCACCCGGTGATGGGAGAGGTAAATTGTTGTTTGATGCTGCTGATCCATAACTCGATGATGATTCAGTTGCATTTTTATTCGGTGTTGACGTTGTTATTTGCTGACTACTCATTTTACTCACTAATTTTTTTTCAGGAAAAAATCAAGATAAAAAGTTGTGAATTCGGTGAATTTTCTATCATTTAACAAAAAGTGTTGTGTAAGAAAAGGAGTGATGTGCTTTTTGCTAATTGATTTCACTTATTAAGTTAAACATAAAATCATTTTAAATGAAATTTTCGGGAACTTTTTCAAGAAAAGCGTACTAAACTACACGGTGACTGACGTACACTGACGTAAATAAAAGCTAATGTTACAAGAAATTTTCACAAGACAAACCGGGAATATAAAAAATGTAAACAAATATGTTTGAGATAGGAAATTATGTTTCTCTTATTATCACAGCAATTCTTTGGGGAGTTACTAATGTTTTGATCAAAAATGGTTCCAAAGGAATAAACAAAGTGAAATCTGACAGCAAAATCAACCAAATTCTTTTAGAAATAAAATTCTTATTTTTAAATTGGAAGGTTTGAAAAAATATTATTTTCTTAAATGAAACTTCTCATTTCTTTCTTTTAGTATCTGCTTCCATTTGTAATAAATCAAATTGGATCACTGCTGTATGTGTATGCTCTTCAAAAAAATAATCTGTCGATTGCTGTCATTGTCACAAATTCTCTTACTTTGCTAATAACTTCGATAACATCGCTTATCGTTGAAAAGAAAGTTATAAGTTATCGTATATTTATTGGAGCAATGCTGATAACTTTCGGATCCTCTATTTGTGTCATTAGTTCACAATCCTGATAATGTTTTAAACATTAAAATAAAGATTATAAAAATATAACTGACTTTTTAATTTTGAATGATTTTTTTACATTTCACCGTTTAAAAACCGCTTCTTTAAAAAAATTCCATCGAACGGCTTGCGATCGTAATTAATTAGTTTTGTGACAATTTGTATGTTGAATAATTGACCAATTAAATCCTATTTGTTGTGCAAGAATACTAAGAGGTAATTCATAGAAAAACCTAAGCTAAATGATTGGTACAGTTTAAAATAAGCCAAGAATAATATTTTTTGTTAGAATTTTTTCGAGCGCATTTTTTTCTTTTCTTTATTTTGTGTAAAGTAAGTTTATTTATAAATCAACGCGGACTAATTATACATTACCGTGACTTTTGTAAAGAAAAAAATCCCAAGTTTATGCCAAAAATATCAAAGTAATGTTGGTTTTAAGCAAAACAAAGTGGCGTTGGAAGAGAATGAAGCATAAAAAATTATGTTTAAATTAGTGTTGGTGTTATGCATGTTTACTCAAGCTTTGAAATCAGGGATGAAGAGATTCGAAGAATCATCAGGTGGTCTTTGACCTATTCCAAGTTTGATGATACGAAAATATTAACAGTAATAGGTTAAAGAAAAGAAATTCCATGTAACATATTTTAAGCACAACTTGAATGTTGTAAAGAGAAACCTCGAGAGAAACTTTGCTCCGTTCTAAGATGTGTTGTTACAAGTGGAATGAAAATCCACGTTTTTATTATAACAAAAACTGGTATTATCACATTTCTCTTTCATGACCGTAAATTAATATTTATGACTTACATTTGTACATGTAAGTGGAAGCGAGAAGGGAACGACATAACAACTTGACTTGATTTTGGGACTTTTTATAAGGCCCAAGGCAATGTTATGTCGAATCCCTGTTTCTGGATTTGTTGTTGTCGTTTAAATACATTATGTATTAGTTCAATTTATCGTTTAGATATTTACGTTTTGTTCTTTTGTGACGTTGTTACCAATGAATTTTTTTTTTTCGCCAAATCAATCCCATACGATTGAATGTTAAACATACTACAAAGCAAACAGAGAAAAGCATTTTTTTTGTTTTCTTTACGTTTCACTAGACAACCTAATAGAATGATTTATTTTTTTAAACAACGCCGTCTCGTTCATTCACGTTTCGATCTTTCTCATATACATTGCACACCAACACAATCTCAAAGTTCTCATCGCGCCTTTTAAATTAATGATGATGAACGGTAAATTAGAGAGAACATTTTATTTATGAATTTCTGGTGCTTTTTTTCTTCTCATCTCGTGTTTTTTAGATGTCGCAGATTCCACGCTCTCAATTTGGATTAAAAAAGCGCCAGGGTCCTGTGCCACTTGTCTCAATGAACACTGCTGAACATCACAATGGCTCAAAAGCTGAAAAGCAACAAACCAATGGCTCTTCAAAAGGAAATGGACACAAAATTGCGAGCTATGAAAATGATGTCGTAATAATTGAAGATGATTGTTTTGCAGTTGTTGGGCATGAAGAAGTTATTGCTTCGACACTCATGGAAGAAATTGTTGAAGATGTGTCACCAAAGAAGAAAAAACGAGGCCGTAAATCCAAAGATTCAACTGAATCTAAGGATTCTGAAATATTGAAAAAATCTTTCGAAGAGGCTTTCGTGTCCAAATCACCATCTGAAAAAGGAAATAGATCTAAACAATCATTAAACGATTATGTTGCGTCGAGTGAAACAAAGGTTGAAAACAGTTCAATCGATGAAACTTCATCAAAAATAGAAAAAGAAACAAAGATTGTTAAGCTCACAACAACTGAAGATATTCAAAGTTTGTCATCAAAACGTCGATCTGATCGTTTGCAAAATGCAAGCACAATTGTAAACTTATCGACAGTTTCATCAAGTGATCAAAGCACTAAAGTGTCTGATGAAACACTGGAATCGACACCAATATTGAGTGAACGTCGTGTAATTGGTCGTCGAAGCACTCGTCCAATAGACGATATTAAATTTACTTATCGCACACCGAATCCTGATTACTCTTTTAACGCGACAACAAATGCAACAGTTGGAAGTGATATGAATAATGACAGCATGATTACAACACCTGGAACTGACCGTAAACGTCGACCAATCACAGATTCAATGGAGAACCTTGAAAGTCCCAAAAGAAGTCGCTTAGAATTCAGTGGATTATTCAATAGTTTCTCTTCGCCAATTACCTTATTACGAAATCGATTCAAACGCACAAACATCGCAAGTACTCCTGTCGTTGATGGCGAAGCTGCCTTATTAGATGACTCTGTTGATTCATTAAATGCATCTGGCGACATGAAAGAAATCGATTTGAATGAAAAACATAAGGAAATTGCTGATGACCAAGAAAAAGAAGAAGACGAAGAGGAATTAAAAATTATCACAACTCCAATTAAAAAGCGAGCTTGCGTTATCATGTAAACTGAAAACAAAAAGTCGACTAAATAATCGCTAGAGAAGAAAAAAGATATAATTTCATGATATTCTTTAAGTTTTCAAAGCCACAACAAAATATTTTAATCTCATATACAAATGATGATAGCAGTTAAAAGTTTGTTTCATGTCAATTCTCAAAGGTTTTTTTGTTTATCTATAAAAAAAAGACATTATTAAATGTAGTGTAAAAGAAAATGATTTTCATTCAATAAATATCTAAACTACCTACATACTTTTTCTCATTAATACATTGTTGCAGGTTAAATTTTGATTATTTTTGATTAATATCTGAGATTTGATTAAACGGCAGGGATTAAGTTAGCTTCAAAGCTCCGATATCACATGTTGTTGAAGTTAGAGAGGTTTCTCTCTTTAGCAAGTTTTACGATTTTCGCTGAAGAGAAAAAGAAAATAATTTGGTAAAATATCTTCAGTTGTTAAACATTCGTGCGTGTGACAAGTCCAAGATAAAATTCGGATAAGCTTGGACTATGACATAATTAAATAAATTAAAAAAATCATCATCAATTTTAGTGAAATAGACAATAATTAGCACATAAAAAATATTTTTCATTCAATTCAAATCAAAACACAAAAAATATTGAAAAGATTTTGCCGGAAATCTAAATTGCAAGAACTTAGAAGACGAAAGAATAAGAATTTAACAGTTATTCGCTTGCTTGAACACTTCCAACGGGTTATCGCTAAATTCCTTATGATTGCAAATCATATAAATTTAATCAAGACAAAGAAAATTTGAAGACGAGACAAGGTGAAAAAATATAATAAAAAGAAAGTAAGACATTGGAACTGGAAGTGTTTCTGTTGAATTGAGTTAAAGAGAAAGTTAAGATAAAAGAACTCCAAATCTTCCGCGTGAGTGTGTTTGTGATTTTTTTCTGTAAAGAAGAAGAAGTGGCATAAGATTCATTCATCAGAAAAGTATTTCATAAATCATCATCATCATCATGTCGTGGCCTTCAGATGTTGGAATATTGGGAATTGAACTCGTCTTCCCATCGCTCTTTGTAGATCAAACGGAGCTTGAGCAATTTGATGGAGTATCAGCTGGTAAATATACTGTTGGATTGGGACAAGATCGAATGGGATTTTGTACTGATCGTGAAGACATCAATTCTCTTTGCTTGACTGTCGTCAGTAATCTCATGAAACGCTACGATGTTAAACCGAAAGATATTGGACGACTCGAAGTCGGGACTGAGACGATCATTGATAAGTCAAAGTCAGTGAAGTCGGTGCTGATGCAATTATTTGAACCTCACGGTGTGACTGACCTTGAAGGTATTGACACGACAAATGCTTGTTACGGTGGCACTGCAGCTCTCTTCAATGCCATCAATTGGGTTGAGTCATCGAATTACGACGGCAGACTTGCACTTGTTGTATGTGGTGACATTGCTGTCTATGCAAAAGGATCAGCACGTCCAACCGGTGGTGCCGGTGCAATTGCGATGCTTGTCGGGCCAAATGCGCCGCTTGTCTTCGATCGTGGCGTAAGATCAATTTACATGAAACATGCATATGACTTCTATAAACCGGATTTAAGCTCCGAATATCCAACAGTCGATGGAAAGTTGTCCATTCAATGTTATTTGAGTGCCCTTGACAACTGTTATCGCTTATATCATCAAAAATATCAACGTCTTCATCCTAATGCGACAGTTATCGGCTTGAATCAATTTGATGCTCTCATCTTTCACACGCCTTATTGTAAACTCGTACAGAAGTCTTTGGCACGCATTAGTCTTAATGATTTTCTTCTCACTTCTGATTCGCAAAAACGAAAGGAACTTTATCCAACTTTCTATGAGAAATATGACAGCATTAAGCTTGAGGATACGTATTTTGATCGTGATGTCGAGAAAATCTTTATGGATTATTCAAAGGGAACGTTCAATGAGAAGACGAAACCTTCTCTACTGTTAGCTAATCAAGTAGGAAACATGTACACGCCGTCTGTTTATTCAGGACTTGTGTCCCTTCTTATCAGTGCTGATGCTGATGTTAGCAAGTTAAATGGAAGGCATGTCGGTGTCTTCTCATATGGCTCGGGGCTTGCCTCCACAATGTACTCAATTTCAATAACAAGTGATAGTTCGAAGCTTCAATCATTGCTGGATAAATTGAGCTATGTAAAGCCGTTGCTTGAACAACGAACAAAGATTTCGCCTGAACAATTTACGTCTTTGATGGAGACGCGAGCTCATAACTCACATCGAACAAATTATGAACCAAGTGGTGATGTTTCAATGCTCTTTCCTGGCACTTACTACTTGAAATTTGTTGATGACATGCATCGGCGGACGTATGAAAAGCGAGAATGATCCGAACGTTGTAAGGCTTAGGATGAACTCTTCAATTTAGTATTTCTTTCATTAGGTTTTCGGCTTTTACTTCTTTATCTTCTTGCTCTCATTTTATACTTATCTGATGGTCAGTTTAATTATTATTGCAATTATTTACTTCAAATGAACTTGGATGAGGACATTAAGAAAGAAAAAATTAATAATTCGTACTTATAGCTCAATCTTTGATAATTTACACTTTTTTTCTTATTTCGAAAGATTTGGTAGTTAAATGTAGGCTAGAAAAAATAAGTGAGGGATGACAATAATGAATTAGGTATTGAACAAAACAAAAATAATAAAAAACAAAAATGTTTAATAAGGGATTGAAAGAAAACATTGAATAATGTCAAATCAAATTAAAGTTCTCATGGAGAACGTGGCATGGTGCATTAATTGGATTCCGATGTGGCAAACTATCAACTCGTTGAATCGTTATTTAGTTACATAATAAAGAAAATTCCTTTCATTTGCTAATTTATTGATGATGACAATTTTAAAATAAAGAAACTTTCTCTGCAATTGCTTCGAAAACTGAAGAACAAGAAAAACATTTCAAAAAGCTTAAGAAACAAATTTTATACTCGAAATCAATTTATACCAGATTAATTAGCTCATAACAAAAGATTTCCAATACTTATCGAAAGTAAAACAATCGCAGATTTCCAAGATTTTCATTTCGTGCCTTAAACAAAAATTATTGATTAAGAAGTGAAAACAAATATCAGAAATAGTGAATGATGCAATAAAGCTAAGGTAAAGATCTTTTTAAAATTGAAATCAGGTTTTATTTCTTTTTTGTTTCCTTCTTCAGAGTACTTTTCATATTTACAGCTGGTGAAGGCAAGTGATTACTTATTCACTTATTTGTGTATGTAAGTAATGTTTATGACGATAATTTTTCAGGTTACCGGTAAACAAAATTTTCTTCTTTAAGACGATGTGGATTGTACAAGGTCAGCTCTTTTATGAAACGCTCGCCTTTCTTCATATCTAAAAGTTTATTGAATGTTAAGCAAACATTGTTTGATTATTTAAGAGGCGCGGATTTGACAAATAAAACGATTGTGGGGAATGTGATGGCGATTATGATTTCTTCTGCTCTACCATGAATTAATATTTGATGTTTTAAATGACGATGCTCGTGAATGAATTTCCTGTGCAAAGCGAAATTAATTTAAAATTTCTTTCCTTGTGCTACTCAAATTTTCTATCTTAACTTTCAATCCGAAAGGCTTTATGCTTTATTCATTAAACTTTTTTTAGGTGAAAAGTTGAATAAAATTTCCATAAATTGATAGTTTCACTCACGTCAATGATAATAAACATATTTATGTAGGAAATTCGAATAGAAACGGAGCTTGCTAACTGTAAAAAGATTTGAAAGTCGCTTTTTTGACTGGAATGAAGTGACAATCTTTTATCTTCTTCACATCTTCTTTTGAGAACTGGAAAAATTTACATAAATTTTAATAGTTGAGGAACTACGGCATGTCAACGAAATTTTTTATAGGACACTTCTGTTGAAAACATTTTAAAATGTAATCTGGTTTCTTTTGTGAGTTTTCATCGATGTCATGAGAGTTGTTAACTAACTATAACTTTATTATGAAACAGAATGCTATTACAGGAACTGAAATATATCATGGAAATGAAGGTAAAGTAAAATGTATTGAATATACTTATGTAACTGTTGGAAATGTTTTTGAAGGTGAACTAATAAAATATGCGGACATTTGAATGTGACTCAACATCAAAAACCAATTTTTAGTTATAAAAACTCTAAACGTTTATCGAGAAGATTCTTCAAATGACAAGACTAATGTTTTAAGTTGCTAATAAACCGGTCGTTAAAATAAACTTGAAGGAAAGAAAGAAAACTACGAAAAGCTTATGAATTAATTAAAGTTTTAAAATTTATATTATCACAAAATTTTGGAAAAGATTTTGAACACCTGCAAAGCGCGCATATTTAACAATCAAAAGACTCGAATGATGTGATGCTATGAATCAATGAACTTACATGAAACGTTTTTGTGTTTATGGTCTCATCGACCAAATAGATAATCACAAAAATATGGCAAATAGATGGATGGAGAAATTTTCAGCATAATAAAAGAAATATTATACATAAAAAAGTCTTTGTTGGCGATCTGAATCATCATTTTATTGTTGTAAATTTGCAATTGCCTGATAACTGCAAAATCCAACAAAATACGATGATATTTGCTTTATGAGAAATGCTATTCGTTGATTGAAACACTGAACAAAGTATTAAATTTATTTCAAACATGAATGATTATCATTTGATGTATGCATAAGTTCAAGTATGAATAATGATATGAAATTCAAAGAGAACACTGAACTGCTTTATAAAAATTCATTTATTCCCACGATTTTTTGCGATAAGCCGGCTTAACATTATCAGAACAGATATACTTGAAGAAAAAAACAATAACTGTTTTAAAAAAAACACTTGGCGCCTGAGTGGGTCAACATAACAGGTAACTGAAGTACTTCACGTGATTATTTGTGTCTCGTTTTTCGATTTAAAGAAATAGCACTCAATAAAGACAAGAAACGCATGATAAAAATGATTTTGTTTATTATTCTACATTTCTCTTCATTTATCTATTGGAAAATAAAACACTTAAAGTCGACATTCAACGTTATCATAAAAATCAGAAGGATTTGTGCCATATCAATAATCACGCAATCTTTGAAGTTTGAAACGTGTCGGGAAATTCATTTCGGTTAGTGACACACGATAACGTTTATTAATCAGCTTGTTATAAAAGGCAATGATTGAGACAAATATGAGGCAGTTGTTATTAATAAATTGAAAGTATAATTGTAAGACTGAGTTTAATTTTGGGATAAAAAAAATCAAAAAAAATTACCAAAGATGAATTTATTTATTTACATTTGTTGCTTCATCAGTTTATCACTCACACATCCCACCCCAGATAATTTTGAACATCCCGAAATGTTAATTCATTCAACAGGGAATCGAATGAAACGTGAACTGCCAGCATTATCATTCAAACCATCAGAAATTGAAAAAGATCCAGACTTTTGGAATAATAAAGCTGGAAAGTTTCTTGAGAAACAATTGAATAAAAATCGACTGAATAAGAAAATGGCAAAGAACGTGATCTTCTTCTTGGGTGATGGCATGGGAATTTCAACACTTATGGCTTCAAGAATGTACAAAGGTGGGGAAGAACTTGAACTTTCTTTTGAACAATTCCCATATTCTGGATTATCTAAGACATATTGTGTCAATACACAAGTTGCCGACTCAGCATGTAGTGCAACAAGTTATCTCAGTGGTGTCAAAGGTAATTACGGTACAATCGGGTTATCAGCTGCCGTTATACAAGGTGATTGTATAGGACAAAACAACACATCTCATCATGTTGAATCTTTAATCAGAAAAGGCCAGAGAAGTGGCATGCGGACGGGTATAATCACAAATACGAGAATCACGCATGCAACACCTGCAGGTACTTATGCGAACATTGCTAATCGTAATTGGGAGAATGACGTGAGAGTTAAAAATGATGGTGGCAATACCGAAACTTGTCCCGACATTGCTTATCAACTTATTCACGGTCACGTGGGTAAAAAATTAAATGTGATATTAGGCGGGGGACGACAAGAGTTTATAACAGAAAACGAGAAAGACATTGATGGAAATTTCGGACGGCGAAGTGATAAAAACTTGATCAATGTTTGGATGCATATTCATCGTCACAAAAATAGCAAATATGTCGAAACCAAAGAGCAGTTGATGAAGGTAAACGACAATGTTGAAAGGTTACTAGGACTCTTCGATTCAAATCACATGCCATTTCACCTCGATGATGAAGCGGAAACAAAACCATCTTTAAGTGAAATGGTCAACAAAGCCTTGAATATATTTGAATCAAGTGATGATGACAAAGGTTACATTCTCTTCATTGAAGGAGGGAAAATAGATCATGGCCATCATTTTGGCTTGGCAAAGAAAGCGCTAGATGAGACAATCGAGTTTGAAAAAGCAGTTGAATTAGCAAGAACAAGGACGAGTGAAGATGACACATTGATTGTGGTCACTGCTGACCATTCACATTCATTTACAGTTTCAGGTTATGCAGTGAGTATTATTTATAACTTAACTTTCATTTTTTCATTGTCATTTTCATTGAAATCTTATTTAGAGTCGAGGAAATAATATTTTGGGTCTGAATGATGGAATGAAAAGTTCAGATGGATTCCCATACACAACATTAGGATATGAAAACGGGCCGAGTTTTTATCAAAACATCGATAAAGAAGGTCGGAGAATTAATCTCGAGAATGAAAATGTATTAAGTAACGATTACGGTTATCCAACGCAATATCCATTGCCACTTGAAACTCATGGAGGTGAAGATGTCGGAGTGTTTGCATCAGGACCTCATGCACATTTGTTTACAGGCGTTTATGAACAAAATTTCATTCCACATGCCATCAAATATATTGCTTGCATTGGTGATGGATTAACTTTTTGTTCTGAAGATCAAGAATCATAATTCACTTGTTGTTTCGAAATTTTACTCTTAACTGTGTTCAGCGCTACGATTTCAAAATGCTTTAGAAATAAAATTAAAATCTCAAAGAGAAAGCTTTTGTTCTTTCAACATTTCTGAGCTTTTATAAAGCTTTCAGAGATAAATCTAAATTTCTCTTTTTTATTCTTCATTGAAAATTTTCAAGATGAGAATCAAAATTTTCTTCTTGATTTGAGAGAAAATTGATTAATTTGTGATATGTTATCTTGAGGCTGACATTATTTTATTGTAGATTCAGATGAAGTGGAACCTTTTATGAGCATATTTTTAACCCTTAAATGACCTTAGACCTTTTCTCTTACTTTTCATCAACATTGAACAATGTGTTAAACAAGAACATATAGGAAGAGAAATTTCCTGGACCAAGGCAGGCACTTTTTTTCCACAAATTTCATAACAAGATGGTACTTAAATATGTACATAAATATGTAAGTCTCTAGAATAAATTCAAATTCCGTTTAAAAAATCTTCTATAGCTTTACTGTCGCAATCTCCACGCACAAAGTTTAATCGAAGTTGATTTATTTAAACAAGAGGGAAAGGAAAAAGTTTGTCGAACAACTTTTTCTATTTAATACGCCTCTTTAAGCTTTAATTTTTTTCTTTAATTTCGTTTTAATTTTTTTTGTACATTTTCTTTCCATTTGATCATGCGAAAATTAAAGGAAGAAAAGAATGATGAAATATTTTTTGCAATTAATTATTAATTAATGTAAATTCACACGACAGAAATTTCTGTAAAACAGAAGAGATTTTTTTCTCTGAAATGAGGCTTGTCTTGATACGAAAAGGAAAGTAAAGCATGAACAATAAGTGTCACTTGGGATTTACCTTTGACAACGAATAATTGCTTTAAACAGGTAATGAATGAAAAATGAGTTTTTGTATGATGAAAGCTTTTGATAAGAGTTTTGAAGTGATTACATTGATTACACAAGAATTTACATCAGGTTTAATCAAATTTCGACGAGAAATTATTTCACATTTTACAAAAAAATCTTAATGTAAATACCTAAGCATTAAAGAATGAAAACTTGTAATCTCATCAAACCGAAAATCTTTCTAAAACCTCCATTAAACTTTCAAGAGCAAATTCAAACTTTTAGTATGAAAATTTAATGCAAAAGCATGTGTAGTGACATTTGATGGAAATCATATTTGCTTTAAAAAGATACCTGAAATTTTGGAAAGCTTTTATTGGAAGAATCAAATGAAGTTCTGGTATTCGTTTCCTTACGTTGCAAATCAAAATGAGAGGTTGACATTTGAACAAGAATCCAAATTAAAAGCAAACAAAAAAAATTCGACATTTGCTGAGCTTCTTGAATTTCTATTAAAGCTCAACTTGATTTTGTTTTTCATCCTTTTCACAAACCTTGAACCAAAGTTTTATAGGAAATTTTTCCTGTAAGTAGTCACGACACAGCATCAAAGAAGAAAATTGTGATTTGGAACATTGAGAATCATAGGAAATTGTGTATTTGATATCTCTCCAAATTCTAATGTAAGTTTATATGATAAAAGCTTTTAAGGAGGGTAAAAGCTTTTTGTTAATCTCGCCTACATAAATATTGAAAAATATTTTAACAAGTTGTTAAGTTAAATTAAAAATTGAAAACAAATCTGAAATAAACAAAACTTTAAATTCATTTTTCTTTCAACGCGTCTTGTTTTATTGCGAAGATAATTGAAATTCCTTCCTTTTTCTCTTTCTTTTGCAAAATCGGTCCATAAATTAAAAAAAAAATTGAAACGTTTCTTTTAAAGAGGACGAAAAAACATAAATTTTAAAATGGAGGAATCCGAATGAGTCCAATTTGGCTTTCACTGTTGTGTAGTTATTTATTTAATCCTCCTTCGGTAGATTCTGAGATTTGCTCATCAATACTTTCGTTGCCCTGCAAGAAATTAAATTTGCGCAATTCTAATAATGAGCATAGTCATGTTACAAATCAAAGTCAACTCACTTGAGTGAGTCCGAATGAGGCTTGTACTCAATCGGAAAGTTTGCAGGCAGATTAAGAATTCTTTTTAGTACATCCCTGATTCGATTTGTACTTCCGACGTCCGTTGCTGTTCGATTCCAAACTGACAACAAGTCTTCAGGGTACTGAGTCGAAAGTACAATGCCACAAATTTCCGGACCGACGAGAAACTGCTCACCTAACATTGCCATACAGACGTTTTCCCAAGCTCGATTAACTTTATTCTTCCTCAATCTCAAAATCCATTTTCCACCTTTAATGTTTTCAGGATCTTCCCACATAGGTTTAATGCCGCTCTTAAAGAGATGCAATTTACGATAAGGCTTTAGTTCTGTTGGCCGTAATAGATGGCAGTAAAGACTCCACCATTGCTCGACCGTGGCACATCTTCCGATGAAGTGGAGAGACTTTCCGTACTCAGAAGCCCTGTGACTTCCCTTTCGGGCATACCAAAGGTTATAGCACGATTGGAGTTTGTGATCGCCTGGTGGAATTTCAATGGGTGGCAGCTTTGATTCATCAAAATCAACGTTGTAATCCTCGTCATCTGAATCGCTCTCGTACGGTTTCAGTCTGTTGATTTTATAACCAAAACAAAAGATCCACATTTCAAAAGTAAATCATTTTTGACGATTTTTCGCTTAAAATACTTACGCATCATATTTTGTGGACATTTTGTGTGTACTTTGTAAAGAGTTCTATACAAAAATTTAATTATATCACAGTTTAATGTAGCAGAAATTGTTTTAAAATTCAGTTTTTCAAGTCGATTTATTTTCTTCGCGAATTGCATATATTTTAGCATATACAGGTGGCGCTGTAGTCTAATAAACTGAAGGCGGTTCTTTTCATTGGAAGTTTTTTGGATGGAATCATTACAACGTGGTCAAAGTACGTTACACCGTGATTTAAGTTCTTAAATGCAATAAGTAGGGAGATAAATTATAAATTTTTAATTAAAATATTCTTTTATACGAAATATTTTACGAAATATTTTACAAAATAACAACATGAATGTCGCATGATGAACTTCATAGAGCATAGTAATTTTTTATATTTTATACCTATTTTTTATTGTCTATATTAAAATTGATATATTAATATCAGTTAGTTACCAAATAAAATATAAAAAATATTAACTGAGTTAACATTTTACAAACAATGAATATCAACATATTTATTGTTATCAGAAAATTAATGTACTTACACTTAAAACACATTAAAAATTATGAAATTTAAGTAATAAAACATTTCCGATATAAGCAATTATCTATCAGTTCTATTCTATAAACATAGTTAATTATCAAAAATAATTTTAAAATAAATTTCTTCACAGTCTTCTCGCTATTCTATCAATTCCTTCTTCCTTCTTCAATTCTTTCAAGCATTCAAGCTCATTACTATTATTCAATAATTTGCCAAATCGAGAACTTCATTTCTTCTTATTCTCATTTACTCTTTCTATGAGACGAACTCATGTTAATCACAGGCCGCTGTAATCGCAACATATTCTCAAACACGTTCGTTTTCAAGTTTCGTTATGCTTCTTCCCTATTTGTTTTCCTTTTTGCTTTCATCAAAAGCGTGTACATGTGTTTCTTCTCACTCAGTATAAATTGAGAGCTCTGTGGAATCGGATGGGGAAAAAATTTATACGAGAGAAATAAAATCAATTAGATACGATATTGAATTAGAATTTTTGAAAATTATATTCTGCGCATAGTGATAACATTGTGACTTGAATTGATTGTGATTTCGTTAAAGTGTCGGTATATCAAAAAGGTTCGTTGAAATAAAATAAAATATTTTTTTATGCACATTCTATGTACGAGGTACAAAAACCATTAAATTGGCTACAACCACTCCAGATAAATACCGTTAGCAGACAGTTTTTTGGCAACAAATATTCTTTAATACGTCCGTTCAAACAGGTTCTTAAGAATGGTTTAAGGAAGGCAAATGACTGAGAACTGCTTAAGCGATCAAAGCACTATGAAAGTTCATTGATTCTTGCTAATTTGTATATATAAAAAAATGTTTTTTTTGACAAGAGAACTCATCGGAAGATTGATTGTCTGAGAGTTTTTTAAGCTTTTTTGTAATCTTTGTTTTCATTCGGATCATCGGAAAGAATTCACTTTTTTTGCTTATTATTTGCGTCTTATCGTTAATTCACTTCATTAAGATTTGTAAAAACGTTTCCAAATCTTGTAATGTTGTCTTAGGCTGCTACTTAATCTTATCTGACACGATTTTCTACGAATTATTTTCTTTTTAAATCTGTTATGTCAACACACATTTATGCATAGATTTGTTATTTTATTTTTTAGTATTTTGTTGATAGCCCAGCCCATAGATTCTTATAAAAACAAACTTAAGTGCACTCAAGCGGAATATAAATGAAGAAGATTCTTTTATGCATTTCTATTGCGACCCAATTGTACGCGTTATTGGCGGAAGGTCAACAAACATTATCAGCTGAGAATGAAGTGAGTTTTATTATTTTTGAGACTCAAAACCTTACTTAACTTAATCTTGACAATTAACAAGGTCCCTCCAAGAGTATTTGAAATCGACTACGAAAACAACAGATTTCTGATGGATGGAAAGAATTTTCAATTTATTGGTGGTTCTTTCCATTACTTCCGAGCTTTACCTGAAACATGGCAGAGGAAATTGAGAACAATGAGAGCAGCAGGTCTTCAGGTTGTGACAACTTATGTCGAATGGTCGTTGCATAATCCAAGAGACGGAATTTATGACTTCACTGGTATTGCTGATTTGGAATTATTCATCAAATTAGCGGCTCAAGAAGATCTCTACGTGATTCTTAGACCTGGCCCATATATCTGTGCTGAACGAGACTTGGGCGGGTTCCCATATTGGTTGTTACACAAATATCCAGACATTAATCTCAGAACGTACGATTTAAGTAAGTTAATTATTTATTTTTCATGAACTGCTTCTAATAATTAATTTTTCTCAATGAAGATTACCGACATGAAGTCACAAAATGGTATCAAGTATTAATGACAAAAATGGAAAAGTTCTTGTATGGAAATGGTGGTCCAATTATTATGGTGCAAGTTGAGAATGAATATGGATCTTACTTCGCATGTGATGAGAAATATAGAATATGGCTTCGTGATGAAACTTGTAAGTTATTCATTCAATTTTCCTGATTTAATGTAATAAAAAAATTTACTTTCTAGCGCGATATGTAAAGGACAAAGCTGTTTTGTTCACAAATGATGGGCCAGGCGTGTTAAGATGTGGAAAAATTCCAAACGTTTTAGCAACTCTTGACTTCGGTGAATCACCAAACTCAACAATTGATTCAAATTGGAGGACATTGCGAAGATATCAACCAGCGGGACCTTTGATGAACTCTGAGTACTATCCTGGTTGGCTAACGCATTGGCAGGAAGAAATGCAACGTGTTCCCGTCCAACCTGTTCTTGATTCACTCGAGAAAATGATTTTGGATGGAGCGAGTGTGAACTTTTACATGTTTTACGGTGGAACAAATTTTGGATTCACTGCTGGTGCGAATGAAGGTGGACCAGGAAGATACGATTCTGATGTAACAAGTTATGATTATGATGCACCAATGGATGAAGCTGGTGATCCAACAGAAAAATATTTCGCAATTCGAAAGCTTATCAGCAAATATTTTCCATTGCCAAATGTCCCCGTCCCAAATCCATTACCAAAGATAAAGCTTCCTGATATTAACTTGAAGCCAATTTCTATTATATTTAATCCAAATGGACGTCGATATCTTGCGAATTTTACAAAGCAATCAAATCTTCCAATGTCATTCGAGTCACTTGATCAAAATTCCGGCTTTATTCTCTACGAGACGAAGTTGCCGAGGATAAATCGGGACCCAGTTCTATTAAAATTTGCTGATTTGCGTGATCGTGCATATATTTATGTCAATCGACGATTCGTTGGAATTATCTCGCGTGAGAATAAAATTTATTCGATACCCTTAAGTCTGAGTTTGGGGGATGAACTTCAAATTCTCGTTGAGAATGAAGGAAGAATCAATTATGGACTTGCAAACGATTTCAAAGGAATTCTTGGAAATGTTTATTACGACACGATGGTTCTTGTGAACTTCACAATAACAGGATTTCCACTTGATAATTATGTGAAGATGGAAGAACTTATAACTGCTTACAAAACCAATCCTGGTGATGATTTAACACTTTCAGCAGAAAGTTTAAAGGCAGGCCCAGCTGTTTTCTATTCAGAATTTAATCTTGATCGAAATCAAATTTTTGATACATATTTGGATTCAACAGGGTAAGAAGAGATTTTTATAAAATTTGTATTTTATTAAATTATCAATTTCATTGCAGATGGGGAAAAGGAATTGTGTTCATCAATGGCTTCAACTTAGGCCGATATTGGCCACTTGTTGGTCCACAAATTACAATTTATGTTCCAAGAGAAGTTTTACGTGTTGGAGTTAATAAGATCGCTATGATTGAACTTCAAAATGCACCTGATGCAGGTCTTGTGACGTTTAGTAATAGACCAAATCTTGATGGAAATTTCTATTAGCTAAAATCAAAAAATAATTTAAATTGAGAAAAAAGAAAGAAAATAATTTTAAAATAAATTTTTATTTCCGGAATTTCTCCCTAAACTTTTTGTATCATTTTTAAGGAGTGTTTGATAGCGCTTAAAGCGACAAGTACTTTTCAACAATTCACAGCCTTTGCCCAGTTAAACATTCCTTAAAATTTTCTTTTATAAATTCATTGTTCGCTGATGAGGTCTCTAAAATTACTATTTTAATAAATTTTTAAGAATTCAATTAAAAAGAGACTTAATCAAGCATTCTTTTTTCGCTGAGGTTCCTTTTGTACATTTTTAATGAGAGAGACAACAAAGTGTCCATAACAACAAGATAAATTCATGCTTTGGAGTATGCGCGCAATATTTTAGCTAAGAAAACCCCAGCAATAATTCCAGAAGCAACGAGCAAGCTATCGAATGCAATTTCCTTCAAAGACTTCTTCTTCAGAGCTTTCTTCTTTTCACTCATTTCTTGTTCGTCTTGCATTTTTCGAATCAGTTCAGTCATTTGATTTGTATGATCAGTCATTTCTTCAAGCATATCAAGAACTGCTTGTGGAGAGTTGAAACTGTTGTTGACAACAACACCAGGAGACTGTGAACTTTTATCAGATCCAATCTTAAGAAGAGTTGCAGTAAGGAGCAAATTCATACTTCGTAACTGATTTTGCAAAAGATCTATCACTGAAACTTCTTGAACTGCTGCTGATTTCGGATTACGAATAGCACTAATAACTCTGAACAAAAATCGCTTATGAGAAGAAGATTTTTCACTTAAGAATCTTTAAACTTACCCTTCGTGATAAGGCTCCTGTGCTTCTAGACTTTTAAAATTTAACAGCATATTTTCTTGCAACTTATTGTCTGTAATTCCGAGCAAGGTCAAATCTTCTGAACTCAAACCAGCAAGTTGGCTATATTTTATTCCAGCTGCTGCAAATCGTTCAAGAACTTCCTTTTCCAACTGATATCCATTGAGTATCATCAGTAAATTTGGTTCCATACGCTGGATTGCTATGTTCTGTGAATAAAGTTGATTAATTGTTGGATATTTGAACAAAATGCCGATGTAAACAAAAATTACATGCATTATTTCGCCCTGTTCTGATGATATATCGTCTGTCAAATCAGCAAAATCATATTCAGACATGGGATTGCTTTGAGCATTTGCCATTTCGAATAATATTAAAGGAATCTAACTGGTTATTTCTTACAACTTAAATTGTTTCTATTCTGAAAACTTTTTTGCTAATTTTTTCAATAAGTGATGGAACTTCAAAAAGATTTTAGCAAAAATTTTCAAATTTTTCGTTTGAATTTGAAATAATTAAATCCGTTAAAAAGTGATTTATTGAAATTTGTTAAATTGTTCAAAATAGAAACTTCATAACTTTATATTTATTTTATCTCATATAATGTTCACAATCTGATGATAATCAGCCATATTACTATACAAGAGCATTATTTAATATGTATAGTAGATAATACATAATCATTAACATCTTATTTTATTTATTGATAAATATAAAACATTTTTACTTGAATGATAAAATTGCTTTAAGTAGACAACTTAATTATCTAATTCTATAATTATCAGAGAAGCGATATCGATCAAATTCATCAAATGGTAAATCTACTTTTATTAATTGGATCCCTCTGAATTTATTTCCTTTAAGTCCTTGTTCTCGCATTTCTGATCTTCTCCTTCTAAGATCGTTTTCGGCATAACTTATTTCAGTTAAATTACGTTGATGGCCTACTACATGTAAAAGAAGTTCAGCTGTCAACTTTTTTATATGCAAAGATCTGAGATTAGATGTGAGCTTCAGGTAGTGTTTTAACACTTCTAAATCTAATAAAGGAAGTTGAAGATCAGTTAATGTTTTAAATGAATTTTCCGGGCATTTCAAACAGTCAATCGATCCTTCGATCCACATAAATCCAAAAGATTTCAACTTTGAATGCAATGCTAAATTGCAAACAGTTTTCACATCAATGGTATCAATGTTTAGGCTCTCTAAGGTACTCAATTGAGTCGATAAAAAATGATTAAAATTCTGAGAAATTTTCTTAAATCGATTTTCTTTCGATTCAGTTGGAATTCGTAAATTTTGTAGTTTAAATTTGAACATTTGGTAAGCTTCAGTAACAAAGAGTTTGTTCAATCCACAACAATTAAAGAATTGTAAATCTTGAAGGTAAATTGCTTCCGATAAGAAACAAATGAACTGAGTGTCTTTAACATTTACTGATATGAGATCAAAATTTGTTAATTGCAAACAATTCAGAGATCGTGGCAAACTTAAATCGTCCAAAAAGTATTTTTCTTGTGATGTTAAAGACAATGTCGATAAATGCTTCAAATTTTTAAAAACTGATAATGTTAATTGCTTTATAATAAATTCACTATTCGCCGCAACTTCAATTGAAAGTTCTCTCAAATAATTTGACACTTTACACTTTTCAATACATTTCATGCTACTTTCATCATGATCAAGTCTCATTGATAAATTCCAGTAATTCCTTCGTAATTTGAGTTTACAGTTGTCGTCATTGAGATTAAATCTCACTTTCTTCTCCATAAATTTATCTGTAGATTCAGACCATAAATTGGACACTAATGAAGCGTTCAATAACTCGTCAAATGTTAAATGCTGCAGAATAAACTCCGCTACGTCTGGTGACATTGGATCAACGGGATTTCTTTTAGGAAGCTTCTTAAACATCAATTCATTATTTCTAATGTTAAATCTTAAGCTGTTTTCATTTCCATCCCAATCATCATATTTAATTAATTTCAATGAAACACAAGAATGTGCTAATGCTCTGATATAAGAATTAATATCAGTTGTTAATGATATTTGAACATTTTCTAAAGAAATCTCTTGATTTTCCTCGAATCGATCAAAACTTTTCATATTTTCCAAAATTAAAGTTTTAATATTACCGAAATTAAAAAGAATTTTTCCGAGAGTCTCTGATGAGTAATTAATCAAAGTTAAAGACTTATAAATTCTTACTTTAATCAGTTCGCTTATCAACAGATAACTGTTTGGAGTTTCACCAACAAAAATCAAATGATTCACTTGAAATTTATTATTTGCGTTATTGACTTTTAAATGTTTAATAAATGTTGTGATTTGATCGATCTCGAAATTTCCCTCAATTGACAAACACTTCATTGCTGTAAACATTAACACATTCTTAAGGAACATCGATGCGTTGTCGTCTTGATAAGTTTGTTTAAGTTTAATATACTCATAACGAGTATAAAATCGTGACGCAGTTCTGTCTGCAAATGCGGTATCAGGATTGTAGTTGTAGACATTTTCTTCCATGGTATTTATTTCTTGCAAGATGTCGTTTATAATATCACTCATACCATTTGAATGATAAGTGACGCTTCAATGATAATGAAAAACAAAGGTAAATGTTTAGCTATATTTAGATACAAATACGGCAATTTGACCTAATTAATTTTTCAAATGATTGTATAAAATCACTAATAAAAAAGTGAAAAATATTTTCAACTTACTTTTCACTTTTTCTTTTCATTTTCCTTTGAGTGTTTCAATAAACGATCTGAACACTTTGATTGCTTGAAATACTTTGGCAAAAAATTAAAAGATTGAACGCAGCTTGAAACGCACAAATTTTCTTATCACAAAATATATATTTTGACAACCTATACAGTTATATTTCGTACAATTCATATAAACATATTTACAATAATCTTATCATTGAATCATTTCATTTTGATAAAGCGTACAGTAGCAAGCAGTTACCGAAGATTAATCGTCAAAGTCCTTTTCCTTTTCGTCTTCTTTTAACACATGATAAAAGATGTCCGTTCCACTTCTTACTCTTATCTCGTCGTTCATTTTAATACGAACATTAGAGAATCTCTTCTCTGATTTAATGTTCAAGTGACATGTTATAAGGAAAAAGTTATACTTGTATCGTATGAGTGGCTTGTTTATAAAGCTGTCAAAAATTTAACAAAATCACATTAAACTTTGTAATTATTGTTATAAACGTTGATATAGTTACTGAATCCCCATATAATTGAGATGGCGTGAAAGCTTCTCGTATATCGAAGGATAGAAGTGATGCTTTGGATGAAGCATAAATGAATCGTGCATTTTTATTATTTCCAACCTTAATATGAACTGAACAATTCTCTATTTCGTTAGCAGCTTTTATATTCCTGAAAGTTGTATATCTTGTTAAAGATAAGACATGCGTGGCTTTATTTATTTATTTTTCTTTGGGGCATAACGCAGTGATGGTAAAAGAAGTTGAAAGTATTTTTACCTGTAAAACATTCGGAAAACGACTTTATTTATCTACAATATTTCGGTGGTTTTATAAGTAGGTACTTTAAAATTTCTTCTTCTTGTTCGATAATAGAAATCCTATGTTTGCAAATATTTTATTTCTTGGAATAACATAAAACTTGATAAGATATGAAACGTGAGGCATTATAAATCAATTGTAACAAACATTCATTGATAACAAAAAATGAATGTTTAATGAAGTTAAATAATCAAATTGGACAATCAATTAGATAACACTTAACATACCAAACAATAATATTGACACCTGACTTGAAAGTGCTTCCTTTTCATAATAAAAGTTCACTCACAATACAATTTTGTTTGATTTGAATCAAGTTTTGTTTTTTTCGAAGAATTGAGGAAATATTTACATTTATATATTTTTTTATAATGATTNTTGACTTACAATCACTGTTAAGAACACCACAATCACAAAAATATTAAATTTTCCAGCCATTTTTTATATCCAAATAATAATTAAGTATAATAGTGACGACGTTTAGAAAATCTCTTTTTTGCTTTAATTAGCTCGACTTTGAATATTTTGCTACTACTTACTAAGTAGTTGATTATAGCATTGACAATTAATGTATGTATCGAAAAAGCTCTGAGTTTTATACCAGAAAATTTGAAGTACTCAAAAATCCCGAAAGTTTAAAACCTTTGATAAGATTATTCCAACGTCTATTTATGCTTGAAATTCATTCAGTTATTCAATCGCCTATCGGGAGTTTTAATAGATTATTATCTGAGATACAAATTTTTATGAATGAAATTTTACTGGTCTAAAATCACCAGGTTATCAATAAATGTGAATTTTTAAATGTAAAATGAAATTTTCGTGACTTGAGATATTCTGAATACGTGCTTTAAAATTATTGGGAATTTAAAGGTACTTTTTTCAAAATGTTTTTAGAAATTCTATTTAATTGAAATATAAATTTATTTTAAAGGTATTTAATTGTAATGTAGAATATTCAGAAACTCTATTAAAAGAATCACATCCATAAAATGTAACGATAATTTTAACATGCGCCAAGTTAAGTATCAATTAAACAAGTAGGTATTATTTATTAAGTATGTATTGCCAAATTATTTATCCAGTCTGTTTCTGTATGGAAATATTTTCGTCATGAGAACAAAATTTAACAGAAAAGAGAATTATCATCAACAATTCATTCCAACTCAATAATATTTTATTTAAATAACGAACAGATATCGATAAATTGAAAACGACATTGAAGAGTTAATGACACGAAGTTAAAAATGATCAAAGTGCTTCATGATTTTTTTAAGTTTAAGCTTAATAAGTTTTCACTGTTGTACTCCTTTTAAATTGGAAAATTAAATAAATATCTACAAAATTCAATGGGATAAAGGATTGTTGAGACGATGCAAGAAAAATAATTTTAGAATTTCAATGTTTTCAATAGTTTCCAAGGACTAATGAAAGAAAAGTTATCTTTATTTTAGCTATTATATACAACTCTTTGGTAAAAAGTTTCAATTGAATTTGGATTTAAGATAGTTTCCAAGGAATTTCAAATAAAAGACCAAGTAATTTTCAAAAGTAAAATTACATATTAAAAATAAATAGATGCACAAAAATTGCTGCTCATTAAAATATTTATTTGAAAGTGTAAGCTCGAAATGAGATTACGAAAAAATAATGGGAATTATTTATTGAAAATTTCCTTTTAGAATTTAGGGACAATAAATTAAGGTGCAAACTATCGCACTTCCAAAACAAAAACAAGTATTACATGAATCAAGGCTAGGAACTTCATCTCCATCCTGATAGTTTATTCCATTTTGGGTACATCCTGGAGTTACAGGAAGGAATTCGGGAATTTCAAGACTTTCTTCTGGAGCTTCAGGAGGACAATAAATTTTGGTGCAGACAATTAAATTTCTAGTACACCAACAAGTATTACATGAATCAAGGCTAGGAACTTGGTCTCCATTCTGATAGAAGACATTATTACGCCAGCATCCAGTTACGCATTCTGAGAGATGAAAGAAAAGCTACCTATTTATTAAACAAACAGGAGTTAGTGTTAGATACTTACGTAATAAAGAAGCAGAATCTAGAAGTTAAAGATAAATTTAAGTTAATTTTGATCTTTATCCTACGTGCAGGTTGTCACTTCACTCACCTGTTGACACAAATGCTAAAGTTAATAACAAAGCGATATTGTTCATTTTGAAGCGAAATGTTCAGAACAGAAATGACGAATGAGTGAGAACAAGCTTAAAACCTTTCTTTTTATAATTAAATTTTATTGATCAATTCTTTTGGAAAAAAAACTCTCTGAGTGAGTGAAAATGTTTCTTACTTAACATCGTGTTCCGTTTTTGTATCCTTTTTCTGTTTCGGGAGCAAAGCCCCATTTTGTTCAGTATTCTTATGTAGTAAATTGTGTCTTCAGTTGTCTATCAAACCATCAAAGCACTAAAATGGCTAACGAATATTGATTTTCCTTTTAAAAATACCTTCAATAATGTTAATATACTTCGCAAAATTCCTGCAATAACAAAAGAAAAACTTTACAGGAAAAAGAAACGTTTCCGTTTCTTGTAAAAAAAATATTAAATTTTATTATTATATAAAATCAAGCGTGATCAAGTATAGTCTACTGAAAAAGGGAATGAACATTCAATATTTTAGTTTTAATCTTAAAAATTCAAATATCTTAAATAAGTAGAAGATAAAAGTTATTGAAAATTTAAAGCCAAACGTATTCCCAGTGTGTTGTGAAGTGTTTTGTATAAAACTGTTGATCCAGTTTGTTTCTGTTTGCTAAAGATCCCATCATCGATAAATAACATTAAGCCGATAAGACAATTAGTATTCGTGCTTCATCACAATCCAACAACTGTATTTTGCATAAGTAACGAATAGGTCGACGAACATATGAACAGTCACTTATATCAATAAATTGGAAAACTGAGAATTAACTTGAAATTATCTTGTTTCTAACACATATTAATGTCGGTCGTTAAAATTATTAGGAAATTTTTAATCCAGGTAAGACGAAACAAAATAAAAATTGTATGTAAATTATTATGAACAATTTCAACGTGATGAGAATCTTCGTATGGGAACAGACTTTGATTATTTTCCGGCATCAAATAATAATTATTCTGAAATTTTAATCATGAAAATGTTTTTAAAAATTATATAAATAAATTCGNGACTGTCCATAGACCTGCCGACTGTCCATAGACCTTCCGACTGTCCATAGACCTTCCGACTGTCCATAGACCTTCCGACTGTCCATAGACCTTCCGACTGTCCATGGACCTTCCGACTGTCCATGGACCTTCCGACTGTCCATGGACCTTCCGACTGTCCTTGGTCTTCCACTCACTCTCCCACACGCGCACCGATCGTCCTATTCAAAAGAATTCTCGGAAATACTTACTCTAGAAAGAATTCTCAGAAAAATTCCTGATAAGAATTCTCAGAAAAATTCCTGATAAGAATTCTCAGAAAAGTTAACAAAAAAAAAGTTACAGACAGACATACAGACATACATACATACATACAGACAGGGTTGAAAGGCGACGGAAAAATGGAAGTCCATTTTTTCCACTTTTTTCGACGTTTCATGCTATTTTAAGCATATTTAAGCAAAAAAAATTTTCCAAAAAAAAATGTCGAATACAATACGGTGACCTCACCAAAGGTGGGCCTCCGTAATTCATTCTCATTATGTATTTTAAAAAACTTTGTATATTGCCAATCTGTTTATCCAGTTTGTTTTTATTTGCAAAACTTTTCGTCATGAGAACAAAATTAAACAGAAGTATTATCAACAAATATTTAATTAATTAATGAACAGATATCGATAAATTGA
The DNA here is from genome assembly GCA_900005825.1 of Clunio marinus. NCBI lineage: Eukaryota > Metazoa > Arthropoda > Insecta > Diptera > Chironomidae > Clunio > Clunio marinus. The sequence continues at coordinate 1,397,519 of CVRI01000021.1, read as the reverse complement.
AAACGACATTAAAGAATTAATGACACGAAGTTAAAAATGATTAAAGTGCTTCATGATTATTTTGAGTTTAAGCTTAATAACTTTTCAGTTTTGTACTCATTTATATTTGGAAATTTAAATAAATATCTACAAATTTCAATGGGATAGAGGATTGTTGAGACGATGCAAGAAAAATAATTTCAAAGTTTTAATGTTTTCAATAGTTTTTAAGAAATTTCAAATGATAAACCAAATAATATTCATTCAAAAGCTGCTCATTAAAATGGTTATTTGAAAGTTTAAGCTCGAAATTGCATTAAGTATACGTCAACGACTGTAAAATAATAAGAACTATTTTTTGAAAAATTCCTTCTTGAATTTAAGGAATATAAATTTTGGTGTAAGCAGTTAAATTTCCAGCACACCAGCAAGTAATACATGAATCAAGCTGGTTCAGGAGTTTCAGGACCTTCTGTTGGTTCAGAAGTACAAGCAATTTCGGTGCAGTAGATATTATTAGGTGGGGATGAAGTGCCATCACACCAGCAAGTATTACAAGTATCAAGGCTAGGAACTTCATCTCCATCTTGATATTCGATTCCGTTTCTGATACAACCACAAAATTCTTCGGTACAGTCGATATTATTCGGTTGGGGTAAATTGCTATCACACCAACAAGTATTACAAGTATCAAAGCTAGGAACTTCATCTCCAATTTTATAGTCGATTCCGTTTCTGGTACAGCCACAAAATTCTTCGGGACAACATTGGCCAGGGATATCACGACCAATGCAATTTTGAGATATAACCGGGCATGTCACAGTTGAACCAACAGGATAGAAGACATTGTTATGCCAGCATCCACTTACGCATTCTGAGAGATGAAAGAAAAGATTTCATCAGTGCATAGTTATAAAACAAACAGAAGCTAGTGTTAGATACTTACGTAAAGCAGCAGAAGCTAGAAGTTTAAGATAACTTTAAATTAATTTTGATCATTCTCATACGTGCATGTTGTCACTTCACTCACCTGTTGACACAAATGCTAAAGTTAATAACAAAGCGATATTGTGCACGATCATTCTTTTTTCTGAAACCGAATGCTCAGAACAGAAATGACGAATGAGTGAGAACAAGCTTAAAACCTATCTTTTTATAATTAAATTTTATTGATCAATTATTCTTGAAAAAAAACTCTCTGAGTGTGTGAAAGTGTCCGTTCACATCGTGTTCCTTAAAGTAGTAAATTACGTCGTTAGTAGTCTATCAAACCATCAAGACATAAAAATGGCTAGCGAATATTGTTTTTCCTTTTCAAAACACCTTCAATAATATTAAGATATTTCTTAAAATGCCTTCATCAACAAAAGAAAAAGTTTATGGAAAACCTTTAAAGGAAAAAGGAACGTTTCCATTTTTTATCAAATTATTCACTTTTGTTATTATATAAAATCAAACGTGATCAAGTATAGTCTACTGAAAAAGGGAATGAACATTCAATATTTTAGTTTTAATCTTAAAAATTTAATCGTCTTGAATAAGTAGAAGATAAAAGTTATTGAAAATTTAAAACCAAACGTATTCCCAGTGTGTTGTGAAGTGTTTTGTATAAAACTGTTGATCCAGTTTGTTTCTGTTTGCTAAAGATCCCATCATCGATAAATAACATTAAGCCGATAAGACAATTATTATTCGTGCTTCATTACAATCCAACTGTTTTTTGCATAAGTAACGAATAGGTCGACGATCATATGAACAGTCACTTATATCAATAAATTGGAAAACTGAGAATTAACTTGAAAGTGCTTTGTATACTCGAATGATAATTTTTTTTATTTTTAATGCATTCGAATGTCAAGAATTGATAATTAGTTTTGGAGAAAACAAAATAATAAATTATATATAATATCAGCTTTATTCATCTAACTTTTATTGATTTAAAATTTAAAATATATTATCATTCATTAAATCATTTAAATATATAATACTTACATGAATAAGAGATCACATGTTTTTAAAGTTACATTTCCAAAGCAAGCTTTTGAATAAGGAAAAGCTCAAATCTATTCTAGAATGGAAAAGTGAAGTAGTAGACTTTTCAACGGTTTTTTTTAAATCTTCTATAATTTAGCAAAATTCAAATGTTAAATCTATTGTCCATTCTATTCCAGTGTTAGTTATAATGTTTGAAAATGGATCACTTCAATCCATATAAATCCAAAAAAAATCCAACTTTGAAATCAAAGCTAAATTGCAAACAGTTTTCACATCACTGCATTGCAATGGTATCCGATAAGACACAAATAAACTGAGTTAATTGCAAACAACTGAGTGATCGTGGCAAACTTAAATCGTTCAAAAAGTGCCAATGCTCTAACATAAGAATTAGGATATCAGTTGTTTATGATATTTGAACATTTTCTAAAGAAATCTCTTGATTTTTCCTCGAATCGATCAAAACTTTTCATATTTTCCAAAATTAAAGTTTTAATATTACCGAAATTAAAAAGAATTTTTCCGAGAGTCTCTGATGAGTAATTAATCAAAGTTAAAGACTTATAAATTCTTACTTTAATCAGTTCGCTTATCAACAGATAACTGTTTGGAGTTTCACCAACAAAAATCAAATGATTCACTTGAAATTTATTATTTGCGTTATTGACTTTTAAATGTTTAATAAATGTTGTGATTTGATCGATCTCGAAATTTCCCTCAATTGACAAACACTTCATTGCTGTAAACATTAACACATTCTTAAGGAACATCGATGCGTTGTCGTCTTGATAAGTTTGTTTCAGTTTAATATACTCATAACGAGTATAAAATCGTGACGCAGTTCTGTCTGCCAATGCGGAATCAGGATTGTAGTTGTAGACATTTTCTTCCATGGTATTTATTTCTTGCAAGATGTCGTTTATAATATCACTCATACCATTTGAATGATAAGTGACGCTTCAATGATAATGAAAAACAAAGGTAAATGTTTAGCTATATTTAGATACAAATACGGCAATTTGACCTAATTAATTTTTCAAATGATTGTATAAAATCACAAATAAAAAAAGGAAAAATATTTTCAACTTACTTTTCACTTTTTCTTTTCATTTTCTTTTGAGTGATTCAAAAGACGATCTGAACACTTTGATTGCTTGAAATACTATGGCAAAAAATTAAAAGATTGAACGCAGCTTGAACGCACAAATTTTCTTATCACAAAATATATATTTTGACAACCTATACAGTTATATTTCGTACAATTCATATAAACATATTTACAATAATCTTATCATTGAATCATTTCATTTTGATAAAGCGTACAGTAGCAAGCAGTTACCGAAGATTAATCGTCAAAGTCCTTTTCCTTTTCGTCTTCTTTTANATTTAGCATACACATGTGGACATAATCAGTTTAAAAAAAAAAATTATTTATTGCTTGGATTACATTGAATAGATTATCAATGTTCGTACACATAAAATTTGTTTTCTATTGAAAATGAAATAAATACTGAAGTGTCTGAAAACGCAGACTTATTGGCACAATGACTTGAAGATATCAGTTCCACATCTCGCAGTGATTTCTTTCAATGTTGTTGAAATTTCCACTTGGCAAAACTTTTTCAACCCTTTGATATTGAACTTTCCGCACATTTTGTATATTTTCCCATCCGTCCTAAGAGAAGGTTTAGTTAGTGGCTCTAATTTTATCCTCCTCAAATATTTCAATACTCTTCTGTATTGCTTTGGATATGCAATAGAATTTGGTGTGAGAATGCGGAGAAGAAGCTTAGCACCGCGATCAAAAGCGGGTGATGAATATCCTTGATTTACAATCACTGTTAAGAACACCACAATCACAAAAATATTAAATTTTCCAGCCATTTTTTATATCCAAATAATAATTGATTATTAATTATAATAGGGACGACGTTTAGAAAATCTCTTATTTGCTTTAATTAGCTCGACTTTGAATATTTTGCTACTACTTACTAAGTAGTTGATTATAGCATTGACAATTAATGTATGTATCGAAAAAGCTCTGAGTTTTATACCAGAAAATTTGAAGTACTCAAAAACTCCCGAAAGTTTAAAACCTTTGATAAGATTATTCCAATGTCTATTTATGCTTGTAATTTTATTCAGTTATTCAATCGCCTATCGGGAGTTTTAATAGATTATTATCTGAGATACAAATTTTTATGAATGAAACTTTTCTGGTCTAAAATCACCAGGTTATCAATAAATGTGAATTTTTAAATGTAAAATGAAAATTTTCGTGACTTGAGTTATTCTGAATACGTGCTTTAAAATTATTGGGAATTTAAAGGTACTTTTTTTAAAATGTTTTTAAAAATTCTATTGAAATAAAGCATAAATTTATTTTAAAGGTGTTTGATTGCAATATAGAATATTCTGAAATTCTATTAAAAGAATCACATCCATGACGATAATATTAACATACGCCAAATTAAGTATTAATTAACTAAGTAATATTTATTAAGTCAAAAAATTGATTCTTATTACGTGTAGATATTAAAACACTTTATGTATTGCCAAATTGTTTATCCAGTCGGTTTTTGTCTGGAAATATTTTCATCATGGGAACAAAATTAAGCAGTAAAGAGTAATATTATCAACAATTCATTCCAACTCAAAGATGTTTTATTTAAATAACGAACAGATATCGATAAATTGAAAACGACATTAAAGATTAACGACACGAAGTTAAAAATGATCAAAATGCTTTATGAGTTTTTTAGGTTGAAGCTTAATAACGTTTCAATTTTGCATTCCTTTTAAATTGGAAACTAAAATTCAATGAGACAGACAATTGTTGAGACGATGCAAAGAAAATAATTTTAAAATTTTAATATTTTTAATAGTTTCCAAGGAATTTCAAATGAAAGACCAAGTAATTTTCAAAAGTTTAATTACATATTAAAAATAAATAGATGCACAAAAATTGCTGCTCATTCAGGAGCTTCAGGAAGACAAGCAATTTCGGTGCAAGCTATTCCACTGCCAGTACACCAACAAGTATTACATGAGTCAAGGCTAGGAACTTCATCTCCATCCTGATAGTTTATTCCATTTTGGGTGCATCCTGTTGGTTCAGGAGTTTCAGGAGGACAATAAATTTCGGTGCAAGCTATTCCACTGTCAGTACACCAACAAGTATTACATGAATCAAGGCTAGGAACTTCAGCCCCAATAGGATAGAAGACATTATTACGCCAGCATCCACTTACGCATTCTGAGAGATGAAAGAAAAGCTTTCATTAGCACATATTTATAAAACAAACAGAAGCTAGTGTTAGATACTTACGTAAAGAGGCAGAAGCTAGAAGTTGAAGATAAATTTAAGTTAATTTTGATCTTTTCATACGTGCAGGTTGTCACTTTACTTACCTGTTGACACAAATGCTAAAGTTAATAACAAAGGGATATTGTGCACGATCATTATTTTTTTTAAGCTGAATGCTCAGAACAGAAATGACGAATGAGTGAGAACAAACTTAAAACATGTCTTTTTGTAATCAATTTTATTGATCAATTCTTTTTGGAAAAAAACTCTCTGAGTGAGTAAAAATGTCTCTTACTTAACATCGTGTTCCGTTTTTGTATCGTTTTCTTCAAGGTTTTCTTTTTCAGGAACAAACCCCCATTTTGTTTAGTATACTTAAGCAGTAAATTGTGTCTTCAGTTGTCTATCAAACCATCATGACATTAAAACACCTTTTCATCCTTTTCAAAACACCTTCAATAATGTTAAGATACCTACTTCATAAAATATAAATAAATTGGAAAATTTAGGATTGTTTTGTATACTCGTATGATAATTTTATTATTTTTGATGCATTCGAATGTCAAGAATTGATAGGTAGTTAGTTTTGTAGAAAAAAGCATTATTCATCTAAGTTTTAATGATCTAAATTTTAAAATATATTATCATTCATTAAATCATTTTAATTTTCATTTCAATTAGTAAGATCACATTAAATGTTTTTAAAGTTACATTTCCAAAGCAAGCTTTTGAATAAGGAAAAGCTCAAAATCTATTCTATGTAGAATAGAAAAGTGAAGTAGTAGATTTTTTAAACGGTTTTTTATTTCAAATCTTCTACGATTTAGCAAAAGTTAAATGCTAAAGCTATTGTCCATTCTATTCAAAGCCGGTGAGTTCTTCTTTAATTGAATTAAAAAGGTTTTTAAGTGGAAATACTATTCCCTAATCAAATAAAAGAGTATTAATTGAACAAGAAACCTAAAAATGGCATCTTCATTTGTTATTCCCTTGGAAAGTAATCCCGATGTAAGTTTAATTGTGAATTTTCGAGAAGTTTAAAAGTGCAATGTAATGGCTGGTTCCATTTTTCATTACTTCTTTTTCCTTCACGTAGGTTTTGAATAAATACTTGGAAAAACTTGGTGTCGCATCTAAATATGATCTTGTAGATGTTTTTGGATTAGATGATGATGGATTAAACTGCGTTCCTCGACCAACAAAGGCGTTGATTCTTTTGTTTCCCGTTTCGGGTAAGATTCGGTAAAAAAAGAAGACAAGTTGGAGAAGTTACAAAGAATGTTTTACTTTTTAGATGCTTATGAAGAATTTCGCAAAAAGCAAGATGTAGAGTTGAGCGCTAAGCCTCCAACCATCCCAGAAAATTTATTTTTTGTCCGTCAATATGTTAGAAACAGTTGCGGCACAATGGCTTTGGTCCATGCTGTTCTCAACAATTTATCATCGATTGAGTTGAAAGATGATTCGGTTATGAAAAAGTTTTACGAAAAGGCAAAGGAATTGACTCCTGAAGAGCGTGGACGCTTACTTGAACAAAACTCTGCTTTCATTGAAATCCATCAAGCATTAGCTGAAGAAGGCCAAACAGCTGCTCCACCAAGTGATGAAATTGCAAACAAGCATTTCATTACTTTAGTGAGTATTGGAAATGAGCTTTTCGAACTTGATGGAAGCAAAAATTTCCCAGTTAGCCATGGAGCAACATCTGATGAGAAATTCTTGTTCGATGCTGCTCGCGTCTGCAAAGAATTCATGGCTCGTGATCCAAAAGAACTTAACTTCACTATCATGGCTTACGCAAATGCTCAGTAAATGCAGGCCAAAGTAAAATTAAAAATATGATCTCGAAAATGAAATAATGAAGTCATAAGCATGAAGCTTCTTTTTTATAAATATACCATAAATGCTTTTGTGATAGCGCAAAGCGCTTTTAAAAATTTTCCTTCGAGATTCAAAAATCTATTTTTGCAAATCGTTTTGTAATCAAGAGATTATCAAGCTTGTTGTAATGCTTATTGCTTGGAATGTAATTCAAAAATACCTAAATAAAAGGAGATAAATTACTTATCATATGGAATATCAGTATCTAGTTTTTTTTTATAAACGCATCGTTTAGAATAATAATTATTTTACTGTAATTTCATTCTCAATTCGATTAGACAAGGGTTTATCATTTCAGAATGCGATAGCAAAGAATGTGGATATGCTCATCATATCAAGTTAAGCTTATCTTACCAAGGCAATCGATACTAAAGCATAAAACATTGAACAACAAAACTCCAGTCGATAATTATTTATAATTGTCTTAAGATTCTTTGAAGGTGACTCTATACACATAAAATTATTGCAGTAGGCATTAAAAAGATATTTTTAGCTTTAAATGATATTAAAGAAAGAAGAAATTTTATCGTTTAAAATTGAATTCCTCGTGACTTATGAATTACCTTCAGCATATAACGTGTCAATTATATTTTTTCATCTCTGCAATTTCCAAGAAAAAAATAACTTATAAGAGAGATAAAATAGCATGATTCCAAAACGAGTGAATACATTCTTAATTACGGAGGCCCACCTTTGGT
>CVRI01000021.1:971084-1389016 GCA_900005825.1 Clunio marinus | reverse complement strand
CTTAATTTAATTTAATTTTATATCGTTTCTGGGAACTATGGGTATTTCTGAAAATAAATAATTATATAAATGAATTAGATAGATATTGCTTGATCGATTTGCAAGTTGCAATGACATAACTTATTTTGTAGAATTTATAGAAACATTTACTAATAATAAAATATTGGATTATTTATGTAGAAAATCTTTCAATTTCATTTTTATTAATGGCTTGCTAAAATATTATATTTAAATAATACAGAAATGAATCATTCTTGAATCAAAAATAGCTGGTATAGCACAGATAATTTCAATTTCAATCCATTCATCAGCCTCCAAGTGTGATTTGTTAAGAATTACAGAATTTAACTCGTGAATTGCAAGATATGTTATTGTATCAAGGCCAACTCAATCCAAAGATAATCTTCATTTGCATTTAATTCACATGTTGACAATTTAAGGTCAGCTTCATATCAGTTTTCAATGATAATTTCTTATCTTATCAACTCATAATATTTTCATTTATATATATATCATGTTAAGTAGACATTTCGAAGAATTCTATCAAAAACGGAAACTGCTTTGATATCTTTTATTTATCTAGCGAATTTCGGATAATGAATATAAATTAAAGAGAAGATTATTGTAGAGAAATTTTCTTTCTTCAACGCCAACGATCTAAGTCAACTTAAATCAAAGTTATCTGTCTGCTTAATTTATTTTCAATTATTCTCAGAAAAGCTATTCTTCTGTTTTTATTTCTTTCTTTCTACTACTTATCAATATTTCTCTGTTAATTTTTCCTTTTATTCATTCGTGCAGCTATTCAGAGGCATCAAGATAATTTTAAATGCCTTTTCAAGTCCATAAAATTTCTTCTCGTGAAACTATTTTACCGTAGATAAAATATTTGGATAATTAAATATTAAGTAGCGATTCAGAGAATGATATCTAAAATGTGAAGTTTTATTTATTAATCAAGTGTCAAGTTACTTTGGTTTGTCATATGAATTTCACATTGTGTTTTATAAAAGTTTGAGAAATGTTTTATTTTGAAGTGACGCAAGATCACACGCGTTTGAACATGGTAAAAAGAGCGACATAATACAAGAGTCAGCCGGCAAAACTTTTCTTTAACAAACATCTAATTCTATAGAAGAGATTTCCAATTCTATTTTCCTTACTCAAGATTCTCATAGTCTCTCCGAGTTGCGACATTCATTCCTCTCTCTTCATTCATTCGTTTTAAAATTTTCTTGATTTATTTTGCCATTCCATTTTTAAGTTTCAAGTTGATTGGTTGTGCGATTTTAAGCAAGCTAAATATTTTTTTTATTGAGTCACATTATCTACCGCTTGGTCTTAAAACGATTGCGAGTTTATCTTATTATCAATAATACATTAAATAAATATGTGATTTATCGATCAAAGCTTAAATAGAGATTTTGTGCTTCAGTGTACTCTGTTATCAAACGACGTAAATTAATAGAAATTTCCATGATAATAAACAGTCCTCAGGTCTAACATAAGCTATGTGGCAAATTTGTACGTAATTACCAAATAAAAGTAAACTTTGAAAAAAATAACATTGCAACAAAAATTTTATCAATTTTAAACTGACTGTGAAACTTTTCAAATTCAAAATGAAACCATCAAAGAAATCATATATTTTAATGCTTTATTTAATTGGAATGATATTTGAAGTTAATGCAATTAATTATTGCTCAAACCACACATTTCCAACATCACTTGGTACAAATTTCATGCAATTCACTAAGGAAACTGTTACCAAAGAGTATGCCGTTGATGGTCAGTTCAAAGCATTGCATTGTTGTGCGAAAGGATATCGGAGCATTGAATGGTAAGTTGGAGTTCATCAAATGAAAGCATTTTTGTTCGACAACTGTGAATTATTGAATTTCCCTGAAGATTTCTGTTTTTGAAGTCTCAATAAGCTTTCGTTTACCTCAAACTGAAAATGTTGAAGTTACGCATTTGAAACCACTGAAATGTAAATTTCTGCGCATGTGTTCAAACTTGATACGCAGGAGGAAATCCTTTCGAGCCTCAAAAAGGAAAAAGTTCATTTTCCGAGTATTTCTTGATTTTAAATTTACATCATTCGGAACTTCCGAAATTTTTCGTTTCGCAATTGAAGGTTTTGTGATAAAATTTCAGGCATTTTGCATCGATTAATTGTTAATGCATGAATTGAATCTGCAATCTGAGTCAGATGTTCAAGCATGAAACAAACAAAGAGACGGGAGGTGAACCAATCTGTCCTTTTCTTCGTTTCTATTCATTTCCACATTCTCCCTGTCAAGGTGTGAGCTCTGAACACCTTTTTGTTTACTCTTCATTGAAGATAACGAAAGATTATTTCTGAAAAAATTAATTTCATTCCACTTCTTGAAAGTATTTGAAATAATTAAGTTAGGTAACTAGCAAAGCAAGAAACAAATTTATAAATAAATATTGATGAAGAAATTTCTATTTATGAAAGTTTTGCAACAATTCCTTATAATTTCAGTTGTTTTAAGAACTCCCAGCAAATTTATAAATTTATTTAGGTAATAAGAAATTTCTATTTAGGAATATTCTGCATCAATTTCTTCTAATTTCAAATTTTTCAGAAACCTCTCAACAAATTTATGAATAAATATTGATGAAGAAATTTCTATTTATGAATGTTTTGCAACAATTTCCTATAATTTCAGTTGTTTTCGAAACCCCGCATGGTTCAACATGATTCAAACGAATCTGCTTCTTCTTGTTCTTCATCTCTTACTTTGCTTTTCTTCTCCTTAAACTTTTCCCGAGAAATCTTTTGTGTCGTTTCTTTCTGTTCTTCACCGACTCAGCAATGCTCATTTGATTCTTCTCGTCCCTGTTGAGTTTGAGACTTAAGAATGAAGAGAGGAAAAGAGTCGAAAAGAATTTTTTATGTGATTGTTATCACTTTTGGATATTCTTGTGTCTTCTTTTTGGATTCTTTTCTCTTCGAAAGTTATATACTTAAGAACTTTATGGGTGATCTCAGAGTCTATGAAAATGTTCTTGGAATCGCAACATGCCTCGGTCGCTTTATGACTAAATTATCAAATCATAACGAAAAACGACTTCAGTGTCAGCCACAATGACGTTTAAATGAAATCATGTCTTCAATTCCCCACATTCCTCTTTACACGGCTGTTCTCGCTTCCTTTAGTGCGCATTGTGTTTTTAACAAACTTCAGATGAAAAAAAGCGAAAAGCAAAAGAAGAATAGCAATGCCGTTTGTGTTAATAAACTGTTATCACGTCAGAATAATCGAATGTCTGCTTCCCGCTTTCCAAGAACACGATGCTTAACATTCTTAAAAAGTTGTGAACGACTAAGAATGAAGGAGAGAAAATGAGTTATGAGCTTTGACTTTTAAATATGAAAGAATTTCACCTTTTGTAAACGCTGAGACTTTTGAACAAAAAGTATATTGAAACTTGATTTTGATGTGCTTGAAATTCAAGTGTTTTGTTAAATTAATTAAGTATCACGAACTGAAAGCTTATATTTAATTTTCCCAGTCGACTGCAGTCTCACAAACCGGCAACATCACTTCCGATTGTTTCTCTAATTCCTGAGAAGGAATGAAAAATATGAAAACGAAGAATCGTGTGAGCTCGAACAAAGAGTGTAGAATAAACATAATAAGATACATATCGAGTTCTGAGAAGCGTTTATGAAACAATAAAATCTCATTACAACCAGGTTAAATAAATATATGTTTAATAGTACAAATTATGTTTGCTTGAAAATGGATAATTAAAGCGAGATAATTTGAATTAATTAAGGGTTAAGAATTTTCAATAGCTTTCTACACTTAAAAGATACAAAAGTGAAGCTCACGATAAATGAACAAAATAACTGCATCACTTTCATGTTGCCGAGTTTACACATTATTTATTTATTTTTGTTTTGAACAGTGTTAATATGACATTTGCCTTTTGTTTGGTTACATATTAAAATCTTCAAATACCAACTTAAGTATTTACAAAAGCGAGTGGATAAATATTTTTCTAGAAAGCACTCAAAAGTTTTAATTCTTTTTATTTCGTTCAATGGCTGTGTTTCAATTAGAACAAAATATTTTCACGATTCAAAATTCATTTTGATGTGTAAATAATTAAATAACATGAAGAAAACTCCCGCGAATAATAAGATATCTGTAAAAGTCTTAACTTTCAATAAACTTTTCAAACATTATGACCAAAATTCACATCCAGATATGTAAATTCAAAATTCATAAAAGAAGTTTCTGAATTTTCTCAGCTGTTATCGATTTCCAATGAAATCTTTAAGATTAGTTTTAAATTTCATTAGAAAATCTCATGTAAACAGCCAAGAATCAGTTTGCGATTTTTGTTTGCTTAAAGAGGCATTTTGTGCCCCACATAAAGCAGCGTGGGAAGTCTCAAATTTCATCCGTAAAGTGCTATCAGCAAAAAAATTAGCCTTCAAAATCTATTCAAGTTTCTCGTGTCAGCTCTTGTCTTAATTTTCTCCCTCTCAGCAAATTCAATAGAACTGTCAAGTTTTTACTATCAAAATTTAAGTTGAACTTAATTTGAGTATCACTTGAAACGGTACGATGACTTTCAGACATTCGTTTCCAATTTTTTATCCACTTGATGATGTCCGATTATGTTTTAAGCATTTTCTATTGTTCATCTTTCACATGTTTCTTGAGCATCATTAAAACCTGACAGTTTGAAAATTTCTCAAAAATCTGCCTGGTCATACACAAAAACGTGAAAGAAGTCTTAAAACATCGTGCAGTTTCCTTTTCTCGGAAATATTTTGTTGTCTCAAGAGCAACAAGGTGTGAGGAAAATCAACTACGTATGGCTAAGCAGATATTTTATGTATCAAATGTCTTGAAATATAAAATTAAATCACATGCATATTTGCATAAATAGGTTTAGCATGTGTGGGTACAGTGGAAAATCTTCTTGACAAAAATTAAATTTATTGAGGAAAAGGAAAAAGAAATTCCAAACTCTACAATGTAGACAGATTATAATCGTTGAACAACTTTCCATAATGAGATATCTGATTATAGTCATGCATGTCATGTTGAATAAGCTTTCAGAGTTGACAAGTACGCTACTTGTTTTAATTATAATTGTTGCTATTGTTGTCTTCTCAAGTGTTGAGAAACATGCACTTGATAACGTTGAAAATCTCTGATTCGAAGAATGATTCTGAAGAGATTCGATTGAATGCGACCGACGTAATCTTACATTTATATAATTATTTCGGGAAGTATTATAATTTGCATAAATAAACTTTGAAAATCTTTTCTTAGCAAGAATTTTTATTAGAACGTTGCCCGATTTTATAAACCAATTCCGCGTATGATTTTTTCGTGTAAACAACTTCGTCAATTTATTATTATTTATTTCATTAATTCTTGGAAATATTTGGAAAAATATTATGATTTCTGATGAATTCATTCAATGATTTCTTCAAGGTTGAAGGATGGAAAACGATATCCATGGTCATCTGAAGATACATCGTCCTTAATTCTGTATCCACAAGAGTCAAATCAAACAATTTATGCAAGACGAGCATCAAATGTCGACGAAGGTCAATATACTTGTGTTCTTCGTAATGACACCTACAAGTTGGAACATAATATTCAGTTGAGAATACTCGGTAAGTTTTCTATCTTAAATATTGAAAAGTAATTTAACATTTTAAATACTTTCAGAATCTTCACCAGACGTTCCACTCGCAACTTTTACACCCCAAAATCAATTTGCTGACATCGGAGGATCCGCTCGATTCTTCTGTGAAGCTTTCGTAGGAAAAAAAGATTTGCCAGACATCTCCATCAGTATTAAATGGTATCACATGTCGGATGGAAATCAAGATGATGTGATTAATGATAATCAACAAGAGGTCGTGAAACGCGAAGAAGAAGAAATTATTGGATCATATTTAACGATTTCTGAGGTCACTTCAAGTCACTTTGGACGATATTTGTGTCGTGTTGAAATGGGAAATTCACAAACTCACCATCTTGAATTGTCAGCGGAACTCATAAATGCACTTCCGATGGAAGATTATGCGACGGATATTTTTAGGAATCCATACTTCCTTGCAACATTTACAGCTGTCTTGACATTCGTTTTATTTTTTCTTGTCTTTTATTCACGTTTCAAAGCCATCGGCCCAAGAAAACTTGACAGTTTTGAGATGTGATGTAAAGGTCATGTGGAAGTCCCTCACTTAACAAAAAGGAAAATGATTTCACATGGTGATACAAACATCATGATTACTGTTACGTAAACGTATTGATGAGTAGAATTTTCTGAAATTAGATTGATTTATGTAATAAAAAAATATATAACTTTGTGTTGGCTGTGATAAAAAATAAGAAAGAAAAATAAATATTGATTAGATGTAATGAATATCTACTTCATAATTAATAATATTAACCAATAACTCTGAATGTTAAATGTGACTCATTCAATCTCTCATTCATTACAATGCAATGCCTTATTCATTTAACACTTAAGACAACAAGTTTCTGGAAATTTAAACACCCTCTAAATATTTTTTTAATGAATTTGTAATGAGCTTCCTACATAAAGTTTGCTGCAGATAAAATTTATAAATAAATTCCAAGAACTCTCAATTGTTGATTCTTTAATTTAGAGCAAAAAAAAGTAAAATTTTGTATAAATATTGTTACAAGGAATGAATCAATTTATAACACTGAGTTTAGAATAAACATTTATCTCTAATGTCTCAATTTCTCGGTATCAAACTATATTTAATTGGTTTAAAATTGATCTATTCCGACTCTCGCATTCTTTTTCATCTACATTGTTCAATATCAAAATATTTTGTGATGTTTTCAGATTCAAAGTGTAATTTATCTCAGTTTAAGATGTCAATCATTTAAAAACTTATGTTACCATTTGGGTGGTCATGTAATAATAAATATCATTTAGACATATAGATGAGAAGCTAAAGATCTTAGATTGGACTTAAGAAATCTACTGGTTTCTTATATGTTTCAAATCAATCATCATGTATTGAGTATTAAAATTTAAATTGATCTCATTCTACATTCAGACAGATTCTTTTTTGACTGATAGTTTCACAATTTGTGAGAGAAATTAAGACTTTTGTCACATTCGAATTATTTAAAAACTTTTCATAAACAGCGTGAGTAAGATAAACATCTGAAAATAATTAAATTATTTTTATGATTTAAATTTATTAGCATTGATTCATCGATGGATGTTTCAATAACTAATCAAATAGGTATTCAATTATAAATTTTTATGTGAATTTTGCCAAATTTGTAACTTTGACTCACATTAATTGAAAGGAAATTGTTAGCGGATGCACAAATAATAAATTTCATTGTGGGAAATGTTCAGCAACTTTCATATTTCCTGGTGTTTTTGTGATCGACAATCTTTCTATAAAGTCCAATTTATTAATGGAAAAGTTTCTAGAAATTTCTGGCAGGATATTGAAAACTCTTTTAAAATATACACGAGCACAATGAAATTCACTGATTGTTTTCTTCAGATAATCTTTGTGAAGATTTTATTAATAAGATTGTAATAAATTCGAACATTGAGATAAATATTTGATAAAAAGATATCAAAGTTTTTATTACTTAATTGAAAATTATTTACACCTTCTAAGTAGGTATCTTAACAAAAATAAATAAATATTTAAACTAAACTAACAGAAAGTTTTTTTTCGTAAAGTGTTCTCCTAATACTATTTCTGGTCATGTCTCGAGTATTTAAAATATTTCAAATTAATTTTTTCATAATCTTATTTCGTATTGACTGGTTTTAATTTAATGTTTGGAATGTATGTCGATTTCAGATGTAATTGCAATCAACATGAGTGAAAGGTTGACTTTTGAAAAAAATGGCTTCACTTCCGGCAAATTTTTTCACTCTTGGTTGATAATAAAATCGCAATTGAAGAAATAGAAAAAACCCAATGAGTGTGATGACAAACGCGCAAGACGCCAACAAGTATGGATTTAAAAAGATGAAATTGTTAGTTTCAATTGGAAGTGCATTTATGAGTTCCGCTGACATTTCTAATCGATGGGTTTGCGAATTTCCCATTTCAACACGACACAAATATCGTCCAAAGTGACTTGAAGTGACCTCAGAAATCGTTAAATATGATCCAATAATTTCTTCTTCTTCGCGTTTCACGACCTCTTGTTGATTATCATTAATCACATCATCTTGATTTCCATCCGACATGTGATACCATTTAATACTGATGGAGATGTCTGGCAAATCTTTTTTTCCTACGAAAGCTTCACAGAAGAATCGAGCGGATCCTCCGATGTCAGCAAATTGATTTTGAGGTGTAAAAGTTGCGAGTGGGACGTCTGGTGAAGATTCTGTAAATAAAAGTCGAATAAATTAATCAAGAATTGTGTCAAGTTAATAACGAAGAAATGATTATCAAATTATTGTGTTGATAATCAAAAAAGCAATCAATCCATGAGATGCGAACTTACCTAATACTTTCAGGACAATTTGATGCTCAATCTTGTGTGTGTCATTCCTCAACACACATGTGTATCGTCCCTCGTCAGTTTTTGATGCACGACGAGCATAAATAGTTTGATTTGCTGCTTGTGGATAAAGTATTAGAGATGAGGTAGACTCTGACGACCATGGATAACTTTTTCCATCTTTCAACCTTTAATATAAAAAAATTGGAAACATATGAAAATCTTTCTCATTCAACTTTAATCGAAAACAAGAGAATTGCTCGAAGATAATATTAAGATCTCAGTGTTGATTGTTTATTTGTCTACATTAAGAGTAATTTCTCTAATTCTAAAAGTATCTGGAAATGAAAGGTCAAGAAAACAATTCGAATGAAATAATTGAGCATTCCAAGATAACTCTGACGTTGTTGTCAAGGCATTTGACATTGTCTATGAATACATTTTAATAGAACTTGAGTTATTTACGAAATTTGACATTTGAGGTTCTTTTCCGTGTTTTAAGTTATGTTCAGATTTCTTAAGTCGTCTTTGAAGAATAGAGCTTTCTATGGAATCTTGGTTGAAATTGTTTTGAAGAACTTTTAGAGCTTCAATAAAATAAATAAGCAAAAAATGTTTCTGCCGACAATTTCAGCTTTTGAGTCAAACTAAAAATTTATCGTTTACCGTCATCTGAAGCTTGTTGACAACACAATGAGCACAAGGGAAGCGAGAACAGCCGTGTAAAGAGGAATGTGGGGAATTGAAGACATGATTTCATTTAAACGTCATTGTGGCTGACACTGAAGTCGTTTTTCGTTATGATTTGATAATTTAGTCATAAAGCGACCGAGGCATGTTGCGATTCCAAGAACATTTTCATAGACTCTGAGATCACCCATAAAGTTCTTAAGTATATAACTTTCGAAGAGAAAAGAATCTAAAAAGAAGACACAAGAATATCCAAAAGTGATAACAATCACATAAAAAATTCTTTTCGACTCTTTTCCTCTCTTCATTCTTAAGTCTCAAACTCAACAGGGACGAGAAGAATCAAATGAGCATTGCTGAGTCGGTGAAGAACAGAAAGAAACGACACAAAAGATTTCTCGGGAAAAGTTTAAGGAGAAGAAAAGCAAAGTAAGAGATGAAGAACAAGAAGAAGCAGATTCGTTTGAATCATGTTGAACCATGCGGGGTTTCGAAAACAACTGAAATTATAGGAAATTGTTGCAAAACATTCATAAATAGAAATTTCCTAATCAAAATTTATTTATAAATTTGTTGAGAGGTTTCTGAAAAATTTGAAATTAGAAGAAATTGATGCAAAATATTCCTAAATAGAAATTTCTTATTACCTAAATAAATTTATAAATTTGCTGGGAGTTCTTAAAACAACTGAAATTATAAGGAATTGTTGCAAAACTGTCATAAATAGAAATTTCTTCATCAATATTTATTTATAAATTTGTTTCTTGCTTTGCTAGTTACCTAACTTAATTATTTCAAATACTTTCAAGAAGTGGAATGAAATTAATTTTTTCAGAAATAATCTTTCGTTATCTTCAATGAAGAGTAAACAAAAAGGTGTTCAGAGCTCACACCTTGACAGGGAGAATGTGGAAATGAATAGAAACGAAGAAAAGGACAGATTGGTTCACCTCCCGTCTCTTTGTTTGTTTCATGCTTGAACATCTGACTCAGATTGCAGATTCAATTCATGCATTAACAATTAATCGATGCAAAATGCCTGAAATTTTATCACAAAACCTTCAATTGCGAAACGAAAAATTTCGGAAGTTCCGAATGATGTAAATTTAATATCAAGAAATTCTCGGAAAATGAACTTTTTCCTTTTTGAGGCTCGAAAGGATTTCCTCCTGCGTATCAAGTTTGAACACATGCGCAGAAATTTACATTTCAGTGGTTTCAAATGCGTAACTTCAACCTGACATTTTCAGTTTGAGGTAAACGAAAGCCTATTGTGACTTCAAAAACAGAAATCTTCAGGGAAATTCAATAATTCACAGTTGTCGAACAAAAATGCTTTCATTTGATGAACTCCAACTTACCATTCAATGCTCCGATATCCTTTCGCACAACAATGCAATGCTTTGAACTGACCATCAACGGCATACTCTTTGGTAACAGTTTCCTTAGTGAATTGCATGAAATTTGTGCCAAGTGATGTTGGAAATGTGTGGTTTGAGCAATAATTAATTGCATTCACTTCAAATATCATTCCAATCACATGGAGCATTAATGCTTTGATTAGTGTTGATATCGCTTTATCCATCACTCTGAATAATTGAAGCCGGTATTTCTTTTTTTTTCTTTTAAGGTATTTTAAGACTGAGTATAAAAATAAATAACTTCAAACATTCACTTTTTATCGTTGACAATATTTTTGACACTTAATTTGATAAAGCCTTCAAATTTTAATTAAACTGCAGGTGATATGAATAACTTTGTCAGTTTTTGTATAATTACTTTTTCTGCGAAATCTTTTGAAGCGAATCGCGTAAATTTGCAGTCACATTTCTATAGAAACGCTCGTTATATGATTTCAATCAAACTACGTACGTTTCCGAGAATTTTATTTCAAACATTTATACATGCTTCGCACTAAACAACACAACTGAATCGTTTCACAGCCAAATGGAAAATGAAGAAACAGCAAGAGCAGAGGTAGAAGAAAAAAAAAAGATTGACGTTGGAAATCTGTCTGTGAGAATCTTTCACAGAGAGGAGAGAGACGATATCTGTGTTTCAGCGTTCAATAAGATCTTTCCAAGCTTATGGAGAAGAAAAGATCGAAAGTGAGATTAAATTATTGTTCTTGATGTCGTTATACGAGATTAGTTAAACGTGTAAAAAATGAAATCATTGAGACGAAAAGAACAAAGAAAAATATTAATTGAGTTGTTAATCTCGGCTTTACACCAACTCAAGTCAGATTACCTTTCACAAAAATTCATTTCAAATTAATTCAGCTTATTTAAGACAATTTTAATGAATGTACATACAAACAAAAACATGTCATGTTGTAATGAGACAGCTGACGAAAAAAATAAAATTAAAGTTGATTGAATAAATTACACATAATTGAAGTATCTTTTCCAGTACGTTTGCTTCCCTTTTCGCTTTCGATGATACTTATTTACTATTTATCTTTCTCGACTTCATAATGTTGCGAATTATAAGCGCAATCAAAGGAACATTGTATATATTCTCGAATTAATCAATGTCTTCTTATTACGTTAATGATGAAGGTATTTCAAAAATATTGCGTGTGAATTATATGTGAAACATAAATATGTGATGTTAATTACCACTGCAGTAAACAACTGAAATATAAAATGAAACGACTACAAAATATTGAGTTACATATCGCGGTCAGTTGAGAATTCTTTATAAATTAAAAGAAATTAAATTTCTATCGTTTAATATCACATCAATCTTTTCCCAAAATATAAAACTTAGCCCAACTTTAATGACATAATTAAAATCAAATTTGAATATCAATTCCTTGCTAAGAGTGAAATTTAATATCTTTCAACTCTGAATATTAATATTATAATATTTTGGAGTTGTTGAATGAGAGAATTATTTAATCCCTCGTAGTGAATAAGCTGTGGTAGGCTCTCACCCGTCGTAGTTGAGTTTGATTAACATACAAAACAAATTTCCGAGAACTGTTGACACCAGCAAAACAAACGTCGTCAGTAATTTCACTTCATTCGAAGTGACCGTAACAATAACCGTCTCTGCTTCGTGTGCAACAGCTGTGAAATAACTGACAGACGGATGAAAACTCTGCATGATTCGGGGAATTCATGAACATAAGCGAGGCCTTTTCCCCTCTCCAATTGGATTTCTTGGAATTTTATGAGGCATTTTTGAGTTGCAAATCCCTCTGAGCTGTCTTTGTAATTGAATAATGAAAGTACTTTCGAGCAGCTGTAAAATTTAAACCAATGCATGTTATAAAATAAAAGAGCAGTTTTCACATTGACATATTTATTTAATTTTATTTTATTTATCAATTTCTATATTGTATCACAGCCGAAAAAGACTTTACATTTACAAATTGTCAGTTCATACTGATTCGATCATGATGCGAGTGTCATCTCGTGACTGCCGCTTTTGCGGTGAAACTTTCTTCAGCTTTAACACAGTTGTGGGTTCATCAAAATTCTTAACTTTCATATTGAGGAACTCATGCTCGGTAGATTTGAAACTGATAAAATATTTCGACAAGAACTGTCGTGAGCGAAGAAATAGAAAAAACCCAATGAGTGTGATGACAAACGCGCAAGACGCCAACAAGTATGGATTTAAAAAGATGAAATTGTTAGTTTCAATTGGAAGTGCATTTATGAGTTCCGCTGACATTTCTAATCGATGGGTTTGCGAATTTCCCATTTCAACACGACACAAATATCGTCCAAAGTGACTTGAAGTGACCTCAGAAATCGTTAAATATGATCCAATAATTTCTTCTTCTTCGCGTTTCACGACCTCTTGTTGATTATCATTAATCACATCATCTTGATTTCCATCCGACATGTGATACCATTTAATACTGATGGAGATGTCTGGCAAATCTTTTTTTCCTACGAAAGCTTCACAGAAGAATCGAGCGGATCCTCCGATGTCAGCAAATTGATTTTGAGGTGTAAAAGTTGCGAGTGGAACGTCTGGTGAAGATTCTGTAAATAAAAGTCGAATAAATTAATCAAGAATTGTGTCAAGTTAATAACGAAGAAATGATTATCAAATTATTGTGTTGATGATCAAAAAAGCAATCAATCCATGAGATGCGAACTTACCTAATACTTTCAGGACAATTTGATGCTCAATCTTGTGTGTGTCATTCCTCAACACACATGTGTATCGTCCCTCGTCAGTTTTTGATGCACGACGAGCATAAATAGTTTGATTTGCTGCTTGTGGATAAAGTATTAGAGATGAGGTAGACTCTGACGACCATGGATAACTTTTTCCATCTTTCAACCTTTAATATAAAAAAATTGGAAACATATGAAAATCTTTCTCATTCAACTTTAATCGAAAACAAGAGAATGGCTCGAAGATAATATTAAGATCTCAGTGTTGATTGTTTATTTGTCTACATTAAGAGTAATTTCTCAAATTCTAAAAGTATCTGGAAATGAAAGGTCAAGAAAACAATTCGAATGAAATAATTGAGCATTCCAAGATAACTCTGACGTTGTTGTCAAGGCATTTGACATTGTCTATGAATACATTTTAATAGAACTTGAGTTATTTACGAAATTTGACATTTGAGGTTCTTTTCCGTGTTTTAAGTTATGTTCAGATTTCTTAAGTCGTCTTTGAAGAATAGAGCTTTCTATGGAATCTTGGTTGAAAATGTTTTGAAGAACTTTTAGAGCTTCAATAAAATAAATAAGCAAAAAATGTTTCTGCCGACAATTTCAGCTTTTGAGTCAAACTAAAAATTTATCGTTTACCGTCATCTGAAGCTTGTTGACAACACAATGAGCACAAGGGAAGCAAGAACAGCCGTGTAAAGAGGAATGTGGGGAATTGAAGACATGATTTCATTTAAACGTCGTCGTGGCTGACACTGAAGTCGTTTTTCGTTATGATTTGATAATTTAGTCATAAAGCGACCGAGGCATGTTGCGATTCCAAGAACATTTTCATAGACTCTGAGATCACCCATAAAGTTCTTAAGTATATAACTTTCGAAGAGAAAAGAATCTAAAAAGAAGACACAAGAATATCCAAAAGTGATAACAATCACATAAAAAATTCTTTTCGACTCTTTTCCTCTCTTCATTCTTAAGTCTCAAACTCAACAGGGACGAGAAGAATCAAATGAGCATTGCTGAGTCGGTGAAGAACAGAAAGAAACGACACAAAAGATTTCTCGGGAAAAGTTTAAGGAGAAGAAAAGCAAAGTAAGAGATGAAGAGCAAGAAGAAGCAGATTCGTTTGAATCATGTTGAACCATGCGGGGTTTCGAAAACAACTGAAATTATAGGAAATTGTTGCAAAACATTCATAAATAGAAATTTCTTCATCAATANGGGGACGTCTGGTGAAGATTCTGTAAATAAAAGTCGAATAAATTAATCAAGAATTGTGTCAAGTTAATAACGAAGAAATGATTATCAAATTATTGTGTTGATAATCAAAAAAGCAATCAATCCATGAGATGCGAACTTACCTAATACTTTCAGGACAATTTGATGCTCAATCTTGTGTGTGTCATTCCTCAACACACATGTGTATCGTCCCTCGTCAGTTTTTGATGCACGACGAGCATAAATAGTTTGATTTGCTGCTTGTGGATAAAGTATTAGAGATGAGGTAGACTCTGACGACCATGGATAACTTTTTCCATCTTTCAACCTTTAATATAAAAAAATTGGAAACATATGAAAATCTTTCCTGACAGCTGTACTTATAATTAACAAAATTTGTTGAAAGAAATTCAGCAAATAAATTTAAGTAGGTCGTGATTCAATGAATAAATAAAGATATTTGTATCTATTTTAAAAGATAACATAAATAAACAAGGAAGTTGATATGCTTGTTGTTAATACATAAATATCATTTTACGAATAATGAAAGGTCATTGTGCAGACTTTAAAAGATCATATTTGTGTATGTTTAGGTTTGTGTAGGAAACGTTTCTATTATAAGTAACGATATGAATTAGTGTCATTTCATAATTCGATCTCTTAATTAACATCAATTCAAATAAAATAAATTTAATATTTTATCACTGAATATTTAGAGCAAAAACTTAATTAACAAAATAAATTATTGAAAAAATATTTCTTTTCATCAAGATTCAAGGAATGCTCATAAATTATTCATAAAAATATTTTTAACATCCTCAGACAAGTTTCCACTTAAACGACTGCAAATTGGAAAAAGAAGAAAAAAGTGAAAAATGTTGTCCAAAAATGAAATTTAATCTAGTCGCGAAAATCTTAGAAAAGAATATTAAAAAGAGCAACACAAAAGAAGGCTAAAGCAGCAGAATAAACGCAAAACCTTAAAAAGAAGAAAACAAAAATTCTCGGAAGATATTTTTTTCTGTTCTTTCGGATTGAAGAAATTTCATGTGAAATGGAACAAGAAGATTCTGGTAAGAATTCATCTGAAAAGGAATCAACAAAAGGGTCTTTGGGTGAACAAAGAATCATCCGAACAATATGATGTCGATGGTGATGAAACTTTTTATTCAAAGTAAAAGAATATGAACAGCAATTTTTTAGATCATGAAAACGGAAATATTTTACTTATGTTTTGTCTTGTTCAAGCATGTTCGGACTTTACCAAAATCTATCATGACTCATGGTATAGAAAACTAATTCACTGACTAACTGAAAAGTTTTCTTCATCTCAGGTTGGTGAATAAACATGAAGAAATGAATAACTCGACATCCAATAACTCTCTTAACAGTAAATCATTATCAATAAGAAACTAATACAGTATGCGGATGAGAATGAAGAAGTAAATATTCTCAAATTGCACGAAACAATTACTTTTTTTTATCGGGAAACCATAAAATATCTAAGACGATTGAAAAAATTGATTGCAGTTATAAAAATAAAGAAAATATTGTGAAGCAAAAATTACAATAATTTTCTCGGAAATCTTGCAATTTTCGTAACGTAGATTAATGTGCAAGAGTCATATAATCAAGAATAAAATTTTGCTTGCCCTGAAGTCAAATCATAAATCACGATCGACTCCATTACAACTTTTCAGAGTTTAATTTCAAAGTCTTAAGTTTTCGATTTATCGTTAAGTCTCGCAAAAAAATTTAATCGAATTTCACTCACATCAAGAGCAGGAAGATTGTTGTGAAAGGCAAAAAGGTTTCCGGTGTTGGCATATTTCTTCTCAATTTCATGTTATGTGGTAAAGGAATATTAAAGTTTTAATGAATATTTCACACCTTGTCTCTTCACACATCGATAAACTGAAGCAGTTCTAAGAACTGAAGTAATGCATGAAAGAAAGACAACTTGTGGGTCTTCTGACACTGACAAAGCACTCACTGTCAGATTTATTTTTAAGTTTATGTCCATAAAATAAAATTTAATACAAGTATGCAGACACTTGGCAACCTTAAACGGGCCTACCTTCAACAAATTTCACGCTTACGTCGTTAATTTTTCAAGTAAATTGTCTAATGACATCATCAATTTGTATTGTACGCAATGTTTAAAGATTTTCCCTTTTAATTATCATTCTCACATCTTTCATGACGTTGGCGCTGATTCAAGAAAATCAAACAGATCAAGCTTATTATCTTCATGAAGGCGAAAAAAATTCAATGAGATTTAGTTAGCATAAAAAAATAACGAACATTTCTAGGAAAAGCAATAAAATGAAAATAATGTTTTCATAGAAAATTCTATTTTAAATCAAGTAGAGACATGACTTTCCGAGAAAAAGAAAAGTTCCAAAGCATCTTTCTTTTTGCGTGTCATCAAACATTACAAACTAATTAAAATATGTCAGTTTTGTTCTTCGTTAAGCGTTATTTTTGGCGAAATGGAAAAATGTGTCAAAATGAATCACTTAAATCGCGTGTTTAAACCTTTGCCACAAGATTTTAAAAATAAATCCGATTAGTCATATTTCGAAACTGTTGATAAGAAGATTAAAGTTTTATCATTTTTTAATTAAGCGTTTGCAATGAATGATGAAATTGAAGGTTCTCGATTGTTTTTTATGGTGTACGTAATGTGTTGACGCCACTTAATTCAGTTTTTTGAACATTCTAAATATTTACTCAGGAAAAGATGTTTAAAAACAAAAATAAACCAACTGAAATACGACAGAAAATTCCTCACAGTCATCACCAAATAAGATTTTTCACACTTTCGTCGTTTATTTAAGTTTAAATGATGTGAAACCTTTCTTATGAGCGACTCTACATGTGTTAAGTGGATCAGTTTTCCACAACATTGAAAGTAAACAAAAAACAGAACATGAGAATGATTCCGAACTTTGAACTGTAAGGCAAGCTTTTCATTTTCAAACAGTTAGGTAATTAAGCTTCTCTACGAGTTGCGCTTTGAATTTCACGGTCCCTGACTATAAGCACAGATTTAAAACAAATACTTTTGCTATGTGAACATATTTGAATGTCATGATTATATTGACTTACATTATTCATAAATAAATTTGTGTTTAAAATCAATACTAATTCAAAATTGTCATTTGTAACAAAAACATTGCAAATTCTTATTTATTTTCGCGTATTTTTTATGTTTATTCAAAGAAAATTTTTATAATTTAAAAGAAGAAAAGAAGCTTATTTGTTTCGTCACCAATGGCAAAGCGACGAAACTGTTTCAAATTAGCACTACGAGAAATTTTCCGAGAAAATTTTTTTGAATAACATTTTTTTATTCATAAGGAATATTTTCGTTTGCTTCCAAGAAGCTGTCTCCGTAGCTTACACTTTATAATATTGTCCTGCGCAGTTTACGTTATGATCAGGATTGTGAGAAATTTCCTCAAATTTTCCCACATTTTCACCCACTTTTCTCAGATTTCATTGTGCAAGTGAAGATTGTTTGTGTTCAAGAAGTTTTTTTTTGCCTCATTTCCTTTTTCGGGGAAAATTTTTCTTTCTTAAGAAATATTTTTGTTTAGTTCCAAGAAACTGTGTCGGCAGCGTTAGATTTTATAATGAGATCCTGCGCAGTTTACGTCTCGATCAGGATTGTGAGAAATTTCTTCAAATTTTCACCCACTTTTCTCAGATTTTAATGTGCAAGTGAAGATTTTTTTGTGTTCAAGAAGATTTTTTTTCTTCTTATTTTCTTTTTCTGGGAAATTTTTTCTTCAATACTTTTAATGTTATTGCCAATTGACATATTAAATATTCGTTATTATTCTACTGAATTCTCATTCTAAAACCCTCTAATAGAAGATTAAACTTTTACAATACCTTCACAAAGTAGATAAGACATTTACGCAATGATTCAACTTTCTCGCCTGAGTTGAAAGAATAATTTCAACGATTACCTTGATATTGTCACTAAAACATTTTTTGTGAAACAAAAAGCAAAGCTAGATAGAAAATACCGATGAATCATTTTACCGCGTACTTGATAAGTTCCGGGAAAGATTGCGCACGTAATAATTCGTATATGAACATGTTCATTGTTAATTTTAGATTTCGCAATAGAAATGAAATATTTAATAAGCACTTACCACTCAATGCTTCGATAACCCTTTGCACAACAATGAAGATTTTTGAACTCTCCTTCAATTGCATATTCTTCATTTACAAACTCCTTTGTAAATTGCATGTATGATGTATTAAAAGTCTTAGCAAATATTCGATCTTTACAATGATCACTGTTTGCATTAACTGTAGATAAATTTGATGATGCTAAGATACATAGGAACATCAACAGTCCACTAATGAGATCATTATTTAAAAAATGTGCTTTTGGCGACTTCATGTCTCTATTTGAATTAATTCTTGGCTTTTGTTTTTCCATTTATTTTCTTTTGATCTTTACAAACTTGCAAATTAATTTGTTAACGCTTTCACTAATGTCACTTTTGCTGACCTCAAAACCACCACGAAAGTTTCTAAGAATTTCTTTATATTATTTCATTTAAATTCCACGCAATGGATAATTCCTTTGAAATGACTAATGACACACAATTATGAAACAGTTATTTGATTGAATGACGCAAATCTTTTCAAAATTTTGCGAAAATAATGAAGTTCATTATTTAATACCTTCTACGTCAGTCTATAAAACTTATCACAAATGCTTATCATGAAATGTGAATGTCACGAGACTTTAAAATTCTGCCTTTAAATATTAATTCGAGTGGAGCTTTAAACTTTAACAACTTAACTTGTGTAATGCTGACTGTTGAATGAACACAATGATTCAAGTAAAAATATTGTTCACAAAATAAATGACGAAGAGAATTTGCTCGCTTTGACTGGAAATGAGCGAGAATGTCTGAGAGAAATATGTGGAAAAATTAAACCGGTTTCTCTCCCAACATTAATATTTTACTGCCGGTAACTAAACTATATGAGCTCATGGACATGGATTATTATTACTCATATCTTAAGTTTGCACACTTTAAAAAAATGTATTTGGAAACTGTTTAAAGAATTGTTTCTTAGAAAATACATAAAAGAACGATTGAAAGTAAGCAGCAAATATTTTCGTTTGTTTTCGCTACTTTTTCTCTTCAATGTTCAAGGATTATCTTTCTTTGGTTGCATTCTTCACAGGTGTTAAAATTAAACTGCAAAAATCTTTTCTGCTTAGTTAGATTGCTTCTATGCAAAACGGCCTTAAATGGTTTAATATTTTATTTATGTTTTCTTAGGATTGAGAAGAAGTGTCAGAGTAGGCATTACAGAAATCCTTGAAACTACTTCTACATCTTCGCATGTTGTTACAAAAGCAATTTGGAGAATCATAAATTCGGGAAAATTCGAGTTTTATGATCACAAGAAAAGGACAATTGACGGGATCTTCCATGATTCTCAGGTAGGCAGGCGTATAAGCAAGCACAACGAATGAATGAAACTCTCACATTGAGATGTTAGGGATTAGATTGCTTCATAGATTTTATTGAGGAACAGCTTTGAAATATGAATTTATTTTTACGCATCCGTTGTATTTGCTCAATCATCACTATCGTCGAAGATTGTTGAAAAATTGATTCCTCAGAGAATTGTTGTTAATGAGAACTCCAATTTTGTTCTCCTTCCCTTTTTTTTATAATTTTTGCGAATTCTGTTTTAGTTCGACGGTTCTGTGAACGATACATCATCATCTTGATTTGGTTGCAAAACTTATTTATTTCCATTTTTTTTTTTGGTAAAACCACAAACCAAAAACCGTCGAGTTTTCAGTAAATTGATTTCATCGGAATTTTTATTTTCTCCCTTTTTTGCATTTTTTCTGAATGAGAGTTTTATACAGACTCGTTCTTATAGCGTGCTTAACATGCATTTTATCTATTCGTTGCTATCTTTACTCTTTCCGCCAATTATTATTTAAAATCAGTTTTTATACCACATCCACAAACAACTCTTCAATGGGCTCCGTGAAATATTATAATAAAGAAATAAATAAAATGATCAACTACAACACATTATTCTTGCCTTTCCATGAGTCTCAAGAGGCTTTTGTGAACAACAGAAAGAAAGAAATTGATAATAACAATTGATGGAACAAAAGCCAACTTCCCAGAAAAACTGCTTGGGCATAACAAGAAAGAATACCGAAGGGAGAAGATCTCCCTTTTGAAAACAAAAGAAGACTCGAATATTTTAGTTTAACTTTAAGGGTTTACAGAGAATTTTGTTTCAAACGTGTGAATTTTTGTCATTCTCTTGACTTATCATTGATGCAAAAAAAATCATCAATTATGGTCTTCCCATGTGAACATTATACAAGCAACTTTAACAACAAATAATTAAAAAATTAATTTCATTTATGTTTTTAATTATGTTGCTTTTCTGATCTTAAGAAAGTTCTTTGAAAATGTGTTTATTAAATTCTCAGCTAATTTGATCAACATTTCGCTTTTATTCGAAATTTAATATTTTAGTAATGGTAAGTAGAAAAGTCTGAAAGCAAACTTTTGATACTTTCATGTTATCCATATCATGTAAACGATCTGATCTGATTACTAAAACTTCGTGATTAAAAAGTCAAACTGCTCTGATTGAAATGGATATTGTGAATATTGTGTGAATATAGTGTTTTCAAAGGCTTGATTGTTGGCAAATGAATATCATACAACAACATAATGTCTATAAATGGTATAATTATTACGATTCGTTAACATTAATATGCGTGAACAGTATAATGATGACTAAGAATGGTACAATTCATAATATCCATGCATTTTGGGAAATAATGAGTTAATTAGCAACATATCCTTATGGAGATCAATTATTTTAGAATCTTCTGCTTAAAGATTTGATTTGCAAAATTCATTAATGAATGAAAGAGAAAGAAGAACAAAAAAAAGAGAGTGAGATGCTGTCACAAGAGAGCGAAATAAATGTTCAGTGTAATAATGTGTTAAATCCAGAAGTCTACGTTTTGTATTGAAAAAGTGAAAGACAAAAAATGATGAATTTCTGATATAAGTGAAACTACAATAAATTTCTTATTTACTAGCTTATGTATTTAAAAGATTTCAAAAAAATAATTTATTATAAAATATGCTAGAATTGCTTGCCTACCCCATAATTTTGTTAAACAATTTGCTTGACTTATCTGAGATATCTAATCAAATCTATGGTAGGTAACTTAAATGCATATTTATGTCAAACTTGCTTGAAAAACGCTTGCTGAAAAAAACATTCCTCAACTATCGACCATATATTACAAAGAGTGAATAATTTACTTCTAAGAATGAAATAATTTGCAGTCATGTTGATGAAGGAAATTGCACGACCGACAATTCTATTAAGGACGGTTACTATGTATGTAATTCAAAATGTTGACAAAGGCACAAACTTCCACACAATTGTCACTTTTTTATTGTTTCCGTTAAGACGTTCGGTCATTAAACTTTTATGATCATATCGAGCACATGTTAGGACGGAAGAAAGAAGGAGGTGCAAAATGGGAGAGCGCAGTAAATTGGAATGTTGGCATGCTTTGTGCCATTCGTGTGTTGAGTACACGATTATTTTTAGTTTTATAGTTGTTTGTGATTGGAATATTTTATCGATAGAATTGCAAATTCTTATGATAGTTAATACGCGTTATTGAAGAATAAAATGAAAAACAAAACAAAAAAATAATAATGTAATAAATTGAATAATAATTTTGATTTTATTCGTGATTTATTGTGGATGCTATTAGTTACCAACTTCAGAAGATAGAAGCACTTTTTATGAACATGTACGAGGATTAACAACAAAGCAACGACGTGGAGGAGGATTTTGAGTTCTGTCAGCCATTAAATTAACCAAGCTCACCAATGTATGTTGATTGAGAAAACGATTTATTCCGGGGATAAGAGTTGTACGAAGAGCTTCATTGATTTCAGCTTGTCTTTCGTTGACGAGTTGAGGTGCTGCAGCTGAAATCATCCGACTAACAGCACCGTCTAAAGCTCCAAATCCAGTAAGACTAGTGTCAACTGTTGATACAAGTGTCGTTGAAACAAGTTGGTCCAAGTTTAGGTTGCCATTTGGCATTGTTCTCATTTGCCCAACTGAAGTCACTCGAACATTATTCATTCCCATGACTACAGATCCTTCACCAGAAATTGGAATTGTCACTCCACCATTGACCATGTTGGCGAATGTTCGATGTCTGCCAACGATATTCAATCTAGGCATTGTTAAACTAAATCTTAAAATCAATCCAGTAACTTGTAAATCAAAGTCGTTGAAACACATGTTATGTTGCCCAGTCATATCAGCATTTGTCATACGAAAATCAACACTGAAAATCAAAGTATATGAGATAAAGAAAAATAAATAAAATGTATTTGAGATCAGATAACAAAAATTCCTCACCCAGTAAATTCTGATGCTGAATCTATCACAAAGCTAAGTTCATCGATACGATAAGGTTCAATTGGAGCCATTTGTGAATCTGGCCATCCTAAGTACACAAAACTTTTCCATTTAACTTTTCATTTTGTTTTTCTTTAATAATCACTAAACTTACCACATGGAAAGTTCACCTTAAATATAATTGAAATTATTGAAGTATTAAAAAGTTTCCATTATAACACTTCAAGTAATAATCTTACCCTTTCGTTATGTATAAAGTTCATGAAATGTTGATTGATTGTAGTTGGTGGATCATTGCGAGCTTTAAAAGTTGAAAATTGATAAACTTAAGTCTTTAATATGTTGCAGATATGAGTAAGCGTTTAAAACTGTATAAATATGGAGAAACTCGACTTCCGCTTTAACACCTGAACTGACCAGGGAAATAATGACTATAACACAAAAAGGATAGACAAATAAGGACCCGACACCAACTTTTAACTTAAAATACAACCCCGAAAAGGATGAAATGTTCAAACCAATTCTGTCAGTTTACAGAGAAGTTTTCCGAATAAAACGAAAGTATTAAAGTTAAATAAACAGAGGAAAACCAATTAAATTAATTCACTAATTAAAAATAAATATTGGAAAAATTTATCTCTTTTTCGATGTTACTTGTATCACGATGGAAATTGACAGGGAAAAGCGGCATGACATTAAAATGGAAAAAAAGAAAGTCAATTTAAATAAAATTTCTATTTACGATTTGCCATCAGCAATTCAGCAGAAGCGACCCAAATTATTCCTGACAGTAAAAAAACTTCAATGATTTTCATCATCGTTATATGTATATCTACTATTGTTGTATTAATTAAAAATAATTCACAGGAAAAGGTTGACAACCGAACGAACAGTAAAACCAAAACTGAATTAAACCTGCACAACAATCAGGTCGCTTTTATATAAAAACTCAGGAGGGTTTAGACAGTTATCAATAAAGCTCCAACTGACACGTACAATAAACTGATTGCTTTTATCTTAAGCACTTTAAATATTTTTAAACTTTGCCAACTTAAATCAAGATTGTGCGTCGTGATAAAGTTTTAAGTTGTAAATTGAATTTTATAGAATCCAGGGATGTCATTTTAAAACAAACATAATAACATAAACATCAGAGAAGGCATAATAATTTTTGATATTTCAACACTCAATTAGTAAGCATAATATTTTGAGAGTCATGTATTTATTCACGTTTATTACAGAAATTTCATGGATTATCAATTCAATTTTGGCGATTCTCCTTCTCAAACCGTACACCAGCTGCAGACAGAGGGGAAAATTTATTTACCACTCATTATTTATCAACTTCAATAAACACAGAATTGAGTGTATCAGATGATTGAGCACATTTATCGGATGGATGGGAAACGAATTTCAGCGAACAGTAAGTTGCTAGAAGCTGATAAACTTTGCTTATGTAACAAAGTCAAAAGTTATTTAGTGCAAAATTCAGAATCATAAATAACAAGATAAAAATCTTTATAATGCTTGCTTCAAGTGGTGCGCACTTATAAATGTCAAAAGGTTTCAAGAACCGTGCACATATCTTTGAAATAATTTGAAAGATAAAAGAGCTAAAGCGTTTCTTCTAAGTTGTTTTTGTAATTTATTTAAAAACATTAATATCGACGATACTTATCGTAACCAAACAATGAAAAAAAAAATGCGATTCACTGTAAACATCAATATGAAGTCATGCAAGTCATGGCTTCTTTCTTAGTGTATGAAACTGACATATTTAAAAGACAACTAAATTAAATATTCTTAAAAGAGAAAGATTATAAATGTCATTAACAAAAAAATGATCTTTTATCACTTCCACAAGAGAAAACTGTACAAATAATTTTGCAAATTTGAGTTTCCTTTTCGTCACGACTTTTGATGAGTGTTGGGAAGGAATAAAATTTATCATTGAAAAGTTTGTTGATAACACGTTGCTCTTTTGGATATTTAATTGGATTTTGTTTTAAATATTTAACTTTAGCTTCATCATCAACTTCTTCCAAGTACATGTTATCATCCTTTGCATATTCATATGGATATCTCGGCTCCATTGGTGATGGTTCTTGAACAATAGCAAACGTTGTCAAGATTCTATTGACGCGTGGAATAACAATTTTATTAATAGCATAGTTAAATAATTTCTGATTCATTTCGAATATTTGAGGCGTTGCTACTTCAATCAATCGATTCAGCATTTTGTTTATCTTTTCTGTTGTCCACATCGAATTGCTGTATAAGCCTGTTATGTTCGACTGTAAACAGAGCGCCCCAAATGTTATTCGTTATTCAATTAGTCATTAAAGGCATTCAAAGCGTTCAAATATGTACCTTAAATTTATTCATGCTTGATGTCGCAGTAAAATTTGTGATTTGCATTCGTAGATTTTTGAACGAAACGTGGGCGAGAATGTTTGTTGTTAGATCTGTGAAAAAAAGTCTCGTTATCAAAAGTTTATTTTAATGCCATCAACACTGTTTACTGTAAACATTAAAATTGTAATTTCCACTTCCGTTTATTGGAATATATTTGATGAAACTTCCGATACCAGAGTAGCTTCCAAGCGACTTCAGATTAGGAAAAGTCACCGAAAAATTCATAGATCTGTCACTTATATTATAATTCAAGTAATTCATACGAAAGCGATCAATTCCATCGATAAAAGGATTTTTTAAAGTTGTTTTGAATCTAAAATAAATAAGCTACTGTGAGGGAATGTTTTTCATTAAA
The DNA here is from genome assembly GCA_900005825.1 of Clunio marinus. Lineage (NCBI taxonomy): Eukaryota > Metazoa > Arthropoda > Insecta > Diptera > Chironomidae > Clunio > Clunio marinus. Next base: position 1,363,178 of record CVRI01000021.1, on the reverse strand, counting down.
AAGTTTTAAAGCTTTTACCGTAGAAATGATAAGTTGACAGAATTAATTCGATCTTTTAATTTCAGAGGAGACAACGGTGGTATCCCAATCAAAGGAAATCCATACCGCATTCTACCTTGGACCTTTTCCAAATTCATCGAGAAGAAAAGAGAACAAAAAAGAAATATTTTACTTGAGCTTTTGGCAATGAGCTTTCCAGAGCTTTGAAAGCTTTTGATGGCCTTTAATTTTTTATCACATTTTATCATTCGTTCACGTCCCTGGTCAATCGCTTACCTTTTCAATAATTTGTTCAACTGCAAACGTTCCCAAAGCTCCTTTGCCAACTGTTTATTAGAAAGAAAAGGAAAAAGGAAAAAGCTATAAATCCTGGTAATTCCTCTTGAGAATGTCTACGGATGTGGAATTATGATGATACACAAGCACACTATTTACTTTTTTTATGTCCGAAACGCTTACAACCTGAATTCGATATATCTTTATTTACTCACCGTTTGAATGGCATTCAGGAAGTTTTGAAAGGCATATCGAACCTAAGCAAAGTATCGAGAACACGCTAGGGAAATTCATTGTGTTGCCGAAAAAAAAAAAACAAATAAAGAAAGAATGAGTTTTCTTCTGACACTTCACACGACGCTGATGAAGAGCTTTCACCAGAGATTTATTTATGCAAAGTGCAAACACTTATTGAGAGCTTTTGTAATCTATTTCCAAGTATTTATACGCAAACTTGGATGTAATAATCTCACCAACTTCAAGTTTTTCTCTCATTTTCGTAGTCTTCGTTGTTTAGCTATCAGATAATTTCAACTCATGCTTGTAAGTGGTTTAATAAAATGTGCAACTGAAAACATAAAGTGAAACTCAAATGTTCTTTTAAGTAGCACATGAAGATCTAAGTTTTAAGATATCTTTTTGATGAGATTCTTTAATAAATTCTAAATAAGTTTCACAGCTGAATATTTAACCCATTAATGGTTATCAACTTATTCTGCCCTTTTCCAACATCGATTTTATTTTCTGTTCTATTCATATAAGCTTGAACAGAACATTGAACATTTCTTTCCAACTGCAATGAAGAATTTGCATGATTAAGAGCTGTAAATTAAAGAAACAATTTATTTTTCTTTTGCTAATATTCTATTTCATCGCGATACAAAAGTGCTTACTTAATAAGTTATGCTTTACGAGTTCAGGGCCTTTCACCAAACGGGTCAAATTCTCTTCGTGTTACAATTTTGCATTGTGCTGATGATTTTGAAAGTTCACAGATAGCATTTCCACCGTTACTTAAACTTTCGGAAAATATTTATTATACTTATAAACAAAAACGATTTCATTAAGAATTGTTATTGTTACATGTGATTATTCATTTAAATAATAATAAAAGTCTTTACCTGTTAACAAACCTGTTTCTCTTCAAAGAGAAATTCTTTTTCATCACTTACAATTTAGGTAATAATTTTTCTTTTATCGGATCAAAATCTGACCATTGATTATATCTTTCATAATATATCTTTCAAAACGAATTGATTGCTGATCTAAAGACTTGAAATTTCCAAGAAACGCTTCGAGCTTTCAGGCTTTCACATCGTTCGAAAGCGAGTACTTTAATTTAACTAAAGTTATGGAATGAAAGTGTTTTATTTTCGTAACGAGAAAGTTAACAATAACAAATCCTAATTTCATTTAAAGCGTCCCCAATGAACAATACAAACATCTGCTGATGTGTTCATCGAAGAAAAAAGCTAAACAAATAAAACTCCAAAATAGATAAATACATAATGCGAAAACCATCGGGATGAGGCCAAAAACCAAAAGAAGATATGTAGGTTGTAATGTATAGACCTAATTTCAAATACCAACGGAATTGCGACGTCATCATTTTAACTATTTTCCTTTACCCCTTAAAGTTTCTTCCAGAACGAATGTAATAAAAATTCTTTACTGTGATGTTTCCCCAGTGCATTCTCATCTCCCCACTAGCCATGCGCAGAACAAAGTAGCAGATTTTGGTATCGATAGTCTATCAGAGCGGTAGTGAAAAAAGAGTTTTTAATTTCTTGCTGTGTCGTTGATAAAGATAGTCGCTTATAAGTTCAGCAAAAACTTTGAAAGGGCAGAAGCTTTCAAAGCTTCTTTAACCAAATATTTTCAAGTGATCATTAGTGAAGGTTGTAGAAATTCAATCATCAAATCAAGAAATCAATTTTTTCAGACGATAAAATAAGAAGACAAGACAGAAATCTCACACTTTTAAGACGAGAACAAAAAAAAAGAAGAAGAAAAATCTCATGCTTCATCATTTCGAAGATTTTCTTTTTCGAAAATTCTATAGAGAGAGAAAATTATCTGAAAAGTTCGTACCTTAAATGTGTGTGTGTTTGTGAAGAGCGTACCGACAGTGAAACTTTCTTCCTTTTTCTCTCGTTCTTCTCGAGACGACAGAAAATTTTCATTTTCGACAGTTTAGTGGAGAAATTCTTATGCACTTGTCGTGTACCCGCATAGCTGTGTCCCGTTAAGTCATAAGACGGTTAAAGTTTAAAGGGAAAGAATTTTTTTCTGTGCAGTGAATGAATGAAATGATTCAATAATTAAGCACTTATAAACTCAAGTGATCTTCCGTGTCTCTTAAAACAAGAATTGTAATAAAAAAGATATGCAAAAGAGACTTTAAAGCTTTCAACTTTGAGTGATATGAAGTGAAGTAGAAATAAAGAGCAGAAAGAAAAACAGAAAAAGAAACTTTAATCGAAGTGAAATATCAGAGAAAAAAGTTCAGAAAAAAAATATAATTATAGAAACAAATTACGGTCTTTAATGAGAAAATTAATAAGGAAAGCATAATTTTTCATTAATTAAGAATATAAAAGCGAGAAGTAAGATAAGGATAATTGTGTAGAAAATTTTTCCGATGAAATTGCTCTAGAGTTAAAAATAAAATCAATCAATTCAGCTGTTATTGTAGCAATTATTTATGTGTTAGAGTCTTCAACTTCTTAACTTCATTTACATTGATTAAAGTGAGTACATTTTACCTTTTCGCTCTTAAAGGTTTTTTGAAACTTTATGAAATAATTTTCTTATTCTTTTATTTTATTTTTTGTGATTACAGCTGTGTTTAAAGAACACTAAACCATAGACAAAAAGTGTAACAAATAAAGTTCACTTGCAAACCTCCAATATGCTTTTGAATTTCTTTTCACAGTCTCCTTTAAGAAATCAGATATGAAAGGTTGAATTTATTAAGATCTCAATGATATACACAATTCTCCAGAGACCGAAGAAATTTGAAAGTATCTGCTTTCAAAATTTTATATCACACACAAAATGGCGGACAATATAACTTTATATTTTATTATACAATATTTCGGAGGGAGAATTTAAAACCATAAAATATCTTCTCGTTCCACAAAATTGTTTTGGAATTTTTTCATTCTTCTTGGGAAAGTTCTCATTAAAAGCTAAAGAATTTTATTGCGTTAAGCTTTGAAAGATGAGAGTAAAAAAGGAACGACGACGACGACGACAACGATAAGAAAAAATAAAAAGAAATATTTCGCCAGAGGATGAAGAGCAGTAGTAGCAGCAGAAGCAACGAAGAAGCACTTTGTATTCATGTTATTGATTTTATTATTTGGTATAAAAATAAATAGTGTGATCTGATACTTATCCTTCGTTTTCTTTTCTTTCCTTTTTTTCGGTTCCATTCTACAGAATGATACATTTTTTTAATGTTTCATTCGTTTCGTTTCGAGTTGGGATCACGATGTGGGTAATAACGTAATAACAATATCTTGTGTTTCTTATTCTTCCACTTTGCCTCTGCTCTTTACCATGGCCACACATTTTGTGTCTTCTGCCATTTCTCATGGGAGAATAGCTAAATCACATAACAATGTGCTCAGCCGACCTAAAATGTACATTTATATAAGAACACACATTTAAAATGGGAATAACAGAAATGAGGAAAAGAAATTATATTTCTATTTCTATGACATTTCATTGAATATGCAAACAACTAACTGAATGAAGAAATGAAACGACAGAAGCGATTTCTTCAATTTGTATTTGAAAAGAAGGAAAAAAAATTCATCGTTATATTCTAAATGATTCATGAAGTTGAAATATTTTTCAGATTCTCTGCTCAGAACTCCTGAGAAGATGATGCAATGCAGATAATTATTTTCATAAAAATTCAGATGCTTTTGATTACTTTTATTTTTGTCACGAAATGTTTCATAAAACTGGCTTAATAAGAATTTTTTTATCGATTTGAATATATTTCAACTAGCTGAAGGTACATCCTTGATATCGAAATAATTAAACTTTAATTGAAATATCAACTACAGAAATTTATTCTTCATATGATAGAGAAAAATAAACTTTAACAAAACAAACTTTTAAAATTAATTATTTTTTTATTATAAAAAGAGAATGAAGAAAAGTGACGAAGAGAAGTGACATGAACTTTTTTTTTATTATGATACTCGAGGTTAGAGGAAGTGACAGGAAATGACTTGATACTTTGCGGTGCTACGACAGAAAAAAAAATAATAAATTGATTTTCCTATTTCCATGTTTTCTCTATTTCCACTCTATTATCATTTTGGGAGGGTTGTTGTGGTAGGAGACCAAAGGGACAACTTTTTCCTACCTTTCCGACTTCACTTTTCTCGTATCCACATTTGACACAGATGTGGATAATGTTACATGAAGGCTTTAAATATTATTTTCGTATATATTTTGTGTTGTCGGTAGATAATGGATATTAACAAACTATTTTCCGTCTTTCCCCAAAACTCGGAAACAACACATAATCACCGAATTTTTCTTCCCCCACAAAATAGAAAATATAAAAGTTTTATTGCCCACATAATTTCAATCATTCTATCGATTTTATCATTTCTGTTGCGTATCTTATAAGCCTTGATTCTCATGTTAAAAGAAGAACCTTTCAGAACGTCGTGTGAAAACGAAAATTAAAAATTAATGTTAGGAAAAATAAATTTCAAAACCTGAATGTGTTTTATAGTTTTTCAAGACGTTAAAGCATTTTTCCTGTTTCTTTCATTACCGGACATTGTTCATGCATATTATGCAATGATGAAACTGAGGAAGTTCTTCTTCTACCGAAAACAGAGAAGTAGACAAACTCAAATTTGTATAATGAAAAAAAAAGTAATAAAAACGTTTAATTAAACAAGAAACATGTTGAGAAGGCTGAACGAGGTTTGTAAACGAGGGAAATTTTGAGAAAAGTACCTTTCTGTACACAGAAAATGGCTTTGCTTCCAATAATATTTTCTTTTCCCCCTCACCCACTTGCCATTATTTGCTTACTTTTCTCACCTGCAATGTTTTTTCTTCAGAGTTTAAGAAAATTTAATTAAAATTAATGTGAAAGATGGGGAACGGAATGAAGAAAGTGCCGTTGAAAAGTAATTTTAGGATCTTTTTGGAAATTTAAGATGAAGCTCAAGGTCACAATTTTGACCTACACTAATTTAACAAAATCTTTCATTAAAATTTTCTTTAGATGGTATTTCGTTCCCTCCAATGTGGTGTGATTAAATATTTGGTTTTATTCTCGTATCTACCTCTAAAAAGAAAGGTTTCATTGGAACCTTCGTGAATCATTCAACATGTCATATTTGTGATTATTCTTAGCATTTAATTATACACTGTTGGTTTTGCTTGCTCATGATTTATTTTGTTTTATCATTAAACTTCAAAATATAATTATATTTGAATATTTGTTCATATCATGCGTATGAGCGGGTTAGTACATACAAATATGAACAAGCGAATTCAAGTATTGTCATGTTAACGGATATAAAACTTGTCAACTCATATAAACATAACAAGTTGCATGTTCTTTTGAAAGTTTCGTGCTTTTTTAACAATCATACAAGTATAACGATTTATTAAAAAAAGAACAAAAAAAATACAATAAAATACTTTTACTTGCATTCATGGCAGAAAGTTAGTTGGAATTTTCATCTAACTCAAGTTTCAGTTTTCAACACATTTGACTTGTTATTGCATGTTCTAATCCCTACTTCCATTCCAATTTTCTTTCACATAAAAGTTTCGTAATAAAATTGAATAGATGAAGAAAACTTTTGTCCTAGTTTTTGAACTATCTTAAATATTCAAATCAATTTCTCTAGATTTCAATTTAATCTTACTATCTACATGCATATTATGATATTCATAGTTAAAAGGGATTTCAACAGTGAGGGTGATTGGAATATTTCTAAACTTTTTCTTCCACTTAATTAGGATTTTTAAACAAATGCTTTGAAAATGATTTCCCCATCCCATTTCATTATTTTCACAGAATTTGAACTTTCAAACCAACATTTAAAGTTTTTTTCACTGCTTCCGCTCAGTGAACACGAACTCACTCAATATCCGAAAAATTAATTTTTCTTTCATTAAAAAATTCTCTGGAAATGGCCGAAATAAAAATTATTCAAGAATGGTTGGACCACGTGAGTTGTGAGTGTGCTTTAAGCTCCTTTTTGAGCGGAAGCAAAAGCTTTTTGCATAATCATTACATTTCCCCTACTTATAATTTTACTTCAAGCACAAATACATTCTTCTGTTATCATAAAATTTATATGCAGTTATCTGAAATTTAATTCAAGTCATGAGAATGACCACATTTGTGTTAATTAAGCTTTGTTTTTCATATGGTTCAGTGAATAAAATGCTTTGAAATTTAAATTTCACAATGAAATCCGTCATGGATCTGTTTACAATGTAAATTCAAGGTAAAATGTTTAAATTCTACAATTGCAAACTTGTTGTCTTCACTGCTTTGACAGCAAGAGAGATAAGACAAGCACGCGAGATAATAAAAGAAAAATTCGAATTCCATGTTCAGTTTACTTAGAAAAAGTCTGTTCGTAGCTCCAAAAGATAAAATTTGGTACACTTTTGGCTTGTGGTTATTTTTCACATTCCTTCAACCTTCGAGAAGAAATATAAAAGTTAGTAGTGAAGGAAAAAGGAAATTGTTCAAGAAAACTATAATAATAAAAGTACAAACATGTGTGTATGAAGATGTCGAAGGCTTTGATAGTGTGCCTACTTTAGGATTTAAAATCTAATATAACACTCTTGAGCAGCAATTTGTATTCGTTCCATGTAGTCGGAGAAAATCGTCACAGCGAAAAAGGAAAAAGAAAAAACAGAATCGAAAGCATCTGACTGAACATTCAAATCGAAGCGAATACTTTTCCTCCGTTTCATCTGATTTTGGTTCAGTTTGCTTGTCAGTTTGTACTTTACTGTGCTTTCAGTCTTCTCATACTTATTGATGCGAATCTTTCCTTCCATTCTCGTCGTTGCCATTACTGAGGGACGCTCGTTTTTGCCAAAACGAAGCAATATTTGTTTGACGTCATAATTGCGACATCAATTCAGATGCTTTGCTTGCAGTCTTCCGCTTTCTCGAATCCATAAGTTTCCTTATCATGTTTCGAAGCTTTTCGCCAAAAAATAAGAAGAAGAAAAAAACATTCAAAATGATAGCGAAGGGAAACTCTTTTCTTCTCAAAATTCAATCGTCTAAAAAAGGAAAAACTTTGTAAACTAATCTGTAGATTTAAGAGAAAGAAAAGCACTCTTGATAGGAATGAATGGATCCCCAACATAACGCTTTTGTTGTGCGAAGGTTATTAAATGTTTTCAGCGAGATCACATAAATTTATTTTAATCTCTCGCCTCTCAAATACAGCTCTTAATGGCCAAAAAGAATTGACGTTCGAGCCATCCCTTTCTATGCGCACACATTGTGTCGTTGAAATGCGATAGAATGGCCTTTCTCGGCCATAAAAATTGAATAAAAGAAAGATTCTAAGCCTTTACACTCCCTCTCCATACTTAAAATATTTTATTTTCCAGTATTTTTGAGTTTTCATAAAATTCTTTACAATAATCCAGTCGACATTTTTAAAGATTTTTCGTTGAAAACAATTTAAATTAATTCTAAAGACTCTCAGGACTTTTATATATTTAATTATTAATTTTGAAGTCTTGTTTGAAAAAAAAAATGACAAATCTCTGATCAAATATTGTACAAGAGAGCTGATGAACTCCCAAAAGAATAAGAAAAATCAATTCCATGTTAAATGGCTTTCGTCGGAGCTTGAAAATGGAAATTTATTTAAAAGCGTTCACGAGAAAAGAACACAAACCCAGAAGTCGTATCGTAATGATTGACTTTTTGATAAGAAATCTTTTGAGGAATAAATAACTTTATTTATATTTTGAAAAAGACGGAGGAAAAAAACCTCAAAGAAAAGCAATGAGTTTGATTTTGTTTGCTTAAGCGTTGACAAGGGTTAAGTGCTTGACATTTTATCATTCCCTTCACTTTTCTTCTTCGGCTTATGCTCTCCCGTTCACGATGCTAAAATAATTATTTAGAAGATAGAAAAAGACAAACTTTTGATGCTAGAAATTGATTTCCTTTGCAACTCTCAGAATAAATAAATAAACGCAAAATACGGGCTGCAAATTGGGGAAGCTCAAGAATATTGTTGATTTTTGGTAAAGACCAAACTTTTGACATTTTGTATGAGAACAAGACAAAGAAAGAAGAATGAGAGCCACTATAATCACTAAATTATGTTCACCTGACAGCCTCTAAGCAATACCGAAAACAACAGCAAAGTTTCTGTATTAAAAACATCCGTTGGAGGGAAAACTTGAAAACTTAATTAAGTAGAAGCAGAAGCAACCAGAGACAATAACCTACGTCGAACGGCATTGTATGCTTTCTCCCATTCTCCTCTCTTCACGAGCATAAAAACAAATTTCATCTTTTCACGCACAAGTCTATAACATCACCAAGGTTGAAGCAGCAGTACTTTGCAGTCTTCTTTTCTATTCGTTGAGAAGAAGAAAGAAAAAGTTAAGCAGTTCCGATGCGGCTTGTGTTTTTGGTATATAAATTCACTAACAAGCAACACTAAATGACAAAACTTCAACTTCTTGTTGTCGTCTGTTTCTTTTTCTCATCTTTTCTCACCCAGCCATTGGCACATATCTGATGAATTAATGATAAAGGCAGAAAGCTGAACGAAGGATAATGTTATATCGCTGTCTCCTCCGATTATTAAATTCTACATCATCTCCGTATGTTGCTTTTTCTCTGGCTTATTTTCCACATTTTCTTTTGAATAACAATTGTCTTATTCCCCAATGTCGTTCAATGCGTCGTATTGTTGAAAAGAAAAAAACTCTGAAGGTTTCCGCTTCTTGCTTTTTAATTCCCATTTTATCATTCAACATGAAGATTGACTGTTTGTTTGACTTGGATTTGTGTTCGTAAATTGTATTGCTTTTTGAAAATTTAGATTCATTTAAAACTCAATTGTTTTCCATTTGATGCTTGTCTCAAATTACTCTAAATATCCAATATTAAACTGCTGCTTGGGTTTCAAAAGAAAACCTTCGTAAGCCATCATTAAAATTATCGTGGACATTATACAAAGCAGCTCACTCGAGAAAGGCATTTCTCAAGTTAATCTCATACTTTTCTTTTAATTAAGGAAATTGAAATAAAATTTTAAGTCCTTTGCACTATAAAAGTTTAAATTCATTTCATTTTTTTTTCATAAATGCAGTTCTCCATTGCCAGTTTGGATTTTATTGTTGACTATTTCGTATATGCTGACTGCTTACATCTACGTATGGATTTAATTTTTTAGATTCTTCAAACTAGGTTAAAACTATAAATCATATTGGAAGTGGTCGGTTCGTCTACACAGCATGTTTTCGAGTAAAACTATTGTGAATTGTTTTCATTTTTATGATTTCAATGCAGTTGTTTAATAGCAATTAAAATTATGTGCTTGTGGTTTTTCATGTGAAGATATCTAGCAGTAGCTCCAAAAATACTTTGCCATAACAACTTCTTGTTGTGTGTGCTTTCTTGTTTGTTACAAAGCTAGTAAATAACGGAAGCAAAACTTTTCCCCAATCTCCGATAACTCAACAAACTCTCGAACGCAAACTATTGTTTAAGTTTCCTTTCAAAACTGGATAACATTAACCTTTAGGGGTTTTCAGTGTTACCTTGATACTAAACTTCATTTTTCATATCCATTTCAAAGTTTATTGCTTGAACTAGAAAACTAGAGAATGTTTATCGATTTTCACGTCCATTTGTTCGTTGGGAGGGTACGCTAGAAATCATTGGATATGAATTTTTCATAGTCTGCTGTTGCAGTCAAATAAGAAGAACGCTTTTGTTGAAATAGGCCCACTTAAAAGCTTATATTCTGTTTCATTAATGGCTTTTCATTTAGTCGAAGAATTGCGTGTTGATTGTCAATCTTTCAGCTTTGAGCGTTCTAAGAAGCTAAATGGAGAACCACCGACGGCGGGTCGTTTAAAAGAGATGAAATATTTAATTTCCCATTGATAATTGAATCGCTAAATAGATGGGAAGGAGATGATAAGAAAAACAATAAAATAAAAGTTCCTTTCATTGGCTTTATCAGGAACAGTCGTCGTTTCTACACCATCTAATCTAGAAGTTATAAATTGAAGTGCCTTGGAAAAGGAAGCGAACGATACGAAAGATTAATTTATTATGCATACATAAACAAATCAATATTTCACTGAACTTCGGAAAATCTTCTTATTCCTTATGAAAAAAATATTAAATTTATTTTCGCAATGCTTAATTTAAATAAATGAGCAGCGAATGTCATAAATTTAACGGTAGAATCTTGTAAAATTATTTTTCCATTAGATTCCATTTGGAAAATTTATGCACAAGAACAATGGAAGTGGAAACTTTTTATTATTATATCTTTTTCTATCACTTGGAGGCTTATCATTTGTCTTGTGCTTTATCTTGCGTAAGATTTTTCTAAATTTATTGAATCTTAATTGTAGCACCTGATTATTTTGATAAAACAAATTACTTCATGACATTTTGATGTTATTTCTTTCCACTTCTGCTAAGAAATTTATGGATTGACATGCGCTTGAAATTCTTGTTGAGGTTGATGATGCTAATTATGAATAAATTCGCACGTTTCCATTCTGTTGCAATATCGTTCGGGAAATAGCACAAAATATGCTCAAAGGACTGGAGCACTCAAAGTGAAAGCTTTGAAAGAATACTGCCATGTTTTATTAAGTATTCAGATACAAGAGAAGGCAAAAAATATTTCAGATATTTTTTTTCTGTTTCGAGAGCACATAAAAAAGTTTTCCGGGATATTCCCTTAAAAAAATAAAAAAGAAAGGCAGCAGAAAAAGCGAACAGACTTGTATGTGAAAATTTTATGAAACAAAAAATCGATAAAAAGTTTATTATGAAAACGAGGGGATGAGAGTAAGAAGGGGGATGGGTAGCTGAAAAAAAAGTATACAGTTTTGTGCAGGAGTGGAAGAGAGTGAAATGACATATACATTTTTCAAAGCATGACTTGCGAAGCATTGTTCAGAATCAAGAGGATCCGAATGATTGCAAACAAAAACTGAAACAACTATATATGAGTGGATCTAAGTAGATATTTGCTTTATTTTATATCAATGTCATCGGTCGACTGCACGTTCTGCTTCGAGCATGGTTTTTTCTCCTTTTTTTTGTGTCACTTTCCCATTGATTCGCTAAATGAATTGAGAGATATTTGCTTTAAACAACAAATGTGTACATGACAAAAGTTCAGTTGAGAAAACGAAGCACGATCAATTGATGACATAATTTGATTTTGACTAATTTTCATTACCTTTTTTCTTTTTGTATCTTTTCAGGATAACCACAAGGCACTCAACATAGACAGTGAAGCATTGCGACGAACTTGTTTTGAGTGTTGTGCGAAGATTTAAAAGATTTCTTCGGCATCATTGATATGAAGCTTAAAGTTATTTCCTATCATTATTGTTGACAATTAGTAAGTGTGCAGATGTTTAATGTATTTTACGTAATGTCTAAAAGAGATGATTACCGAGCCGCCTTCGTCTACTTAATGACCATGAAACGCCGAAACAATAAAACTTGATGACGCAGTTGTTTCCTTTATCGTCTTATGGTCAACCGTATTAAGTATTATTACTCTCAATCCACCCCGCATCTTTTATCAAAAAAAAAAGAAAAACACCAAATTACGTCATTGAAAATGGTTGGAAATAACTAGACAAGTTCCTTTTTGATGTATCAATTGTTAGTATTTTTAGATTTCTGCTGTTTGGGCTCTTTTTTGCACAAAAACTTCGTGCAGAATATTTTCTTCCTCTCTCTTAAGTCAATTTCTATTATTTCTTCTTTATGATAATGTTACGGAAAGAAGACTTAAGAAAATTACTGAAGTTTCCAAAAACATTTGTGATACGTCAAAATGAAATGAAAACAACAGTCGTTGAAGTCGAAATTGAATAGGCGCAAAATGAAGGAAAAGAAAAGAAATAAAAGTTTTGAGAATAACACAAACTTTTGTCTGCAAACTAAGCTCGTAAAAGAAAAGTTTTCATTTTAAATGGATATTATCTGCATGTAGAAATAATGAGCTACGATAATGTCTAAGTGGAACAGAAAGCTTTTTAATTCAAATGTCTTCAAATGCTAACGAAAGCTTGAAAGATTTAAAGACGTTCAGCTCTTATTTCAAGGGAAATTTCATTAGAAAATGCATTTAAAGCTTAAGTAGCGTAAAGAGGTGGTATCGTAGAAAGTCAGGGTAGAAGTTTAATGGGGCAAATCATAAATAAAGTCAAGAATCAACAAAATCCAAAACAATTCCATAAACGCTTAAAAGCTCTGAAACGAGATTTTCATAAAAAAAAAATGCTTTTATGATAGGATGTCGTAAACTTTCCCATTCCATGTCACTTTAAATTATATTCCATGCTTCAAAGCCCATAAAAGCTTTATAAGCTTTTCATCAGCTGAAATTTTCTGTGAAATTTATTCAAGTTTAAGCAAAACTGGGACAGAGAAAAAAGGGGGTGATCGATGCGAAACGAACTAACACATTTCACTCGACTTCGTTCCTTAATTTTTAATTATATCATGCAAATGAGAAAAGAAGGCAAACAGAAAACGGCAGTTAATAAAAAGCAAACTTTATTTGATTGAAGTTAATTGAAAAGTTCGCCTCGACGGATTTAAAAGCGCGTTCATTCGACTTATAATCCCGTTTCGTTTGTGTTCAAGCTTCTACTCTGTTTCTTCTTTATGTTCGGATTTTTTCTGCTATCAGAATCTAGCGAATTGCGTGTCTGACAAATTAAAACTCGCAGGTGTAATTAAAAAGCAAAATGAAGTAGTCAAATGTAAGGAAGAGAAAAGCTTTTAACGCTTGTTGTAATCTTTTTAACTTAACAATTGAATGACTATTACCGGTCACATACCTGTCGTCAAGGTTAAAAGCTAAACGTAAATAAATGAACTAAGAAGGTCTGTAAATGTGTTTTTCTTTGTTCTTTAAACTCTTCAAGTAAGTTTATTATGTATGGCTTCTCTTTCAAAAAAAAACTTAATCGCATGTCAAAATATAAAACAGGAAAGTCAATGTCAAATCGTATGAACTGAACCCAGCTGTGTTGGAGCGTTAAAACGACTTCGTTTAATATTAATTCGTTATTTGCTTTCGTTGACACATTCGGCATCACGTTACATTATGTAGGAGCTTTTACGCGTTGTAAATTTAATGTTTCATTAAATTTGAATTATTTTCCTTCATTGTTTTTTCATACACATTTCTTACTTTTAATTACAGATTTCTCCACATCATGGAGATTCTCAAAAAAGGTACTGCACTGAGAGCCTTTTTTAAACGTCCACAGAAACATGGTGGACACCTAATATTATGTTACATAGGTTTATATACAATTTTACAATCACAACTGGTATGTGCGAGGCACCATGATATAGGGAAACTCATAGGCAGTAATAACAATAATAATGACAACAATAACTTCAACGATAACGAATTAAATAGTTTGCAACTTGATCAACAACATCAACCGCATCAGTCGCAAAACATTAATGCTCAAAATATTCACGAACAACAGCAACCAATCATACTTAAAGAACAACCAATTTTAGGTCAGAAAATAACTCAACAATCCCCGTCCGATGTTGACGTTCCTAATGGAGCAGTGTTGGCGAAAGACGATGGCAAGTATTTCATGGTTTGATATAAATTCACTCTCTATCTCTGTCCCTGTCTTTCTATCTCATCTTCATTGGCTGTCTTATATTCTTTGTTTTAAAATATTAAACTGCTTTCATCTCACATCCCTGCCCGTAGCTGTAGCTGTAGTCATAGTCGCAGCTTGAGTGTTTAATGTCAATTAGTTTGTCTCTACATGGTCATTAAAATTTCAATCAGAGGCATGAATTATTGCATGAGATGGAAAATTTTCCCTCAAATTGGAATTAAAAGCATCCCCGATTTTATTTTAATTTTGTTATTCACTCCCCCACTCTCTTTCGAGCCATCATTATAATGAACATAAATTGATTAATTTCTATAGGCAAAAAAGAAGCTCATTAAAAGTTTTTGCTGAAAATCATTAAATATACGATGTGTTCACAGTTTCATATCTATTCAGATATTTTTCAAAGTTGTATCATGTTATCACAACCTACTCACCTTAATAATAAATAAACAAGGAAACCTTTTTCGGAATGTTCTGTATGAAATTCAAAAATTAGTTGGAGGACGCTTGAATTCAAGAGTCATTGAATTTGAAGCGTGCCATGTCATTGTAACTCCATTTCATCTTTTTTTAATTTTTTGCTCGACTGAAGATTAAATCATAATTTATTCATGATTTCAACTTCAATGATTAATTTTGTTGAGTTTCATCTTTGCATTTTTCTTCTCACAATAAAATTAGAGTCTGAGATTGCTCAAGTGCATGTAATAAAAATTCATCATTTTTCTTCTTTTTTTCTGAGTTGTAAGTTATTCAAAAGAGCCGACATTGAAAAACATTAAAGATATTTTGTCGATGCGTTTTCCTTTTTTTCTCTCCAAAAGTTGCTTTTTCCCTTTATCGTATATGTACAATTTTTTATATAAAACGAAACGAGAGAGATCTAAAGCGTTCATGTTACATTTTATGACTCTTCCAATTATTTAGATTTATTGAATTTTCCATCAATTTACATCTCCATGGTATGTTATCTTTGGAAGAATAAGAAAAAGATGTTTCCAATAACTTCGATATCATAAAATTTCATCTTAAATTTATATTTTTTCATCAAAAAACAACATTTATAGTTTCTGAAGCATATCATAGCATAAAGCTTTCAATAGAATATACGACAAAACTTCGAAGTAGAATTTGAAGTTTAACATGTAAAAAGATATTTTATGATTTCATATCGATAACTAATCACCGAAACTGTTTATAGAAAATTTCTTAACAAAGATGGTATAAATATAAAGTAAAGTGCTTCTTAGTAACAACATTGTTGAAAAAAGTTTATTGAATCTCATATTTCATAAAATTGCAACATTTTTTATTGTTTCTGTTACCTACACAAGCATGCTTGCCTTTTGATTGATGGACATTTAATAACGCAAACAGAAGAAAGAAATTTCAACTCGCTTCGTTTTCTGCATTTCTTGGTTTCATCCTTGACTTGTCATCTCTCATAAATTGCATTTAGTGATAGATTTAGCATTGAAAACTTTTCTTCTTTGTTATTATGAGGGAAAAAAAGATTTTTCTTTATTTTAGTTTTTGTTTTAAAAGAAAACTTTAGTTTTATCCTGAGCACCAATTAATTATGTCAACTAAAGATATTAAGCAAAACAACTAGCAGAACTATATGAAATTAATGTACAAATTTATAAACTTTATTTCGAAATTTTTTGCACTAGATTTCTCTGCTGCACCCAAATGTATATGAACTAAGTATATAAAATATATAAAGCATGTTATGCTTAAACGCCGTATTCGTCGCTAAGCAGTAAAAGATCTTTTTTCAAAGCCTGCCATCCCGTCAAGACTTAAAAGTTGAACTTCCCCCCAATCCACCTCCCTCAATGAATATTTCGCATATAAAACTCTTTTGCAATAATTTAGAATATGCTTCAAGATGATATCATTAAATAGCAGAGGCTTTTTTAAACTCGGTGAAGAATACAATCTTTTTTGCATAACATTTGAATGTTTACGAGCACTGATATATTTTAGGGGCAAAATTATATGTGAGTGTGTGCACAATTTTTAATCAGCAATCAAACTAATGTTGGACATTGCGGGTCAGAGCAACTGTTTCATTCACGCAAAATATGTATAGCATTGAAACGCACGCAGTAATTATTGATTTTTGCATTCGCACCAAAGAAACATAAAGGCCTTCATGTATAGATTTCTTCTTGGCACTGTGAAAGCGCACCTTCCCGATATGATGAATAAGCACAAAACCAGTAAAAATTGAAATGATAAAAAATATAACAAAGGAACATGAGAAAGAAAGTAAAAAGAAAAAAATATCAAAAATCTAAGATCGATGAATGAGCGTGAAAGGAAATAAAATTTTAAGTATTCAGAGTCTTTTTGCTGTAGCAGAATTTTGATATTTTGAGCACGAAATTTCGAAATCAAATGGTTGAATTTGTAAATTAATTTTAAATTTTTCCCTTTCTCCCTTCTCTCCTAATTTTTTTTCGCTTTTATTTTGTTCTTTGAATTTTGTGTTTGAAATTTTTCTCAATTTTATGGTTTATGATTTTCTTCGTTACGGCGCGTGGAACTTTTGATTCTTACGGTTGGTTCTTCCACGCTTTTCTTTTCTGTTTTTCTTTTTTTTTCTTCTCGTTTTTCCTTCGTTTTGGTTTTGTTTTGCGTTTTTCTTCTCGTTGACTTTTACAGATACATTTTTTACATTGGACGTTTATTTAGGTCACGGTGACGCAGTGCGTGTAGTAGATCCCGAATTAGGAAAATTGGAGAGGGAGAATTTAGGGCATGAATTGCCACCACATGGTATAAGCTTAAATACTCCGATTTTAGGCACAACATCGACATCTACAAGACGCCATACCCGACGTGAATCTAATCCCGGTATGACTAACAAACGCATGTGTGCTTGACATGTTTATTAATGACATTTGTTTCCCTTTTTTTTCCCTCAAACTTTGTTTATTTATCATTGACTGTTATGTTACAGATGCAGAAGAAAATGATCCCTTGATAGTGACGACAGACAAAGGCAAAGTGCGAGGCTTAACCTTGAACTCTCCGTCTGGACGAAAAGTTGATGTATGGTTGGGCATTCCTTATGCACAACCACCAGTCGGTCCACTACGATTCCGACATCCTCGGCCAATCGAGAAGTGGCAAGGCATATACAATGCCACAAAACCACCAAATTCATGTGTTCAAATTGTTGATACGGTGTTTGGCGATTTTCCTGGTGCCACAATGTGGAATCCAAACACTGAACTCTCTGAAGATTGTCTTTATGTGAACGTAGTCGTTCCTCGTCCTCGTCCCAAAAATGCAGTCGTCATGCTTTGGATTTTCGGGGGAGGCTTCTATTCAGGCACTTCAACGCTTGATGTTTACGATCATCGAACATTGGCAGCAGAAGAGAACGTCATAATCGTATCAATGCAATATCGAGTGGCAAGTTTAGGTTTCATGTATCTGGGAACACCTGATGCTCCAGGAAATTCCGGATTATTTGATCAAAATCTTGCATTACGTTGGGTTCGTGATAACATACATCGTTTTGGTGGTGATCCTAATAAGATTTGTTTATTCGGAGAAAGTGCAGGTAAATAAAAATCTTTATTTGTTATTCTTTAAAAAGATCAATTTTATGTTTTTTCTCTTTCAGGTGCTGTTTCAGTGTCAATGCATCTTCTGTCACCACTTTCAAGAGATCTTTTCCAAAGGGCGATCTTGGAAAGTGGTTCACCAACAGCCCCATGGGGTCTTATAACTCGTGACGAAGCAACTTTACGTGCACTTCGTCTTGCTGAAGCTGTTGGTTGTCCACATGATCGAAAGAAACTTTCAGAAACTGCCGATTGTCTTCGTGAAAAAGATGCAAAAGTTCTGGTTGATAATGAATGGGGAACATTGGGAATTTGTGAATTTCCATTTGTGCCAGTTGTTGATGGCGCTTTCTTAGATGAAACGCCTCAAAGGTCACTGGCATCAGGACGTTTTAAAAAGACGGATATCTTAACAGGAAGTAACAGTGAAGAAGGTTACTATTTCATTATTTACTATCTAACTGAATTACTGAGAAAGGAAGAAGGAATTACTGTGTCACGCGAAGAGTTTCTTCAAGCGGTTCGTGAACTCAATCCCTACGTTAATGGTGCTGCTCGACAGGCAATCATTTTCGAATATACTGACTGGAATGAACCAGACAATCCTCATAGTAATCGCGATGCTCTCGATAAGATGGTCGGTGACTATCACTTCACATGCAATGTTAATGAATTTGCTCAACGATATGCCGAAGAAGGCAATAATGTGTACATGTATTTGTACACTCATCGTAGCAAAAGCAATCCATGGCCTCGATGGACGGGTGTCATGCACGGTGATGAAATAAACTATGTGTTTGGGGAGCCATTGAACCCACGACTTGAATATCTTGAAGGAGAAAAACAGTTTAGTCGACGTATTATGCGTTACTGGGCGAACTTTGCCCGAAACGGGTAAATTTATAAATTTATAAATTTTTACTTCACTCTTTGACAATAATTTTTAATATTTCGATAGAAATCCAAATCCTGGATTGATTGACGAATTGCCTGAATGGCCTCTTCACACTGCACAAGGCAGACAATATTTAGAATTAGGCATGAACACATCCTTCATTGGACGTGGTCCACGCTTGCGACAATGTGCATTCTGGAAGAAATATTTGCCACAGCTTATGGCAGCAACTTGTAAGTTAAATTTTTCTTATTCCTTAAAGTAAATTGTTTTTCTAAAATTTATGACAAATAATCTTAGCTAATCTTCAACCTGCTACTGAGCATCCTTCGCCACCCTGTACAAGTAGTGTAGCTTTTTATGGACCACAATTACTAGTCATCATCACAATGAAGCTGTTCATTAAAATAATGGGCTAAAATGTAACTAGAAAATTATTTGTTCGAATTAAAGCTTAAACTTAAAAAGCTATTTATAAATTAGGCTTAATTTTTAAGAAGAAAAGAAAGAAAAAAAACTAATAAATAATTAAACAAAAATATATATTTATTGATCGGTGAAGCCAATATTTTTTAAGCAAAAGTCAAATCAGATTAAAAGAAAACAAATTTCATTTTAATTAATTTTCATCAATAAATGGAAAAATATTTCAAAATAAATTGGTAATGACGAATGATAGGCATCGAAAATAAATATTGTAAGTTGATGTAAGATGACAAAAAAATGAAAAATTGTGACGAGCAGAGTAGATAAGAATTTGCTCATTTCTTTGCATATTTCAAGCTTAATATCTCAATGACAATATTAATGATTGGCTGCGAATGTAGCAATTTCTATATTTTTTCAATTTGAGTCTTAAAAGTGGAATTCTTACAATGAATCAAATTATCTTCCTTTTCATTTCGCCTGATTGAGTTTGCTTGTCTTTTGAGTTAAGGAACAATAAAAATATTGGTATAAATAATTCGTAGGATAAATTTGCTACTTTAATTAATTATCCATGCCTCTACAGTTTTATAATAAATAACATACCACAATGTAGTACAAAAGATACGATTTTAGTTTTTTTAGATTTGAATATCCATTTTTTTCTTCTTTAAACACCAATAAAACTAGTAAAGTTCTTTGATCTATCTATAATTAAAGTTCAAAAACATATCATCTAATAGACAAACTTTCTATGCAGAGCTTTACTTTAATCTATCGAATACACCCACTTACAGCAAAGATGAAAGCTCAAGTCTATTGGACCCTTTTAGGAAGCTTGAAATAAGAATATTTAAGAAATGATATTTAATTGACGGAGTTCAGGATTTCACTAAAGAATTAAATATTAAAAAAAAATCTTGAAAGGAAGAAGAAAAAATATTCTAAAATTACCAAAAAAAAAAATGAATTGAAATGGTTAATGCATGTAAATATCGAGACAACAGAAGATAGAATTCAAATATTACGTTTTACAGATACATATCTGCGAACAATTCGTAATATTTGAGGATATCGCGAAGATTGAGATTTTCGAAGGAAATGAAACGATTTTAATGGGAAACTATCGCGTGGTGTTCAGGATTGATGAGGTGAGAGTGAATTATTTATAGAATCTTTGCTGCCTTAAACATTAAAATGAATGAATAATGAAATAATTAAAAATTGACTATTACTCATAGCTTTTAATATTTAAGAAAGAAAAAAAAATAATTAAACAATAAACGAAAGTAAAATGATCTTTTAATTCTCTATAATCAACGATTTTTCAGAAACCAAATGTCAGTTAAATATAATTTATTTTGGAAACTCTTTAACTTTAGTACTTATTGCAAAGTTCTTAGTTAAATATTACAAATTCAGTACTTTCAACTCACATAAAATATTTAATTCAATTTGATGAAAAGAAAGATTCACATTAGAAGTCAATGAGATAAATTGAGCATAAAGGAAAAGCTTTTTTATGAAAACCCAAAGTTGCGAATAAAATTTAATAAGAAACTTATGACTTTTGATAAATTTTCCTTTGCATTGACGTTAGATCGATAAGTAAAAGTCTGCGTACAAAATAGATGACTTATAGTGTTTGTCGCAATTTCCTAAGTGAAATATTTCTCTCTGCTGAATAAAGATGGGATAAAGATGAATTAGTGGCAAAATTTGTAGTGATGTTTAATGTTATAAGAACGCTTTTTAATTCTTTTTCTCGTGAAAACAAGTAAATTATTGGGTTCCCATGCAATAAGGAAGAGCTTTCTGTGTGGAAATTTCGAAAAGATATCAAAATTAAAATTTCCATACAGAAAGTTACCAAAATTAAATTAAATACTTTCATTGCCAAAGTCGATGGTGTTATGTAAATTATTTTATATTTAAGAATCTAAAACCATAAAGAAAATTATATTTATAAATTCGTTATTAGACAATTAGAGAAAATAAATATGAAATTCACGCTACATATCTTCAATTGGTGCAGACAGAAAACTACTATAAAACAAAAAGAAAATAAGAAGAAATAATTATGCATAAGTATCTGTTCATTAAACTTATTAAGAAGAATGTATATTTGAGCACATTTCTAGTCCATGACAATTATAAAAAGTATTAAAAGAGAAGAAAAAACTTTATGATTTCGGCCTAAGTGTGTCATGCTTGTGTTTTAGGAAAGAAAGAAGAATTAAAAATATAAAAAGAGAAAACATAGAAAAAAAATTCTTTACCTTATGCGTTGTTGAATAAAAGTTTTGCCAAAGAAAAACCAGAAAAGAATTAGAACTATACTTAAGCACCATGATGAATAGATGAACTTTATGCAATCTTTGCAATTCGATTTCATTTCATTTCAATAAAAGAAGAAAATAAACACACGAGAAAGAATTTACCTAATTCAATCAAAGTAAGATAAATACTTAGAAATTGAGTGACATACATGAATGTTCATTGCAATGTAAAGTTGTGAATGTTGCATTCACAAATAAACTTTTATTGCAACCATCATACGAAAAACAAAGTGAAATGCATATCAATCCTAAATTTTATGACGCAAATTCAAACACTTATCTACATAAAAATAGAGATATAAAGTAAATGACAAACCTTTTATATACTTCAGTAAAGCAATTGCAGATAAATAAGAAATGAAAGAAATATTACCATGAAACATTTAGAGAGCCATATAGAAACTTAATAATCTTTTAATGTAAAAAGAATATATTAACGCTTCTAAGATTCTTCTTAGTTATTTTCATGGAATAGAAAGACAAGGAAAGTAAGTCTAACTCTGCATGAAATTTATTATAAACTATCGTATGGTAATTGCGACTAATAAAAGCATTTATAAATACAAACTGAACTGCACGTCAATAAACCTATAAAAATATTTAATTAAAACTTTTTCAAGTCCGTTGTGAATATTTACATATTTAGAGAAATGTGTTAAGTTTATTGATTTAAATAGCTACTCATTTTATCAACGTTCCATAATTATTGTTGATACGAGTCAGATTTTATAACTATTTTATTTATTTATTTATAACAATTTCAAAAAATATCAAACTCCGATTTTTCTTTGAGGTTTCTTCAGAAACCGCCTAAGCATAAAGTTAAATAATTTGATCATGATAAATCTTTCGATCTGGTCAAATAACTAATATATTTCTCGATTCTTATTTATTTCTGTTATCAACTATTTAACACGTAAACGACATTAAGTGAACATCAACAAAGTAAAATTGTTAATTTATGAACAAAGAATTAAAAATCGTCAAAACAATTGTGAGTAAAAAAACGCTAATGGATATCTAATTAAAAAACAACTAATGAATAAAATTTAAAGTTAGCTATCAGAAAAAATGCGTAAGGACAAAACCCAAATAAAAGTTATGAGAATTCCTTCAAATAAATTAAATTTAAATATTGAGAAGATGAAGAAAATTGAATTATTTAAAAATGCTTTGTTAAATGTAATGAAAGAAAATAAAGTAAATACAATTTAAAATCCAATATCAAATGTTTTTGACTTTTTGACTTTAGAGATAAACTTTAAGATTTCGTTTTCGTTGGGATCTTGAAGAGATCTATAACAAACACCAAGCCATTTCATAATCACTCGAATGTTCTCTGTATTAAACATGTTGGTTATCACGCTTGTCTTTCGATTCGTTTAATGTTTATCAGGAAAAACTGATACAAACAAAACGATAAGAAATTAAGGTTTATTTTCTCATACTCACATTTAGTGTGTCATTTGATAACATGAACATCAGTTCTAATGTCAAATATAGTTAAAATTTATTTAAAAAAGAATAATTAAAATCAATAAACTATTGAAATTTTATATTTCTGCAAAAACCAAGTGTGAGTCGAAAAGGAAATTAAAAAATGTTTTCAGAAGTCATATTAAAAATACAAAATTGAAATGCTTCAACAAATGTTTTGTTAGTCATGTTTTTGTCACATCCGTTACGTGTCACAACAAAATTTCATCAGAATATTTTGTGAACAATAATAAAACTTTATTTCAATAATTTTTTTGTATTTCCGTGCCAATTAAATTGAAGCAAAAAAGCATTTCGTGATGAATTTTATGTGGAAATTTCTCTTATCAATTATTAATTTGTGTTATCTGCTGGTGTTAGATAAAAAAGCTGATAAAACTTTATATTTTAATTATTTTAGATTTCACTGCCCACATAATGAGAGTTGTTATTTGGATACAAGTTTGCGGAATTTTATTAGCAACGAATTGTATATCCGCAGATGATCTCCCCGAAAATGTTATTGAGAACACTGAAGAAAACTTTTTTTCACATTTATGTGACTTTGATAATAGTTCGGGATTGATTTCGAGCGAAAACTTTTGTAATTGTGATGTAACGCCAAGTCCAGTAATTGGAAGACCGACTGTGGTTATTGATTGTCATTTGAGTGAAGGAGTCACAAATTTAACAAATGATATCTTCAAAGCAGAAAAGTTACCAATCAACACTGTCACATTAATACTTTCATATCAAAATTTCCTAGAAATTCCAATCTTTGTTGGGCCTCTATTGGAATCGTTGGACATGTCAAACAATCGAATTGCAAACATCAAAACCCAAAATTTTGTCTACGTAAAATCGCTTCAAAAACTTGATTTGAGTTACAATAACATTTCAGAAATCAATTTTGAAGCTTTTGATCTTCTGACGTTTCTTTTTCATCTTGATTTAAGCAATAACAATTTGAAAACACTTCCGGAAAATACTTTTACGCCTTTGATTGCACTTGAAAATTTAATTCTTTCAAGCAACGCAGCACTTGGACAATCATTAGAGAACAAAATTGTTAATTTTGCTGTCACAGATATTTACCGTCATTTCGGTGTCAGTCCAAATGTGAAGTTATTGGATTTAGAAAGATGCAACATAACAAGTATAACTTTATTGGAAGGTGTTGGACTACTTGAGCTGAAAATTGGATTCAATTTGATTACAAATTTGACTAACATAATTCTTCCATTAAACATTCAAAAGCTTGATGTTAGTGGAAATCCTATAAGAGACGTTTCGTTACATATTTTGAAGAATTTGACTGAACTTGTCATGGAAGATTTGCCTTATCTTGGCAGTATTGAAGGATTTCGTTTAAATAATTTTCCAAATATAGAAAAACTGAGTTTAGAAGGTTCGAAAAACTTTTCAACATTTCCCGATGACACTTTCATTACAACTGAAATGCTTGAAAACAGCACAGACTTCAACTTTAAAAAATTAAATCTTCGTGGGTGCAACATTCGTACATTAGATTCGTCACTTTTGGAAACATTTGAACGATTAGATGAACTTCATTTGGATGGAAATCCTATAAATTGTGATTGCAATATCAAATGGATGAAGAATTTGGAGTTGAAAACAAATCTAAGATGTAAAAAACCTTCTTCCCTGCAAGACAAACTTCTTGATGATATCCACGAAGATGATTTAAAGTGCAGTCGAATGACAACATTTATGAGAAAGGTTTTGAACAGTATTATTCTTATTGTGTTACTAATCGGTTGTTCTCTCGCAATTTGGTGCTTCTTCCGACAACTTAAACCATCAAGTCGTCGAACAAAATTTCAGAAGATTGGACCAGATTCACCTTATCAACGGGTGACCATTGAGCCTCATCGAGCTGAATATTCATTGTATTAGTTAAAGAGAAAATGATAGAAAAATATCTGTCATTAATGGAATATGTTTTATTTTATATTTATAATTAAATACGAATGAGATTGAAAAAAAAAGAATTCAGAACACGTCTTAAAATTAATTTGCAAGAGCTTCTTGAAGCTTCTTTCTAGCCAACTGAACTCGATCTTCTTGTTTTCTGATATCGTCTTCAGTAATTGAGCATGCATAAAGTAAAGGTTGATCGGGATTCACAAACACGCCAGGATTGTTGCTTAATGCTGTTTTAGCTGACATTTGTCCTGTAACAGGATGCATTGAAGAATGAAGAGCCGTTGCTACTGATTGGAATAAAGTTTGGTCTTTGACATGTGGTCCAACTGGTTTCAGTTGTTTAGGTAAATCAATCAATGTGAATTCAGTCCCTTCGCTGTCACATGCATGAAAGTTCTGTAAGCCAAATAAACAATGATAATAAAAAAATTATTAAAAATATTTCTTTGTAAGTCTTGAACCTCGAGTCTCTTTTCCCAAAATAATTGTTTTGGTTTTTCTTGTGAACCGTGTTTTAATTCTGATTTCACTTTTCCTTCTTGTGTTTTAACAACCGTTACTGGTTGCTTAAATATTGAAGCTGTTTGTCGTATAGGAGGAACTAAAGAGGCGTCTGACCGAATGTTCCTGAAAATATTAAAAGTCAGCAAATGTCGAGCGATAGAGAGTGGCGAAAATTATAAAATAAACTAATCATGCTTTGCGAAATAGGAGAAAATGAAACTTTATAAATATCTAAATAAGTTTATCAACCAAGACTAAAAAACTAAATCAGCAAAACCAAAATTAACTAAGCGAATCAATACAACGAAAGAATAAAGATACCACCAAAAATAATTCAAAATGCAAATAAAATAAAGAATCCAATTTTTTTTTATATGTCTGACTTTTGGATACCTAAAATCGAACTGGGACGGAGACGCATTGTTTGTTGGTAAAACTCCAACAGGTGGTGACATTGTAGCCGTCACACTCGGTGAGATGTTTAGCTTTTTGGGTAAGCTCTGAACAGAAGCAAACAACTGGTTCGACGGATTCCTAACGCGATTGCTAGCAGCATAATCCATGGTGGGTTCGGGCCTATTCAAATTAGGACCTTGCGGACTTCATACAGATACAGAGGTTTTGTTATTGGAATGAGTTGATGATTTCTAGTGCAATTTGGTGCAATTATATATGCTGTACTTACTTATAATATGTAGTAAAATCTAAATTCTTAGTCGAGTTGAGTTTACTCGAAAGTGATGCATAATCGTTTCTCTTCTTGTCTATATTCAAGTTCATTTTGTTATTTATTACTTTCAAACTATTTATAACTTATATGTGATTTATTTTAATCAGGATTAAAGCTTAAAAAATAAATTATTAAATTGAAATATTTTCGATTTTTTGTTGACAAAAATTTTTCTACCCACAGAGTGTGTTCAGTGAAACAAAAACTACACGAAAATTTACAACCTTCGTACCCCTCACTTGTTATTTATAAATTTAGTTGAAACCTAAATATTGCCTTTATTTTATTTAAACGTTCTAAATAAATTCTTCAAAATGCCGAAAGCTGAAGTTGGAACGCCAAAGTATTTGGCAAATAAGATGAAAGCCAAAGGATTGCAGAAGCTTAGATGGTGAGAAGTGATTTCTTTTTTTTTCTACATAATTTCACTAAATTTGTAAATTGTTATTTATTTTAATGTTAGGTATTGTCAAATGTGTCAGAAACAGTGTCGAGATGAGAATGGCTTCAAGGGTCACATCAATACCGAGGCGCATCAACGTCAAATGCTGCTTTTTGGACAAAATACTGGATCTTACACTTATCAATTCTCAAAAGACTTTTTCGATTCATTTATGGACATTCTCAGAAGGCAATTCGGTACAAAACGAGTCAAAGCTAATAAAGTATATCAACAAGTTATTGCCCATAAAGATCACGTCCATATGAATTCAACTCGATGGCACACACTCACTGGATTCTGTCAATGGCTTGGAAAAAGTGGAATTTGTGTAGTGGATCTAATTGAGGATGAATGGTGGATTACTTACATTGATAGAGATCCCGAAACTTTAGAAAGGCAAAGAAAAGCTGCTAAAAAGAAGAAAATGGATAAAGATGACGAAGAACGTTTGTTAGAATTTATCGAGCAACAAGTTGAGCGGGATAAGAAGAGAAAAGATGGTGAAAATGAAGAAGAATCCGAAAAGAAATTTACAGAATTAGTGCGAGAAAACGAAGAAGAGAAGATAAAGTTAGAACTAAAGGTTTTTAAAAAACCAGAAGTTCCAATACATCTGCCTCCTCCTGCAAAAATTTCACGGATTGACAATTCAGATACGATGAGTGAAAAATCGTATAAAAGCACGAAATCCTACAAGAGCGATGGCGGAAGTTCAAGCAAAAAATCAGCTCTTGAAGAATTAATGGAACAGGAAGAGAGGAAAAAAGAACAAAAAAATCGTAAGGATTATTGGCTTGCTGAAGGAATCGTAGTTAAAGTCATGACAAAATCTTTGGGTTCTGATTATTACAAACAAAAAGCTGTTGTCATTGAAGTTGTTGACAAATATCGTGGAAAAATCAAACTTCTTGAAACAGGCGAAAAGTTTAAAGTCGATCAAGAGCATCTTGAAACTGTCATTCCAAAGATTGACGGTCGCGTGAGGATTCTTAATGGTGCTTATCGCGATTCAACAGCAACTCTGAAGAGCATTGAGACTTCAAAATTTAGTGTAACTCTTGAAATTGAGAAAGGTCCATTCAAAGGACGAATAATCAGCGGAATTCCTTATGAAGATTTCTCGAAGATCTACGATAAATAATTTCTTTGATTTCTTTGATTTGAACATTTATAAATATTAAAATAAAATTTTAAGCTGAAATTTACAAACAACAAAGTTGTTTTATAATGTTTCATGAATTAATTTCACGAATTTCATTTACATAGTTAATGAAGTTGAAACTTCTCTGAAATCCTAATAATTAGCAAGAACAACTCGTGGACAGAAATACTGCGAATTTTGAAATTGACCCACAAACTCAAACTCTTTTTAAAATTTAAAAGAGAATTACAGGTTTAATGTCATGCAGTAATAACGGTGACACCAGACATGCAATCAGATTATGTCTCATCAGCGATAAAAATTCATTTTCTATCATTTGACAATATTCGATAAAATTTTCTTCTTTGAAAATAATTAAATACACTATAAATAGTCTGATGACAATGATGTATAATTGAAAATTACTTCCCAACACGCCTCTGAGTCATCGAGAAGAAGAGAGTGGAGAAAAGAAGAGAAAGAAATCAAATTTTTAGTCAGCTACGAAGAAAAAAGCTCATGAGTAATGGAAATTTACTTCTGATATTTTCTACATACTTGATTAGCGATGATAGCCCAAAGCTTTTTGTTAAATGTGTATGCAAAAATGTAACTAGAGCATGGTGAATAAATCTTCACAAAGGAACAAAATTTAATTAAATTTAATTAGAGGAAATTACATTTTATAATCATGTAACTTATAATCATGCACTTGCACTTTATTCGTTTAATGCGGATTAAGAAATTCTTTCCTAATTATGAAAGGTTGCGTTCCATTTCGGTAGTTACCTTAAAAAGCGTTATTTTCTTTCTATTTTCTAACAACTTTTCGTGGCTTTTCTAGAAAGATAATGAAGTTACATCATAATTAATTTGTATTTTGATGTCTGCTAGTTTCATGTTGTTTTTTGGTCTGCCCCACAATTACAACACTTACACGTTTTCTACTTTACGGCTTGAAAAGCTTTATGTTGCCCACCAAAACCGCTCAACAAACTTCTTCTTTTCTTTTTGAAATTTTTCTTTTACGCGCGCGAGCGAATGAATGTATACGAACTGAGAAATTCTTCCAAATCAGTTTCATTCCGTTCGTGGTTAGCGAAAGATGTGCATGAATTTGCAGTTATGATGTGAAGAAGATCATGTGTTGTGAATAATCGGTAAAAAATCTTCTGAATTAAATTTTAATATCATTCAGTCATGTGTCATGCTTTTAAATGGCAAAGAAACGAAATGGCCTACATTTATTAAGTGCATCAGAGAGAAACTGAGGGTGATAACAAAAAAGAAAATATAAATATTTATGAACACAAGAAACTGGTGCGATGAGAAGTGGAATTAATAAAAAAAAATTTCTTCAATGGGTCAAAACCTTGAAATTTTGTTAATCTTTACAAAATTGTTTTTAGCATCGTTTTTGTATGCTTTTCAATGAATGGAACAATGTGCGCTATCGCTTTACCATTCAAATAAGCCTAGTTTCGAAGGCTTTTCTTATTTATCTTTTTAATACTTTCGTAATTTTTTTCTTCACACCAATTCAATCCTGATTCTGAAGAAACCTTTTTACGTTTGGTTCAGTGAACTATAAAAACGAGTCTTAAACTGCGAGCGCCAAGAAAGAAAAGTAAAAGTCGATCATCCAGTAAATTGGCGGGGATTCGAATATTTAATGTCATACATGAATTGCAATTGCAGCATTCTTCATTATGCTCAGTTTTTGTGATCAATGATCAGAAAATGTTTTCATTTTTTCAGTGAAACATCGAACGAGAAACGAAACAACAAATAATCATGCGAAAAAATCGAAAACTTTCAATAAAATCAATTTGAAACCAAAATAAAGTGAATTAAAATTGATTTTCCCTAAGGGAGAAAGAAAGGAAACAAATCAACGTGTTATCCAGATAATGTGCATCATAATCAAATGCTTCATCATAGTCACGCTTGCAATTCAAAGTATTTCTTCGACTGAGATTAAGAATAGTAAATTACTGTATTCAGAACGAGAGATCGGTGAGTGTTTTAAAAGACTTAATTAGAGTATAATAGAAATGTTAATTGCTGTTCGAAGATTAAAACCTCTCTTTATGATTTTTTCACGTCCTACAAACTGTGAATATTTATTTAAAGTCAGTTAAGAAAATTCCAATGATTTAAGTAATCTTACAGTTGGAGTTTGCACATCTTGTTTGCAAACTTTCTGTGATAACGATGAAAAGATTAATAAAGAAGTTTTATCTTTATATCAAGAGAAACGTCAACAAGCCGTTGTTGGTATTAATTAACATTTTGATAAGCATCATCTTGAGTGTAAAATTGAATGGAAATATAAATCGTGATTAAAAGTGAATAAAAAAAAGTTTTGTCTTCTTCGGATCGATGAATCCAGTAGCATATTTAAGTAAATACACATATTTATAACTATGTTCAATGAAATTAATAAGCATTCATGTCTGTTTAACATTTACGTTTCTCCAATTTGATTACAATGGAAAGAAATATGCGCTTCTTCGCTATCTCCATTCATCGCGAGTATAAGCATAAATCTAAAGAAGGAAACTTTGTTAAAAATGAAAAGCATTTTTGCGGTTTATATGGGAAAACATTATCAATAGACAGAATACCAATGCATGGTAAATATTTCAGCATAACAATCGCGAAATAAATAAACAATAACAAGTTGTGCTTCTGCTTTCTTTATGTTTTTTAATTAAATTTTATAACGAATGATTAGGTCTGCTTGTTTGATCTTTTTTTAATAGATTAATAAATATTTTATTCACGTATCTAACTAAAATAAGTTTCCTAGGAACCGAAATCAACCAAAAATTTTATTTTTGAAAATTGATTAAATGATTTAAGACAATTGCGAAAAAAAGTCGAAACATTGTTTGAAAGAAAGCGAAAATTACACAAAAGAAAATATTGAAAAATGAGTGTCTGTAAATTATTAATCGGAGAGAATAAGTGAAGGAAAGCTATTAGAAATTGAAAGCTGCATAAAGTCACTAAAGTATTTATCTAATTGGAAAATTGTTAAATCTTCCTCACAAGTTGCAAGAGTAAATCTCTTTCAATTTATTTATGCTTACACATTTATTTTAAGAAACAAACACTTATCTGCT
Source organism: Clunio marinus (assembly GCA_900005825.1). NCBI lineage: Eukaryota > Metazoa > Arthropoda > Insecta > Diptera > Chironomidae > Clunio > Clunio marinus. Next base: position 1,332,370 of record CVRI01000021.1, on the reverse strand, counting down.
TAATTAAATGAAATAAAATTTACATTTTAAAGTCATTTCATTTAATAAATTGACGATTATAAAGGACACAATTTATTACCGACTACAACTTTTTCTTTAATCTCAGCTTAATGCATTTTATTTACGTAATTATTGATCACATATTTTAATACCAGATTAAAAGAAATATGTGGAGATCCAGTTGAATCTCTTGTAACTTTTTATTTCAAAACATTATTGTGTTAACAGATATCTAAATGACCTAAATATAAGTTAAACTTTATGTATCTAAAACAAATGTATGGAGACATAAATGATATAACATTGAAGTGTTGTAGTCTCTCTGGTTTGAGATTTAGAGTGCAATTAAAATATCTGGCACAATAGCAGATTGTACTCAGCAAACCATGTAATATAAAAAGTTATAATTTTCTGCCATTGTTTACTATCAACAATGACTTATTTACTTCGATCAGATACAAATCATTCAAAGATATTCAAAAATCTCGCGAAAACTTTCATTGAGCTTTTCCAATTTTGGCTTACATTAAATTTCAATTCACCAAAATTTAAATTTTTCATGCTCAAGTCGAAAAAAAATAAATTACCTAAACAAAATGTAGATCGAAGCATAATCTAGAGTAGCACTCACTGAAAATTAACAGTTAATGAACTGTTTCCATAAGAAAAGTTTAAGATAAGATCGACTTTAATTTTGAGAACAAAAGTTTTGAACTGAAAAGAAAGAAAGAAAAATGTTTCTTTAAAACATGTTCACAGCTAGAATTCAACATTTTTATAAAAAACAACTTCAATTGTAATCGCATGTTATGCAAAGACATATAATTATGTTCAATGAACGATCAACGATGACAGTGAAAGTGAACGATGAATGGCATGTGAAAGAGTTAAAAAGTTTCAATGTCAATTGTTCGATGACATTCAAAAAAATTTCATCTTTCTTCATCTTGTTGTGAGGAAATCGAAGACAAAATTTAAAGAAATATATTTTTTTGTACAATAAATTTATTATATAATAAATAACTCGATTTATACGTAACAATAAAGTGAAAAAATTGACCTTTCTCAATATATTTTCAAGTCGATTCGTTGGCGAAAAAATGGTCACCGCTCGTTTGGCTGGCGCCCAATGAACAATTTCTGCCTGGTAATGTCAAAACTTTTCTATCAAATGTTCATGCCGAAAGAGAGAAACAAAACAGTAAGAAGATCAAAGACATTGGCGACAACTTAGGAACGTACAGCCATTACTATCAAAACGATGGGTTTAAAGATCTTATATTTTATGATGGTACGGGAATGACAGAAGGTGGAGTTGTGGCAGTTCAAAGCAATCGAAAGAGAAGGAACTTCGAGAAAGATACGTCACTTGAGTACATATTTGAATTGCCAATTGATGATGCATCTGAGAATTGGTTTCTGGTTACAAATGATGAATTAGGTAAGACACAAGCTTGTTGTAACAACCCTACGTTGTTAATTATGTCACGCTTGATAGTTATCAAACTCAAAAAGATGCTTAAACTTAATAACTCGTGTTATGCTCACAATTGCCTAATAATGTGATCATTTCTATTTCATCTTGTGTAGACAATTTAATGAAAAACAAATCGTCATTTATATATGGCGAGAGTCCATCAACCGTGCCCATCTATGCTGTTGTCAACATGTGCTCTAACAGCATTGATCATCTGAATCAGAAAAATGGTAATGAAATCAAATTATTCAAATATTTTATAAATTTCTTTATTGTGATTAAATTTCACATTAGAAATTGATACGAGCAATAGATTCCAATATAAGAAAAGCCCGTACATTCCATTGACGAAAACACCAGAAATTTACAATTACGGTGCGGCGACAAGTTTTGGTCAATTACCACCCATGAAAGCGTTGAAAGATTCCAATTCATTAGAAACAAAAGAAGTCAATACTGGTGATGTTGAAGACAACCCTACTGTTAATTTTATCAGACGAAAGCGATCAAATGATAAATTAAATGATACGCGACCAAATGAAAGCGTTAAAAATTCCACAAGTTCATCAGATGATCAATGGAAAGCAATGAAAACTTCAAATGTTATAATTTATACAAAAAACGAACAAATTGTCATTCCGAAGGCTGATGAAATGAAAATTATTCATGACGCATCAACTGCTTCGAACATTCCTCATTTTCAAGTGACTTATTGGATGTTTTATCCTTACAGTCAAGGGAAAACTGTCTGCACTTTAAATTTAGGTCCACTTGGACCTATTCCAATACCTTTGATCCCCATCTTCAACATTTGTTTGGGAACAAAGAAAGAATTTGGCTCACATGTTGGTGATTGGGAGCACATGAGTCTCTTCTTCAAAGGCAGAATGGAACCTGATGTAAGTTGGGAAGATTTTATCAATCATTACATGCGTAAATTAATTTAAATATTTTAGGAAATGTATGTGAGTGCACATGATGCTGGAGCCTTTTACACATATGATCGTCTCACCGGAACTTTTGAGTTTAAAAGTCAAGAAACTAGAAAAGGAATTTTGCAACAACCAAATTTTCCGAAAACTGTTATCACGTCTGATAACCATCCAGTGCTGTTTTCTGCCGAAGGATCTCATGGACTGTGGGCAACACCTGGCAAGCATCGATTTGTTAGAGTTCCAAGACTCTATGATGTTAATGGATTTGGACAGCCTTGGGAGACATGGAAGAATGTTGAAGTTATTTATAACGACACTCGAGGTAACAATTTTATATTGATTGAAATAAATGAAAAAAAATTATTTATGTCGTTTGCTAGGAAAACGTTCAATGGGCGGCAATAATCCTAATTGGATGAAATATCGCGGTAAATGGGGTAATCCAAAAACTAAATGCCATCCACTACGAAGAATTGGACTGCATGTATGTGAACAAACTGATGGTCCGACTGGAATTCCTAAGAAAATTTCACACTTTGTTTGTCCAAATTGAATCTAAAATTATTTTATGATTTGTCTTCTGTACATATTTGTTAATTTATTTATTGATTGATCATCAATCTAGAGATGCAAATACTTTCCTTCTGCATCTAAATGTCATCTTGTTAATTGTTATTTATTACTTTGTCAATAAAATGATAATTTCAAAGTTCTTGGTTTGATTTTCTATTAAAATTAGGTTGTGGTTCAACACGATTCTAGATTTTAAGATCAATGACAATTCATGAGTCACGATTGATAGATGCTAATTGACGACGAGAAATCTACGCGTAGAAAACTTCTCGAGGAAATTTAATTATTTAACACGATTGAAGCAGCTCAATTAACTGGAAAAACAAGGTTTGAAAACATTTTAAAGTTTTTGTTACAATTTTTTTTCCTTTTATATTCTCATGTTTACATATTTACAATTGCTTTATCTAAAGCTTCAAACTATGAAATAAAATGAAAATAAACACTTTTTTATATTTCAAAATTCTTAATGATAATTCTAAAAAGTTATTGAATTCCATGATTGGCCAAGTTGCTAAAATTATTTCGCTTTCGATATAGAACAAGTACTTGCCAAAAATCTAAAACAACAAACACGATCTACTCAGTAAATCGATTGAAAAATTCTTCTTTTTTATATTCAAGTATGTGAATAAATCTTTTTCTCGGAGAAATTATTTGCCTCGTGGGTGAGAGTATTGAAATTGATTTAAAATTAGATATTTAATTAGATTGGAAAATATTTCTTTAAACTGATAATTTTTATGAGCAACTTAGTTACTTAGAAGTTTTTGATGATTAATTGATGCAGACAATCAACAAAATCGTTTTAAAGACTTGCAAACCTTATTGCTTTTCATTGAATAAAAATGTTATATTTCTTGGAAGTACCAAACTGCTGATAATCGAATTAAATGAATAATAAAAAGAAAATTCATTGATAAGAGAAATCGAAACTTCAAGAAGTTTTTTTATGGAAGAACTTTTTTCAGAGCTTCACGATTTTAAGAATACAAGGATGACGAAAAACTTAAATTATCTAAGTTATTTTTCAATTATGAAGAATTCGAATGAAATCTTTTTGATTTCATTTCTTCAATGATTCATGTAAAAAAATAATTTTTTGTTCAATGTGACGCGAGTTTACAAAAAAAAGTTTGTGAACGCTATTCAGAGATACAAACGCGACGAGCGTCACTTAAGTCTGCGAAACAAAATGAGAAACCTAATCAGGACGATAAATTGCTATTTTTGGCAAAAATTCTAGTAGAAGAACGTATTCAAGCATCGAATTCGTATTATTATCACAGTTCATTCGTTTCAATGACCAACGGAGTCCCAATTTATGATAAAGATTTGTATTTTCCCAGTCAAGAAGTTTATTGATTTGAGTTTTAGTCTGAAACATAACAAAGAAAACATCAAAAAAATGTTTCAGACAAGAAAGAGATAAAAATGAGGAAAACTTACCCGTTTACTTAAGCAAATTACTGGCCACATGCTCAATCCTAAAGAACAACAACAGCATACACATCCAAAACACAACCTGTGATAAAAAAAGTTAGTGAAAGTGTTTCGACGATAACAACAGACATAAATAAATTTACCATTTAACATTCATGGGTAGATTTTTTTTCAGAACTGAATTTATTCTCGATATCGTTGCAGTATATTCCTCTGGAGCAATTTTTGATATGAGTTGAGTAGGGAATTCTGTATTGAATCTATTTGATAATCCAAATCTATAACATGGTTTTGAAAAATTTAATTATTGAGAAGGAAATCATATGCTCTTTGTTGTTGTCAAATATTACATTGTGACTTCTCCTGTTCCTCGTACTATTATGGGGTCTTGCTCTGTTGTTTCAGGAGGAATATCTTCTGATAAATCTTCTACATATATTATTGCATCGAAATCAGCCATGACTTAAGAAAAAATTAAGAAGATTTATATTTTACGATTTTCACTTTTTCTAAAAATTAAAAACTAAACTTTCAATAGAAAATTTATAAGCATACAACGCTGTTGATTGTATTTATATGCTACGAAAATATTATTTGGATTAATTTTTGTTCAACACACTTTTAAATTTAATGTTTTTCAACCACTTCTTTGCCGCTACAGAGAATTTTGTGACTCTTTAAGATGTTAAAAAAGGTTTTATGTAAATAAACGGGATTAATTTTTAGTTTTCTTTATTTCTACTCTGACTGTAGTTGTATACCCTGAATGGGGTATACAATAAAAGGAGGGGAAGTTAAGTTTTATTGACTCGAAATATAGAAATTTGAAATTAAAACATTTCTCAAATGGAGCACAAACCATCAAACCTTACACAGTCGTTTGACAACATCCCAGCTATCGATGAAGATGATCAACGTATGTGTTATTACAATAATTCAGAAGCTATTATTGTTGATCTAAAAAACATTCGTGACTAATTTCTTTTCCAGTTGTCGTCAAAGATGAACAAGTTTCTAATATTTCGAATGGAATGGGATCGAAATCTTTAGAATCAATCAATTCATATGACGGATCTCGAAATGGTGACTCACAAGAACAAGAGGATGATGTTGAAAAGGCAAGACTCATCAGTCAAGTATTAGAGTTGCAAAATACCCTTGACGATTTAAACCAAAGAGTTGATGGTGTTAAGGAAGAAAATCTGAGATTAAAATCTGAAAATATGGTTTTGGGGCAGTACATTGGTGAGTATTTATTGCATGAAACATATGACTTAAGATGTAAATTTTGTTAATTCAATTCAACAGAAAACCTAATGTCAGCTTCATCAGTTTTCTCATCAACGAGCCCAACAAACAATATGAAAAAGAAGTAAATTTTGAAAAGTGAAATGTATTGCTTCTGTGCTTTCCATATCTATTTAATTTCCATTCTAATCTTGATATTTATAACTTTAAGTAGCTTTATTACAATTTTTTATTTAAGTCGCAAAAGTGCAGTTCATTAGTCTGGTGTATAGTTGAGAGGTTTCAACATTATTATGACAAATTCAACCTAATTTTCTGCTTTAATATTTTACTCATAATAATATTACAAATTAACATCAGATGAAACAAAAAAAAAATCTAATAAAATTGTATTTTAACGCTTTTTAAGCATTAATCTCTTATAATAAACGAAATGCCTGAAAACTCTTGATGTTTATATGAACAAAAATTGACATCCTTTATTTTTTATTATTAAAGTTAATTACGGCAATATTCTTATAAATTCAATCTTAAAATCGATTGATCAAACTAAGCACATGTTGTTTCTCATGTTCTCGCCATTCAGCGTTTTGTGCATCACCCAAATTTCCAGCATATTCACGCATGACATCTTTGATAACTTTTAATGACGATCCTCGAAGATTCAGAATTTGTTGAAGTCGTTGTTTAATCTTTGGACCATCTGGCGATATAGCAATTTCCAAGACAATATAATCGACGAGTTGAAGAGTGAAAAGTCCACCAGAAAGTCGTTTCATATAATTTCCTTCTTGGTCATCTTCATCCTCATCATTATTGTCACCAGGCTTCTTAAATCGTTTGGAATCTTCGATTTCTCTGTCAATCTTTTCAACTTTCTCCAAATATTTCAAATGAAGTTCCATCAAACGATCGACTTTCTCGAAATCATTCTCAACAAACTTTGAGAGTAATCGTTGTTTCTGACTTCCTTTTGTGTTGCGAAGCATGCTGAAAAATGATTTGATTAATTGAGATAATAAATTAAAAATAAATTAATGAAGCTACCTGCTAATTATGGAACAAACATGCTCTTCAAATTCTTCCGAGCTCAATAATCGTTGCTTGTTTTTTTTCGGTGTTTTCATGAACAATGGAAAAATTGTTCTAAGACCAAGAATATCAACAAACTTCAGACAGTTTTCTTTTCCATCAGAACCAGCACAAGCATAATCCAAAACTTTCAAAGCTCCATTTCTGCTGAGCTTTTTCTCTCGAAGCATTAAATTCATGAGTTGACATCCTTCTCCTTTAAGGAAGTTTGTTCGATTCTCTTTGGCCAATAAACTCGAGCAAAGACAGTTAAAAAGATTTTCCATATATTCCTTTTCTTCTTCAGTGACAGGATCGTGACGTTTATAAATAGCAAGTTGTTGTAGCAAAACGTCGATTCCATCGATTGACCCAAGAAGGATTCGATTTTCGTTGGTATTTTGAAGTAGTATTGATAAAACTTCCGAGCAATAAAGTTTGTTAGCGTCATATTGTTTAATCTTTAATCTCTTTAGAATCCATTGCATGAGACTTTGTTCAGCAATTTCGACGCAACTTTCAGGGCGAAATTCTGTGAGATTTTCAAAAATCGAAAAAATGTTATGAACGGCATCTGATTCTTCTTTAACACTTTCATCCAATCGTTCAAGGCAGTTTGAGACCAAGAGTTTTGTTATGTTCTGTTCTTGTAAACAATCAATCAGTTTTTCGGATCCTTCGGTGCTTTCATGGAGAATGTCAACATCAGTGAGTTCCATTAAGATTTCTATGATAGCTGCTGCAATATCAGTATTAGGATGCGATAGCAATTCGAGCATTGAAGACACGACATTTAATGAGACCAGCAATGGATAAAGATCGGGAACTGTTGCTATTGCCTGGAGTTTCTTAATCGCATCATGTAAATCAATTTCACTGTCCATAAACTTTTGAGGATCTTCTGGATATTTCAAACGCATCTTTTGGTTACCTAATACACGCTTTTCAAAAAGTAAAGCTAGTTTCTTTAACCCGACTTCATCAAGTACTTCGTCGTCTTCATCTTCATCAGCATTGTCGATTAATTCCAGAATTTTTTCTTCAATTTTCGGCTTCTTTGAATATTTTGGTTCTGATTGCTTTCCATCTGTATCTTCATCATCATCTTGTTTACGTTTTGGAATTGTTTCAGGTTTAAATGATAAGAGATCAGAAACATCCATGTTTTTCTATTAATTAATTGAAATCGTTTTAAAAGTTTTTGTTTTGATTTTTTTTGTGAGTGTAAGGGGTAAGAAGAAACTTATAAGAAGCGAAATGTTTTTGTCGCTTCCTTTCTCTTCTTCCAAAAGCTTCGCACCTATTTGATTAAATTGCCGAATCATTCAATATTTTCAAGTAAAACAAGGAAGTTTTTTTTAATTTCTGATTCAAACCATAATAATATCATCGATCAAACATTAAATAAAGTTATGGCAGGAACTCTCGAAGATAAATCAATATGGGAAGAGGAGGAATCCTTAGCAGAAGAGGTATTACGAATGCCAACAGATGAAATTCAATCGCGAACTCGTTTAATGGACAATGAAATTAAGATCATGAAGTCAGAAGTGATGAGAATAACTCATGAGTTACAAACACAGAATGAGAAAATCAAGGATAACACGGAAAAGATTAAGGTGAACAAGACATTACCATATCTTGTATCGAATGTTATTGAACTGTTGGATGTTGATCCACAAGAGGAAGAAGATGATGGAGCAGTAAATTTATTGGATTCTCAGCGTAAAGGCAAATGTGCTGTCATAAAAACATCAACAAGACAAACTTATTTCCTTCCTGTCATCGGACTGGTCGATGCTGAAAAATTGAAGCCTGGCGATCTTGTTGGTGTCAATAAGGATTCTTATCTCATCCTTGAAACCTTACCAGCTGAATACGATGCTCGTGTAAAAGCCATGGAGGTCGACGAACGTCCAACTGAACAATATTCGGATATTGGTGGCCTCGATAAGCAAATTCAAGAACTTATTGAAGCTGTAGTCTTACCAATGACACACAAAGACAAATTTAAAAATCTTGGAATTCATCCACCCAAAGGTGTTTTGCTTTATGGTGTAAGTTTCACATATAATTTATATTTCAAAGTGTAATGAATGAAATAATTTCTTTACAGCCACCTGGTACTGGAAAAACTCTTCTTGCGAGGGTAAGAAAAACAACAAAATAATCATAAATAGATTAATTATCTTTAAATCAATTTTATAGGCATGTGCAGCACAAACAAAATCCACATTTTTAAAGCTTGCTGGTCCACAGCTTGTGCAAATGTTTATTGGCGATGGTGCTAAGTTAGTGCGTGATGCATTTGCTTTAGCAAAAGAAAAAGCTCCAGCAATTATCTTTATTGATGAGTTAGATGCCATTGGAACGAAACGTTTTGATTCAGAAAAGGCTGGCGATCGTGAAGTTCAACGTACTATGTTGGAGTTATTGAATCAACTTGATGGCTTTAGTTCAACAGCAGATATTAAAGTTATTGCTGCTACAAATCGTGTTGATATTTTGGATCCAGCATTACTTCGTTCTGGACGTTTAGATCGAAAGATTGAATTTCCACATCCAAATGAAGAAGCTCGAGCTAGAATTATGCAAATTCACTCTCGTAAGATGAATGTTAGTCCCGATGTGAATTTTGAAGAATTAGCACGTACAACCGATGATTTCAACGGTGCTCAATGCAAAGCTGTTTGTGTTGAGGCTGGTATGATTGCTCTTCGTCGTTCAGCAAGTACCGTCACTCATGAAGATTTTATGGATGCTATCATGGAAGTGCAAGCTAAGAAGAAAGCAAATTTGAATTATTATGCTTAAGATTTAGATCGTGTTTGTGCTTATGTATCACATAATTTTTTCTTTTTCTCATTAAAAATGATTTAATAAAATAGTTTTTCATTCATAATTAAAGATTTCTAACGAAATATATTTAAGTTGAAAGCGACACACCCACTGAGCTTTAATAATTTTAAGCTTACTACCCTCATTGTTTACAAAACGTTTAACCGTAATTTTCAGTAATAAATTAGTTTTCAAGCAGCATAATCGTCTTTAAATGAGTAGAAGTAGATCATCGAGTGTGGAAAGACAAGAGGATCGTCGCCGGTCAAGGTCCAGAAGTCGAAATCGAAGACGATCTCACTCGAGAGATTCTCGAGACAGAAAAAAAAGTTCTGATCGACGACGAAGACGTTCCAGATCGAAAAGTCAAGATCAGAAGAAATCAGTATCTAAGCATAGACGAAACAGAAGGAGTTCAAGCAGAGAAAATGAAAAAAATCATTCAAAAGCCTCACACAATCATAGAAGAAGGAAATCAAAATCACCAAATTCTTTTTCCAGAGAAATAAACGAAAACGATTCAAGAAAATGGAAACACGATATGTACATTGACAATCCAGCTCCATTTAAGCATGAGAGACGACGTCATCATCAACAAAACGATGATTTTATGCAAAGTCGAAGAATTGAAAGGGAGTTAATAGGCTCAGAAGGAATTTCTATTGTATGGGGACGATCACCTCAAAAAGAAAACGAAACTTCAAGTGATGAGAGTTCAAAGGACAAAAAAAAACATAAGAAATCATCAAAAAAGAAGAACCATAGTAAGAAGTCCAAGAAAAAGAAATCCAAGAAGAAAAAATCCAAGAAACGAAAGGAATCGTCTTCGTCCTCTTCCAGTTCAAGTGAGGAAAGCGAAGAAGAAAAGTGGGTGGAAAAGAATTCTGATGATAAATTTGAAGGTACGAATCCTTTGAAATCATCCAAAGACGAAGATGATGGTGATGGTGAAGAATTCGGTCCATTAAGTAAAAATAGTGCAGGATTAAATCAAAAAGATTTCGGTCGAGCTTTGTTGCCTGGTGAAGGTGCTGCAATGGCTTCATATGTAATGGAAGGAAAAAGAATTCCACGTCGTGGGGAGATCGGTCTAACTTCAGATGAAATTGAGACTTTTGAGTCAGTTGGATATGTCATGAGTGGATCCAGACATCGAAGAATGGAAGCTGTTCGTATAAGAAAAGAAAATCAAATCTATTCAGCTGATGAGAAGCGAGCACTGGCGATGTTTAGCAGAGAAGAACGACAGAAGCGTGAGAACAAAATCTTGTCACAATTCAAAGAAATGGTTACAGCTAAGACAACAGCTGCTAATAAGAAATAAGGTTGAGAAGCAAAATGTAAACAATAAAATTCAAATTTTTACTCATTCTAAGCTTTTTACCCTTTCCAAAGAATTGTACCCACAAATACCGACAAACTTTCTTACCCTATACGGCAGTAAAAGAAAAAAACAATTCAGTTGAAAATAAGTTTCTTAAATTCTTAAATAAATCTTAAAAATTTGATTGCAAAATACTTCTACATATTAATTTATAATAGGAAGAACTTTAGCCAGTATGATGCTTGGTTTAAGTTTGAATTTAGCCATTTCAGCAACAGTTATAATAAGTTGTTTTATTTTTGTGATTTTAAGCTTTTTCAAATCATTGAGGTTAGTTCAAACTTTATTTTATTATTTTTTCTTACAATTTCTAACGAAACTTGCTAATTAAATTATGAAAATTATATTTATAGAAAACGTTTTCCGAAAACAGTGAATTGTTGGTTTTGTAACTCGAACACCAGAGTGCCTTACAACAATCAGAATTCTTTTACTTGTCCGTCTTGCCTCCAATTTAATGGATTTACAGACGATGGAGATTACAATCGCGAGATTCCTGAACAACACTATTCAAAACTCAATACTTCCAGCAACTTCTACTCCCAGAGAACTGAAGGAAGGCGAACACCCTTCAATGGACTTTGTGATCCTTGTAATCGCAATCAAGAAATGAAAATTATTCAACTTGCCAATTTTAAGCCAAGATTTGAGGCAAACTATGACGAAGAGATTGAAGAATATAGACAAAAACTTGAAGACTCTTATCAACTTTGTCAAGAATGTAACAGACACTTGAGAAAAACTTTGAATCGTGTAAAAACGAAGCTCATTGGATCTAAAATTTCCCAATTAGTTTCAAAGGGCATCAAATCTTTGAATTACCAAACTCAACCAGGAAATGACCGTCAAATTTTAAGCAAAATCAAAATTTTTACAATTTTTATATTGAGTGTGGTCAACTTGGTGAAGGTTGCAGAAATTGATTTGAGTTTCCTTCGCTCAATAGCTCATGGGTCATTCAAAAGTTTTTACTTTCATCTCATCGCACTTCGTCTTACAATTAAGGATCTTTTAATGAAAATACTAAATGAGCTGAATCTTCAATATCCAGCTGATTTAAGTATTGATTACATTGCTTTAACCGCCATAATCCTCAACTATTCTATTTTACGAAATCAAAAACAAGCACAGAATCAAGTAATATTTTCGATGCTGTTTTGGTCCATAAAGATGGTCGTCAAAGAATTCCCCATCAATTCATCTTACATATTAGCTATTGATGGTTCGATTGCTGCTGCTTTAGTGATAACATCTTTGGCTACAATCATCAAGTCATTTGGAAGTAAAAAATCAGAAATTAATCAAAGCTCAAGTTTCCATAAAATTCATGCAGATGTCAATGAGGAATCGGATGTTGAATGCGACACATCAAATAGTTACGACTTTGATGTACGCAGTTTAAGAAGTTCAATCATTTCGCAGCCATCATCAAGATTCAATGGAACATTACGAGAATCTACTCTTAAAGCTCCAATCAGAACAAGTCCATTAAGTGAGACAATCTTCCACAACAGTACTTTTGTAACTCAACCAAGTACCAGAAATAAAACAATCACAAACTTCGATACTTTAAGCAATCGGAGCTTTAGTATTAGACAAGAAGTCACTGCAGCTGAACGAAATCAAGTTCACAAAGATATAAATCGACTGAACATTTCCGGATCATTACTAGGATCGTCATCAACAATTAAAGACTTTCAATCAGCTAGAAATTTGAATCCATTTTCGCTTGAAAACAGTCGATGTGGTTCGCCTACTCCGACCATTGCTAGTGTTTTCAGTGGCTGTCATCGAACACAAGTCATTACGCCACCTCGATTGGAAACTTCATTTATGCCTGAAGCAGTCAATACTTCTTGGGTTGGAGGTGGATATTGGTCATCACCGCAAAAACAATATCTCGAGGTGAATTATTTCAAACAACAAACTAATCCTGATACCTCTAGAAGTTCATCGCAATCATCAGGAGTAGGTACAATTGATTCAGAAAAGAATTCAAGAGAAAGTTCAGTGGGAAAGGATGAAATTTCGTCGATCTTTTCAGAACCTATTCGAAAATGTAATCTTTTCGGAAAATCACCTGACAATCGCTCAATTTTTGGGCAGTCTTTTGTTCAAGCGCCAAAAGTCAACAATTTCTTTCTCAACAACTCAAATGACAACAACTTCAGAAAATATCGCAATAGCACTTTCTTAAAATGAATAACTATTTCATTTGAAAATGTGTTCAATTTGTATCCATTAATTATTATTATCATGCAGATTTATAGTCAGTACGTTAATCATTTTAATTTGATTTCTTTTGTGATTTGTTTTAAAAATAAATTGTAAACGAAAATTCTCATAAATATAACGGCTTTTTAATTTTTAAACTATTTGCAAAGTGCTAAAATGTGCGAAAAAGTTTCGTACCCATCACGTGGGAAAGTTTTCCGAGTAAATGATGTAAAATGTCATCATTTCGACTTTGGTACGTTCGTGCGGATTTGGCCTTCCATACAAAAAACCCTCAAAAAATTTCTCCGTGCATGATAATTTCTCCGTGCATGATAATTTATACTCTCTCCACCTGAGACTAGCTATTGCCCGACCGGGGCTGCTAAAATCAGGTGGAGAGTGTATATCGAGTAAGCTCATAAACGGCTATAGCCGCACATGCATCATAAATATCGATGTAAAAAGAGAAAAAAGTAACATAAGTCTGTTGCTGACGACTATGAGATAAAGACGTGTGAGTATTATTCTAAACAGTATAAACATTAGTGGCATGAAGAACACAAAGCACCTGATTAAATGTGTCAATAAGAAGAACAAACATTCAATGACAAAGCAATACTTTTCGTCACAAGTGTTTATTTATTTTAATTGGCTTTAATATGAAAAAATTATTTTCGTCTGCCGAAGATTTAAAGCTTCAATAACTTTTCTCTCTTCAGTCAGTTTCTTTCAAGATGACTAAATTGATAGAGTTAAACTCGCCGACTGACACAGTCATGGAGCTCGTGCAATCGCCAAATGGATCAATTCCACCTGCTGAAGAGAAACACGAGCGTGTTCAAATGAAAAAACAACTTGGTCTTTTGGAAGGATGTGCTATTATTTTGGGAATTATATTCGGATCAGGAATTTTTGTATCACCCAAAGGCGTTATTCAGGAAGTTAACTCACCAGGCGCCAGTCTTATCATTTGGACACTTTGTGGAGCTCTCTCAATGATTGGTGCATTATGTTATGCTGAACTTGGTAAATATTTACTTTTATTTGAATGTTTGAAAAGAATGATGCAATAACTTTACCATCTTTCAAAGGCACATGCATACCTAAATCCGGCGGTGACTACGCATACATTAAAGAAGCGTTTGGAGATCTTCCAAGTTTCCTCTACATTTGGGATGCAACGGTGATTTTTGTTCCTGCCACCAATGCAATCATGTCACTCACTTTTGCTAGCTACGTCATGCAACCATTCTTTGCAGCTGAATGTGAAGTTCCAAAAATCGCCGTTCAACTTCTTGCAGCAGCGACAATTTGTGGCCTCACTTACCTCAATTCGTTTGATGTCAGGACAACAACAAAGTTACAAAATGTTATTATGTTCACTAAAATTGGAGCTCTCGTCATCATTATTTTAGTTGGCTTGGGATGGATGCTCTCAGGTCATTTAGAGAATTTTGATCATCCATTTGACAACACTGAATATGATCCAGGAAAGATTTCAGTTGCATTCTATTCGGGAATATTTTCTTACGCTGGATGGAACTACCTCAATTTTATGACTGAAGAACTTCGTGATCCTTACAAGAACCTCCCACGAGCAATTTACATAAGTTTACCATTAGTAACGGGCATTTATGTTCTTGCCAATGTTGCATATCTCGCTGTGTTGACACCGCAAGAAATGATTGCAAGTAATGCGATTGCTGTAACGTTTGGCGATAAAGTTCTTACTTATGGTGCTTGGATTATTCCCATCATGGTAGCAATTTCCGCTTTTGGTGGACTCAGCGTTCATATCATGACGAGTTCAAGGATGTGCTTTGTTGCAGCAAGGAATCGTCACATGCCTGAAGTTCTCTCGTTCATAAATGTCAAACATTTTACTCCAACACCTTCACTTGTGTTTTTGTGCGTTTTAAGTCTCATTTATCTCTTTATCGGCGATGTTTATGTACTTATAACATATTCGAGTGTCGTTGAAACCTTTTTCATAATGATGAGTGTTTGTGGCGTTCTTTACTTTCGTTGGAAACAACCAAACATGGTTCGACCCATCAAAGTTAATCTCATTGTTCCAATCACTTTCGTCTTTATTTGCATCTTCCTGATCATTGTGCCGACTTATCAAGTTCCCAAAGAATGTGGAATGGGATTATTAATTACCTGTGCTGGTATTCCTTTCTATTATGTTTGTGTTGCGTGGCATAACAAGCCAAAATCTCTTCAAAACCGTATCAATCAATTTACAATGAGCATGCAAAAATTATTCTTGAGCGCTAAAGAAGAGCAAGACATGGAATAGAAAAATTCCATTGCAAAGCAATAAGAAAGAAAAAAAACTCAAAATGAATTCACATCAAATCAATGAATCGAAACAAAACTTTCACAATCTCTTTTTTTTACTCTTACGTGTTTTTTTGTGTCTTTAATTATTTAAGTTTTCTGACAATCTCAATCAATGATCTTATTTTTCTTTTCGTGTTATTTAATTTCTTCTTTTATTTTATTTTTAATATTAAATTGACATTATTAATTAGATGAATAATAGTTAAGTTGCATGGAGGTATACGAGAGAATCTCACCTAAAATAATCGCAAAGCGATTTGCTTTCTGACCAAATCTTATAATTTTTGTTTTAATTAGACGTTTTCTAAATTTAGCTTTAAGATTTTAATTTAATTGTCATTTTTTTGTACGTTTTCAATATCTGAATAAAAATAATGATTGATATTCTTTTTATCAAAACGACAACATAGATTAATTGTGTAAGATATTTCAGAATCAAATTTCTATTTAAATGAAAATGTTTCACGACGATAAGAATTGAATGATAAGATTTCAATTAAATTTTAATAATAACAAAAATAAATTCATTAACAATGGAACTATCAAAGACTTTAAACGTGTTTAAGAAATTTATTTTATTCTTCGTAAGTTGTTATTTTCTTTACATTATTAACATTTAAAATCAATGAATGTTACAGTTGTCATTACATATTTTACAAATCGAATCACAAGCTTCTGAAAACAGACACAAAGTTGTAATAATTGGTGCAGGAATTTCTGGATATTCAGCTGCAGCAAGATTAATAGAAAATGGAGTTGAAGACATTGTCATCCTCGAAGCAGAAAATCGAACTGGTGGAAGAATTCATAGCGTTCCATATCGAGATGGTTTTATTGATTTAGGAGCTCAATGGGTGCATGGACAAGATGGAAATATAATTTATGAAAGGTTTAGTAACTACTTCGACTTTGGTGACACAGGATTTGACTTTGCTGATTATTATTTTCATCAATCTGATGGAGTTTCTTTGAATCAGAATCATACGACGATGTTAGATAATTTAGCAAATGAAGTTCTGTGGAATTCTTTTGATCGAATGGTTCATTATGGTGGATCATTTGGAAGTTTCTTTGAAAGATTTTATACAAAAGGTTTAATGAACCAGAAGTTTATTAATGTCCCATGGGCATTGGCACATCAAATGCAAGATTACCATCACAACAGGGTGAACACTTACTTTGGAACCACCAGTTGGTTTGACATTTCAGCACAGATTATGGCAGCTCAAGGGACGAAAACTGGCAGTAATTGGTTGACATGGAGACAAAGTGGATATAAAACAGTTTTTGACTTTATTACAGTGAGACATAAAAACAGAATTAGGATTTTGTTTTAATTCTTCAAATTATTTCAGAAAAAACTTCCAGATCCGAGTCAGTACTTGGACGTTGAAAGTAAAATTCAATTGAACAAAGAAGTTACAAACATCGCATGGGGCGACAACTTAGCGATCATTAAATGTGCTGATGGTTCTGAATACACCGCAGATTACGTTGTTTTTACAGCATCTCATGGTGTTTTAAGAGCGCACTATGAAAGTTTGTTCACGCCTAAACTTCCCGATCGAAAAATATTAGCGATTGAGAATATTGGATATGGATCATTAGAGAAGATTTTTCTTGAATTCGCAATACCATTTTGGCCAACTGATCCAAATTGGGTTCAGTACACAATTCTTTGGTCACAAGAAGACATCAATGCAGTGACAGGAACTGATCGAGAATGGTATTTAAGAATTGAATATTTTATAGAATTATTAAAATGATTTAATCTCCGAAGGCTTCTTGACACGAGAGCTTTCTTCAAAGTTGACGGATTTCCAAATCTTTTGAGCGCATTCTTCATTGGAGCAAATATCAAAGATTTTGAACAGTTTACTGGCGAAAAAATTGCGAACGACTGCATGTGGTTATTGGAAAGGTCGCTTAGAAAATCTTTGCCACGTCCAATTAATGTTCAACGAACTCAATGGATAACTGAAAAGAACTTCTTGGGATCATATTCGATTTTATCAATGGACACTGCTCGTAATGGAGTGTCACCATTTGATTTAGCTGAACCATTATTCAATAGCAATCGACGACCGATTATATTCTTTGCTGGTGAAGCAACATATTTTGCATTCACTGGTTACACCGATGGTGCTATGGCTTCTGGTTACCTGGCTGCTGATGAGATCTTAAGACACAGTCATGGAAATCGAAACACTTTTCATAAGTATTTAAGTTTAATTATTTTATTTTATGCATCACTTTCGATCAAAATTTAAATGTTTTATTTATTTAATGACCCATTGAAAATTTACAAGAAAATTTTATTAAAAAAATGAAAAGTTTATCAAAATCCACTGCAACATAAAAATTGATCAGTTCGACATCTTGCAATAGAAATTTGAATTTTTCTGCAATTCCACATTTTTGCGTTGTCTTCGCATCTGCATTTTGATGACATGAATTTATTCTTCAACTTGTAAGGTTTAAGTGGAAATTTATTTGCCAATGCGATTTCATTTAACTTTGTTTCGGGTCGATGTGGTTTTATTCTGATAATTTTGTCATTAAAATCATTTGATGATGTCACTGAAAGTTTAATTAAACATTTTGTAATTAAAAAGATTTCTTATCAATTTCACTTTCGTCACCTGCAGGTTTCTGTCTAAATGTAATTGTTTCGTGATTATCATTAGTTCTAATGATTGCATCTTGAATTTTTCCAGTTCTAACGTTGAGAATGTGAAGTTTCAATAGATTCGTGCTTGCTTCTTCTTTAGTCAATGGCGTGACTGTGACGACTTCCAAGTCAGACGCTGCTGTTCGTCTTCGCTTATCAATTCTTCTGTTTATTCTTTCACTTGGCATGATATGAATGACAGTTACGTTGCTATTGCGTAAGAGTTTTCCCTTTCCATGTACCGGTTTTCCATGTGTCAGTGACCGCATCTCTTCCATCTTAATTACTTTAAATTGCGCAAAAATTTCATCGATTCCACTCACGATGAGTAGAAGCGTAAGTCTTCAATAAGAAGAAATTATTTTTACGCATTTGCCGGTGTTATTTTTTTCAAATGCCGCCGTGATGTTGATGTGATGGTCGAAAGAGGAAATGAGAAAAGATGGGAAAGAATTCTTGTTAGTAGCAATAAATAAAAATTACAAACTAGAAAGGTAATTAAATGGAAATGGGTTCATTGATCACTTAACGTTCTTCTATCTCCCGTTTTCTCATTTCAAGCTTTAATTTGTACTACGCTAATTTTTTTTTTTGGTTGTTGGAAATTGTTTTTCAATTTCTTTTTTCATGTTCTGCAAAACGAAATGAAAGATTCTCTTTTAAAAACTTACGCTTGTTTAACATGTTTCGTTTTAATCATAACATCTTTATTAATATTACATCCGACAGTGAATGATATTATGTTGAAAGCGAATGAAGATGCTTCAATCAAAATAAATGCTTGGCTCGCCTATCAACGATTGGAATGGTCAATGTACGTACACACAATGCCTCCAACATTATTTGCTATCATAAATATCGACTTTGTTTTGCATTGGGAACGTATAACAAAAACTTAAACTTCAGAACAAATGAGGCTTTGAAAAGCACAGAAAAGACTACGATGATGGGCAGAAAAGACAAAGGATAATTGCAAATTATTAGTTCACCAACGTTTTGTTTGTGGCATAGAATTGTTAGTCGAAGAAGATTCATTCGATTTTGAGCAACATAGACCAAGTGATTTAATGCTTTTCCTATCTGTTATTGTTCTTTCTATGATCAGAGGATGGAACTAAAGTAAATTACTTTGAAAATAAAGAAGAAGCTTGAGGAATATAAAAAGATTTAACATTTTAATGGTTAAGCTTCAAATCGCCTTAAGACGTGTTAGAGTAGAAATTAAAGAAAAATGTATTTGATGTTTTGACACATGCTTGGATTCTGTTTAAAGCAGAACCTTTTGTAAGTTTTCAACGAACATTTACCCAAAGCAGCACATTCTTAGCTTAATGAATCTTCTTTAAAAATTTTAACATAAATAAATTAGTGTTCAACAAATCAACGCCATTTCTTCTATATTTAATGTTATTCTCATAAATAAATTGCATGCAAATATCTTACGATACACATGTTAATCTCATGTTGCTTCTTCTCGTGTTCACAAAACGGTTTATCTTTCACCACAACTCACTTTGACAATTTGATCGCGAGAAATTGAATTAATTTGACACCAGATTAAATAAAATATCAGATTAAATCAATTACTTAAAGATTCAATTAGATATAATGAGAAATTATTGATATTGAATGATATAAAATAAAAAAAAATTCTAAGTTTAAAGCGATGTTCACAGAACGGATTCAGATTTGCAAATAAATTTTCACCAAGAACCTGCTGACTTCTTATATATGTTCTCAGTGTCAATTTTGCTTTCTCGCAAAAAAAGAAAAGAAATATTCTAACCAGAACCCTCCCAGGCAGCCTGCAACATCTTCGTTTCTCTCACTTTAACGGCGCTCCATGATAAAACATAAAAAAAGCAACCAAGCAATCTTCTTATTTAATTTCTTTTAATAGTTTTCATTGGGATTTCTTTTACTCTTCTCATTTCTCTTTGTTTATATCGCAGGTTTTTGCCTCTTTCGTTTACATCTCATTCACAATAACTGCAGATACATGGAACTCTTTCTTTTCTTCTCTTATCATTCGTTATGTGGAGACTGCAAACAGTGTTACACAATATTGTTGATCAATGGAACGAAATATTTACGAAAGAAGAAAGAAGAAGGAAACGTTGGAGAAATTATGGGATATTTAAAGGTGAATATTATGTATCAAGAACTTCTGCTTAACTTCCCACTTATATACTGCAATTCTGGCATTAGTTTTACACGCGACTAACAAATTTATTTGCTTCTGGAATTTTTATTTCTCTATTCAAATGTGTTGAAAATATTTAATGAATGTTTTGCTGTGTGATCACTGACTGATGCTTTGAATAGAAAATTATTATCTTAGCTTATTTAGAAAAATAATTGAAATGTTTTCAGCAACAAGAAATCTTTGAAACGAACGTCGTCGTTTTCATGAAAAATTGTTAATTCATGTGAAAAGTCACAGTCATGTAAACAAGAAACGCATCAATTAAAAGACATGACATTTATTCACACAACATCATTATTCTTCTGTTTTCTTTGTCAATGATACAAAGTTAGTGTAAAAGCAAATCTCATCATCACAAAATTGAAAACTGAAAAAATAAAACATGAAAATGTCCTTGGATGAGGGCAAGTTGAGATTTATTATGATCGTGTGGTTGTTACTGATTTGAATATGAAATTGATCTGAAATATATTTATGGACGGATATGCTACACTTCGATTGATGCTTTCTGAAAATTTATTGTCAATGCTGTCACACATGATTGAATTAATGATCCATCCCGTCTTAAGGAAATTTTATGATAATTGAGAATGAATAATCTTCGGTGTCAATAATAAAGTCTTAAAATCTAAATATTTATTAACGAATTGATATAAATAAGAAGTTAATGTATAATAAATATTTTATGTTTTATTATCTGCCATTATAAATTTTATGAACAGACTTAAGTAGTTAGTTTTTGATATAAAATAGCTACAAGGCTTTGATTTCTTTGCGTGCTTCCACTCTTTCCTCCTGCTTTTTGACATCCTTATAAAAAAAGAAAGCAAAGGCCCAGAAGATTATCTGAATAACTGAAATAATAAATGATAAAGTTTTTACGTTTTTATTTGAAATAAATTTCATTGAATAAATTATTTTTACTTAAAATAATGAACAAAACTGCAAGGATGAGGTATTCGTGGTCGAAAAGTGAACTTCCTGGGCTTTTGTATAAAGAAACCCATGGATGCATTTTAGCAGTACTATCATTGAAGGTCTCCCCAGAATAAAACCCGTCAGGGTACATTACAACTGGAACATCACCAAATTGTTTGAAGAAATTATCAGAAAATAATGGCATGAGAATTCCAATTATATTCCATGATATTGACACAGCTGGCAGGAATACAAAAGGTTTGATGATGTCGGTGCTCTGAGTGTAAAAGTTGTTATTCAAATTGAAAGAAAACAATCTAATAAAGAGTGAAACTTACGCAGTCATCAGAAAATGAGAGATTAACTATTGAAAACACATTAAAAATGACTCCAACGACAAGTATCGAAGCAATGAAGAGGCTGTAGAAAATTTTAGTGAAAACCCAGAATCGAACCAGCACAATCATTCCCCATAAAATAAAAATAATTGAAAGAACAAATCCTGAAGCTCCCAACAAAACTTGATTTGCACGCGTTTCGCTGTTCGTTTCTTCTTCCTGTGTTTCTTGTACTGAAACCCTAAAAATTGAATAAAGTTCTTCAATAACTTTAATTTTTTTTTCTAATTATTGTTTTCTTACATAATTTCGTTTTGTATCTATTTAATTAGGTGAATAAAGAAAACTTGTGTCAGTGTCTCAGTGATTTTAAAATTTTATCTAAAACATTTCTCTCGAAACTTCAAAATTTTTGTCACAAAAATAACTTTCTTTTGATTCTATTTTTAAAATTTTCGAAAATAAAAAGTGAAAAAAAATTGTGGAGATTTCTTTTTGTTCCTCATAAATTCGCGATAATTTTCTCAAAATACCAAATGATTTTAAATAATAAAATAATTAAATTAAGAATTAATTGTGTTTGTTCACTTTCATGTCATGTGAAAATTGGTTTGTAATAATCTTTCTTCGCCTTTTTGCAAATAGGGTCTGATGCGATCATGTCTGTGATAATTTTATATTTTATTATCTGCAATTATAAATCTTATGAACAGACTTGAGTAGTTTTTTTTTTAATATAAAATAGCTACAAGGCTTTAATTTCTTTGCGCGCTTCCACTCTTTCCTCCTGCTTTTTAACATCCTTATAGAAAAAGAAAGCAAAGGCCCAGAAGATTATCTGAATAACTGAAATAAAAAATGATAAAGTTTTTAAGTTTTCATATATGAAAGAAATTTCACTGAATAAATTATTTACTTAAAATGAAGAACAAAATTCCAAGGATGAGGTATTCGTGGTCGAAAAGTGAACTTCCTGGGCTTTTAAATTTATAAACCAATGGATGCACTAAAGCAGTACTAACATTGTAGTTCTCCCCAGCATAAAATGAATCAGTGTACATTACAACTGGAACATCACTAAATTGTTTGAAAAATTTGTCAGAAAATAACGACATGAGTATTCCAATTATATTCCATGATATTGACACAGCTGGCAGGAATACAAAAGGTTTGATGATGTCGGTGCTCTGAGTGTAAAAGTTGTTATTCAAATTGCAAGAAAACAATCTAATAAAGAGTGAAACTTACGCAGTCATCAGAAAATGAGAGATTAACTATTGAAAACACATTAAAAATGACTCCAACGACAAGTATCGAAACAATGAAGAGGCTGTAAAATATTTTGGTGAAAACCCAGAATCGAACCAGCACAATCATTCCCCATAAAATAAAAATAATTGAAAGAACAAATCCTGAAGCTCCCAACAAAACTTGATTTGCTCGCGTTTCGCTGCTCATTTTTTCTTCTTGTGTTTCTTGTACTGAAACCCTAAAAATTAAATAAAGTTTTTCAATAAATTTAAATCTTTCTCTTATTATTATTTTCTTACATATCTAATTGCTTTTTGTGGTCAATTAAGTAAATGAAGAAGACCAAATATCAGTGATTTTAAAATTTTATCCAAAATATTTCTCTCGAAACTTTAAAATTTATCTCATAAATGAATTTTCTTTTGATTCTATTTTTAAAACTTTCGAAAATAGAAAGTGAGAAAAATTTGCGGAGAAAAACTTTTTATTTCCCGTAAATTTTCTCAAATACCAAATAAATAAGACACTTGAAATGTTTATCTTAAATTTTAATTCTTTCCAATATTTTTAATGACATTTAGATTAAAATTCAATTATAAAATGGATTATAAGTGATCCAATGTGCACGATTTTGTGTTTGTTCACTTTCATGTGATGTGAAAATTGATTTGTAAACTTCTGTTGCTTTTGGATCGTTTTTCACGGAATAATCTTTCTTCGCCTTTTTACAATTAGGGTCTGATCCGATCATGTCTGTGATAATTTCGCGTTTCCTTGCAGCAATGACGGAAGGATTTGCAACCATCGGTAATTTTGATGAACTTGGTTTCGGTTCTTTCTTTATTTCTTCTGGTTCCTTGCTGGTTGAAGGTTTCACAAATGTTGAAGTTGAAGATTCGGGAATTTCTGTTTTAACTTTGAGTTTCTTATCTTTTTTAGCAGCTTTCATTCTTGCATTTCGCGCTTCCATTCTTGTTCGCATCATGTCAACATCTTCTTCATTTCCATTGAGAATGACAACGTCTTGTTCAGAGTAAGGAGTCTGACATATGTTGCAAATATTTGATTTCAGTTGTTTAAGTGCTCTTTCTGAGAAAACACAACCACATGTCCATAATGCTACAAATCTGAATTGACCACTCATTTCCAAACCGATAAGAGCGCAGATAAATGGTGCATTTTTATCATCTTCAGGAGAGTAAGATGGATTCGCAGTTAATTTCAAATCTTTGATATCTGGAAATGTTAAATGATATTTAATTAATTTTTTTCTCACTAGCAACCAAAATCCTTACCTTTAAGTCCTTTTATGTGGGAACAAGATTCGGGCATTGGAGTTTTCTCTAGCAACTGTTCTATTATATTACTTTTTGAATATAATCGTCCCAAGCCACACATTACAATAGGTTGTTGTAATTTCTGTTGCGTTAATGAGCAGTGTCGCCATCGATAAAGCCTTTCAGAATCTTTATCTTTCTGAAAATTTATGAAAAAAGAAACAAGAATAATCTTCTGGATCTTTCATTTCACTAAATTTATAATGAAAATTTGAAAACTTTATTTTATCTTACCACTTCAGGTTTCTTTTTCAATCGAACAAGTTCATCACGTCTGGGAATGGTTCCGCCATCACAACCCATGATTAATTTTTAAACTGTTTAATTCCGTATTTCTTAAAATAAAAAATATTGAAATTTTTCGTCTTCTATGAGTAATGTTTACGTTTTCTGACGGTGCCGCCCAAATTTAAGCAAGCGTATCATTTAAATTTAAATCAGCCGTTACAAAATTTAACAACAAAAAGTTTGTTCTTCTTGGACTTGGCTAAATTACCGAGTATGCTAAATTCTAAATGTCGAAATAATAATTTTAATCAGAAGATTTCAGTTACCACAATTTTTTCGAAAATAAACTTGATTTTATTTCAATATTGGATCAGTTCCAATTCAATTTTATAATTGATTGAGTTCTGTTCAAAAAATATTATTGCAAGCTCATACAAGACTCAATTCTGGAAAGATAATGTCAATAAATATAAAATATTTTATGTTCCCTTAGGTAAATATTTCACATCAGGAAAGGGAACTTTTCCCGTAATAACTCAATCTATCTATGATTTAATGTGAGAAAAAAATGCCTTATGCACATAATATGTGCAAGTTTATTCCTGAGCATGCAAATAATAACGGATAGACAATATAAATGTTTGATATATTAAGGAAGACGTTTTCAATCATCATAATGGGAATGAATACATCAGCACAAGGTTTGACATATTTGAGTATTTCATAAATGCAAATAAATATCTCAATGTAATTTCCCAGAAGATTCTAAACGAGAATTCTTTAGTCTCGTTCTGTTGAGATCAATATTATTACATGTTGCTGAAACATTTTTTAAGATTAATAAGATTAATAATTTTATCATGTTTACAACTTTCGAGTAGGAACGTGGGAATATAATTTTGATACATAAATAACTTAATTCAAATCATAAATTAATCATTAACAGCAGCACGTATTGTTCTTACGCTATAATTAGAGGAAATTAATTTTTTTATATCTATAATTACCTTAATAAAATAATTTCCAAGTCAATAATAACTACCAACTATAACAATGATTTTAATATTGCAGACACTTTACCATACATCAGATACCTAATAATTAATCTAATTTCATTTCTAAGCGAGAAAACAACGTGGTCGTGCAACTGGAATTTTCCAAATGCATCAAACAGCTGATAATTTTCTCTCTGTGATTGAGAAATATACGAGAAAAGTGATAGCTTTTCTCTCATTTTTCTCTTGTTGCATTTTCCTGACAAGTTGCAAAGGAAAATGGAAAATATATGTATCGTTGCCTAAAATCCGTTACTCATCAGTTTGATTTCTAACGCCAGCGCTCAAAGTTGTGGGTGCTTTTCATTTATCATTAAAAATTATCTTGTAGATAATTAAGACATTCATTAAATATCTTCTTGAGTTTATAGCTGATGCTGAATAGTTTAAAGAAAAAAGTAAACAAAAAAACCAAATTTAATGTTCATTCAAAAATAATTTATTTGAAAAGCAACAGAAAGCAAAATTATTATCTTCGCGTAAAAATTCTTATGATAATCAAGGACCAAGTGTAGAGGAAAATTATAAAACAGTTTTAAAAATTTCAAGAAACATTTTCACTCAAGTGTGAAAACGAAACCCCATAATCATAAATAATCGGTGCTGCTTCTGATAAACACTCATTAAATTTTATGACTGCTTGTCGATGGGGAGGCGGTTGTAGCATCATCTAAACAAAAAATTCACTTTGCGATTTAGCAATTTATGTTTAAACGAATTTAAAACGTGAAAAGATGGAGAAATTAAAGGTGAACTCTAAGTAATTAAAGAGTGAAATTAAGTTGATGAAAACTTTTAAATGCGTCATGAATCAGCTACAAAAGTGGAAAAATAATTGAAATTTTTCTGGTCTTTTTGTGGATTAAAGATTAAATACAAAAGTTCATCGAGTTATTTTTACATATTTCCGAAATTCCTTAATTGGATTATCTACACTGAATTTATTTTAACAAATAAAAACAGAGATAGAAGAAGAGAAGAGTAAGTAAATTTCAAAATATTTTGAACAAAGTGACAAGAATTTAAATTGACAGAAGCCCATCATTCATATCCAAATATTCGAAATTTGCCCACACATAAATATTAACTGTCGGTATGCTGAGTTCGATTAAAATTCATTTTTCTTGTTATTGACGGCGCAAAATACATGAATGATTACTTATTAATATAGGATGAGGGATCGAAATAAAGAAATCGAGAGAGCAAACAGGCAATACGTCCTTGTTTTGTTCAAAGATGATCAATCTCTTATAAATTTTTAATCATTCATCTGTATCGATTCACATTCCTGAACATGTTCACTTCAATTTTATCTTAACTCTTAACGGGTAGATTTGTTGACTACATAAGCTTCGCAATTTGTGCAGCATTGTGGTTAATGTATGAATGTGTGTACGTCATACGAATTATTAAAGAGCAGTTAGGTGGTTCGAATGGGGTTATTGTTCATACTTCTCGCTCGATTAAATATTGAGGAATGAGATATCATGAGGTGGTGAAGTTCATTTCACTCGCAAATAAAGGTGATTGAACAAACTTCATTAAATTGTAAAATAAAAAAGACGAATCTGAATTTAATGACGCTTTGGCATGCGAATATTTATAGCTGAAAGAAATGGAAAAATGTAAATATTAAATATGATACATATGTGTTGTTTTCAAAGTCATACATCAATTTACAGAGCTTAAGGCACATTTGCTAAATTACCGTCTTTTACAAATATTCCAGCAAGTGTGTTAATAAATTTATGATGTCTAAAAAGTCTTTTAAAGAAAAATTGGCAATCGTTAAAAATGTAACTTTTCTAAACGGTTTGGTGAGGGCAAAAGTTGAAATTAAACACATTAAAATTCCCATGGGAAAATTGTCAGCAGTTGAAAAGAAAAAAATTCTTAGAAAATATGCAGCATCAATTTTAGGTCTTATTCATTTCATCATTACGATCCCCGACTCGTTAAAAGAAATATTTCAAGTTTTTTCGTTTCTCCATTTAATTAATTTTTTATTTTATTTTGAATGCTTATTCAAGAATTCTTTTTGTCAGAGAAAATCAATAAACAACATATTTATATTCAACTTTTTCGAGAGTCTCTTCAGCTTTCATCAACCGTGAAACATTCATTTATGATTCAACGTACAGAAAAAGTCTTGCTTAAAAAAGCTTTGAAAATTTTTGTATCGCTTTTATGCAAATTTATTTTATGTGAGTTTCGATACGAGTTTTGTTTACATTTCCGCTTTGAGAAACACATGTTTCGATTCAAAAGTATCTACCGACAGCCAACAAAAAAGAAAGAAGAAAATTACTAAATCATTGCTAAAATATCAACATTGAACGTGGAAATGGTGAAAAGTTGTATTTTCATCTCCTAAATATTTATAGAGAAAGTTTGTGCCATGAGTTTTCATTATTTCTTTTTCCAACAGAAACGAGAGAAAATATTTTACGTTTCGTAATTCTATTTGAACAAAAAGTAAGACAGTTAAATAATTATTAAAAAAAATAGACCAGGAGACAACGTGGAAATTTATGTATGTGCTTTTAAAAAATTCAAGCATTGTCTTTGATATTTAATGTAAGGACAAGGAAACTTGTTGTTGCTGTAAGAGGAAAAGAAAGTTCATAAATATTTGATAAGTTTTTCCACTTTTCCCTTTTTCCCGTGTTTTTACTGCAATCACCGAAGAAACGTTTTCCATCGACTTAAGACAGATGGGAAATTTCTATCTCTTCGTTATTTTTATTTTTGGTTAACAAAGGATTCGTTTCAATAAGTGGATTCGAAGAAATAAAATGATTTAGTATTTTCAGACAATTGAATTTCATTCGATGCGAGCGATTTTATTACCGTCCTCTCCATTCACAATTCTCAATCACAATTCATCAATTTGAAGACAATTTATCAAACACAATTTTGCTTTCATCATTCACTAACGGAATGCCGATACATTTTTTATTCCTTAAAATGAATAAAGTGCTTGTCATTGACAATTAAAGTTAAAGCCATTTTCGAAAACTATTCTTTGTAATAATTGTAAAGTGCAAATGACAGTCGTCTGCTGGTAAAGCTTAAAATTATTTCTTGTTTATTTTCATCCTTATATATTTTACAGATTCTATTTAAACATAGAATTTGGTTGCAAAACCAGATTATCCTCGATGTTGTGAATCATGGTACAAACTTGCCATCAGCAATTACGATTTTAATTAATTAATGAGAGAAAATCTTTTTCATTCTATTGTTTCGAAATCTGATTCGAATTGTCCAATGGATAGATTTCTGTTTTTCATTGGAAGGCAAGAACTTTAATTATTTTCTGTATTGACAGTTCATCATAGCGGATTTGAGAGGATTAAAATTATTGAACATTTCCATTCATTTATTCTATTTCCTTTTAGTTTAGTTCGTGAGCCTTCTTAATTGCCTTATACCTTAAACAAAGAAGAATTATAGTGCTATAAATGTCAGTTGTGTCGAGTAATATTAAAAATTATAACAATAGTAATTAAAATTTAATTACAGTTTTTAAGCTCTTTTCACGTTATAAACTTCGCGACATTCTTTATTCATTAAAATTGTTCTAAATCAAGAGACTTAGCATACGTAATTTCCATCAGTATACATTAACCCAAGTCGTTTAAATGAAATTATGAAGTTAATATGAGTTTCATTTCTTAGATGATGAAAACGAAGCAAATATGTAAACAAGATTCATACTTTAAAAATTGTTTAAAAGCTTTTAGAATAACAAAAGTTCATATTTTGTCTATTAAACTTTGAGAGCTTTCAAACTTCTCAGAAATTCAAATTTAATGATGTTTCAAAAGAGTTCTCAGAAGATATTTCCTTAAGGACATAAATTAATTAAGAAATTCGGTAAAGGGCAGTTATCAACTTCAAGTAATAAAAATATCCATAAAACATGGAAATAAATAAATCTTATCAAGGAAGTTTATAAATAAAACCTCCAAAACTTCAAATTGTATAAAAACATTAATCGAATTCAACATTTGTTAGTATTCACGAAGCTTTACGGGTGTTGCTTGGAAAAATATATAAGCGAAAGCTAATCAATAATGTACAATTAAAGGACAAAAATAGATCAAATAAAAACTGTATGTTCTGTACAAACGATAACGTCATCATTGAATATTTAGTACTCGTTGATAGAATAACAGATGGCAAAGCCGTAGTAAATACAGACAAACAAAAGCGAAAATCGATCGACCACGACTTGAGAAACAAGTCCTGACGTGCTTCAGCTTAGCGACCTTTTTTTCTACCTTATAAAATTTACTTTCCTGTTTTTCTTTCTTTATTGTGACCTTTAAAGTCTGAATTTCGTTACCGTGAGATGAAATCATTGAGTTTGTGGCCAGAAGGGAGTTGGTTAATAAATTAGAGACTTACATTTTGTCACGTGCTTTGAAGAAAGTTTCATTCATGATTCGAGCTTTGGGACTTTTGTTGAAGTATTTTGAAGATGGGTTTGCGTTTTTCATTTAATTGCACAATCTGTAGAAAATTCTCTTATGTATAAGATTCATGTACTCTTCAGGCCTCTTTTTAATGAAAACTTACCTTTTCTTTTGACTCAACAACTTAAGAACTGAAAGGAAATGAAAGAAAATTTTAAGGATTGCAAATCCCGAGAGATAATAAAATAAACTTAGGCTTAACAAAACCTTTATGATGAATATCGAGCTTAAATTTTTGACATTCCGTCTCTATATGATTTATTCTTTGGATATTATGTGTGTCACTTCACGTTATCTTCAATGGTAACAAATTGCTTCCTAAGTCTTTTGTACATTGATGTCTCAATTCAAGAAATTCAGGAGAACAGGAAGTGACAAGTTTTGGGGATAATAAGTCTTATCGACATCTACACAAATATCACATCGTACATCGTCATACGAATTCTTATGAATTAAAAAAGAAAACTTCCTTGAAATAAATAATTCAGGCTTTTCTGAACTATTAATTGTAGACTTCAATCAACGAATGTGTCTTTCCATGCAATTACCTTCACTACATAAAGGCGAAAGTTTGAAAAGTTAGCGTCTATCATTATGAGAGTATCAAATGCTACATTATTGTATTATTCATAAAGTTTTCGTGTTTTTCTTTTAGTCACCCAAAGTCAATTTCAGATAATTTTCTTTGACACTTCAAATATCACTCAATAATAAAACTTAGTCTTTCAAACCTTCCAACTGACAACTTGTACAGTCGAATATAATCATTAATCTTTACTTTTTTTATCGTTTTTTTGTTAAAACAATTCTGAAAGAAAAGAATTATTAATGAGATAAAAATTTACGCATTTGAATTGTCATGCAATAAATCATTTCACGAAATACTTACAATCAACTTGTGTGCAATTATCTGAAACTTTTAAGGATTAGAAAGTTGATTCAAGTGATTAATCGATTTATTTATTCACTGAAGAGAATTTTATGAATTTTCTCATTGCTTTGAGCATTTTTTTGGAAATCTTAAAAAATGCTGCATTGAAATCTTAAGGGTAATAAATTACTTTTGTCAAAAGTAATCAAGCAAGAATGGAGTTTGGATGAAAAAACATGAATTCAAGTGAAAGATATTAAATATGAAATACTTCCAAATTCATGTATTCTCATTGCGTTTATCCTGTGCAAGAATCATTCATATTGTAATCAATTTAAGGTCCTGAAGTCAAGTTAAAATTGTAAAATTACTCAATAATGAACATAGACGTTACTTTAATATTTAATAAAAACATTGTTCGTTCCTTTCATCTTCTTATGGTGTAGTAAAAAGCCTGCTGGAAGTTGTTTTAATATTAAGTCATCCGTTTTATCTGGGATAACAATCTCATTTAACTCGATTCTAATATAAATATAATGAGAATTTTCTCGAAAGTTTCCTCTATAAATTTATTTACTTTTGTATTCTTCAATTTCATGCTGAGTAAAAGAAAATTAATATTATTCATTTTCTCGTATAATTCTTAAATTTTCTTCTTCTTTCCATTGTGTGCATCCAAAATTTACGATTCCTTCCTTGAACTTTTTAATTCCAAACATTTAATTCATTGATTCTCGTAAATCTTTTCCCGAGAAAAATTTTTCCAAGCAACTGAACATTTTGAATTCTTTTTCTCTCGCTCGTGTTCTTCAATTTAATGATAGAAATTTCTACTTCTAGTTTCATTCTTGAGAGTGTTGGTTGAGAAAAACAATAGAACTCCACATTAGAAAAGGATAAATGAAAAGAAATTTGATGAATATGACTTTAAAAATAATTGAAAATAGTTATATCATTTCCATGTTAAAAGTCGTTGATATTTACTTAAACTTGCTTATAATGATTTGGACTGAGGCTTCGAATATTGATAATTGATTTGACGTAAATATCAAATTAATGATCTGTTAATTAGCTACCATCAATAACATTGTTTTGATTTTCCTTCCACCCACGCCATTAAATAATAACATTTTATTGTTCTTTTGTCTTCCATCCTAATGTTTGTTAACACGGACTACCCACATTAATGGTCAACAACTCAAAGCTCTTTATTTTCCAGTTCCCTGATTCGTTTACATATGATTGAATTGAAACTTTATCAATCGAAGCATGAAAATGATTGTCGTATCATTTCATTTGTTGCTACATATAAAAGGAAACTGAAGATTCATGGTTTTGATTTCATACAGTTCTGGCTCGTTACGAAAATATTCAAGACCTTACATGACCTTGAATTTATCTGAGTGAATGTAAAGAAAGCTTATAAATGCAAAGTTTCATAGCAGCGATCGTTTGTTGCTACGTAATTCTGAGTTTTCCCATCCGGAGAAAATGTACGTGCTGCGATGAAATTTTTCCCATAAGAATTTGTAAATCGTGATACCTTCAAGTATTCAGTTGTGGGTTATTAAACATTACAAAACTATTTTTCTCTACGGATATGTCGTTATTATCCGACAGAAGAGTTTGCTGAAGTTTAGGTATGTTGACTTCCGATAGTTGCTTACTCTAGAAAATTCTCATGGAATTCAAAACTATTCAACAATGAAAGCGGAAACTTAATATTGTCGTGTACAAAAAAAGCCATTCTTACTCTCCATCACGTTTAACTTTAACGATTTCATCAAACTAAAGTAAAAGAAATTTCTAAACTCGTTGAATGTTTGTAACCTTAACTTTTATGAATCATCAAATTCATATCTGATCTCACTTTTATGCTCATATATAAAATCATAAATAGCTTTTGGGTTAAGAAATTACTTTGTTTTGTGTTGATTTCACTTCTTTATTAAAATTGACCTGCGTTAAATGTAATACGTCAAAGCTTTTTTTGTCACGGTTTAATTGTTGCTACTTGTGTGTAATAACGTTTGGATTTAAACATTATTGGGTAATGATGGTTATTGCCAAGGTTGTTATTGAAGCTGTAATATAAAACCTTGAATGTTTGTTAGGTAATTTGCAAGTGAAGTTATGAAAATGTTTCATTGAAGCCAAATGTAAACTTGAAAAAAGAAACTTTTCGAATTTCTTCAGACTTGAGAAAGATGTACGAAATTTTTGTGTGAAAACGGTTCATCAAATAAAACCAGTTAAAAACGTGTTATGATAAAATGATATTAGACGAACTTGAAGAGTGAACATTTAAAATTCAAACCAGTTTTTTTTAATTTTATCACTAAATGTTAATTTCTTTTTATTCTTACAAAATCGTATGTCGGTATAAAATTTCACAAATTGTTTCTTCAATCTTAGGTTGGGAATTTCTTTGTTGTTACATCCTAATTAATATTCGATGTAATGATGCTACAGCTATCAAGTTGTGCCTGCTTCACAGTAATGCTTATTAAGTTAAAACTTCTCATTGACTTTTCTTTGTTTATGAAGAACTTTTCCTATTTATCAAGCATACGATCGAAGAGCTCACCAAGATTACACAACATGACTAACGAGATAGCAACCATTATAACACATAAAATAATATATGTTACCACTCCACAACCGACGTATAAAATTCTCATTTTAATGATTTTCTTTAGAGACTAAAAAGACGTCTTTACAGGTGAATTTGCGTTTTCGTACTAAACATTTCTGCATAATTCGAAAATGTTCACCCAAACAAGTTTCAAACTCTGCTTGGGACCAATGACGTCCATTTCAAGGGTATTGTTCCATTGCATCATCATCGTAACATTTAGTATTGTATGGATGAGATAAACTCATCTTCATATTTTCTTTATTCCAATTTCCGTCCCCAATTTGGTTCGCTTTAACAATTTTCATTTTTTTCTCTGTTGAATAAAAGTTGTCATAAATTTTCATATACAAATTTGTCCATTTCTCAGAAAAATGCTGGAATAAAAAAAATTAAATGAGTTTCTAACAAAGTTGTTAAACTTTCATGGAATCTCCCTTTTCTGAGCTTTAAACTGCTTTAAATCATAAATATTTATTGGTTTTACATGAATGCGATTCAAGATCGCAGCTAATTTTCTGGGACAAGCCACAGTTTACAACAACTGATTTTAAATGTTTTTCAAGTACTTAAATAATCCAACAAAGTGCTTTCTCAAGTTTATTCGAAAGTGGAACATATTATGTTAATGTTATAAAAACTACCGAGGGAAAAAAAGGAGAAATAAGTGAAAATATATGGAAATTTGTCATTTAAAGAACGGAAGTCTTGCGCTTAAATTTTATTACCATAAGTAAACCTGAATCTGAATCCAACGTTTCATGCAACTAAATGAAAATCCTTTTTTCTTCGCCGAGAGAAGAATAAATTTGCATTAATGCTGTCATAACTGAAACGTTACATAGAAAGCACGTTTTCGCAAATTTTTCGTTTATATCAGACCTTTTTATGAGCTTTATTGTTTCGAAATTTACGAACAAAGCTGACAGATGATTCAACTGATGCACAGCTACGCATATATGTTTTGTATAGCATCGTCTGAATATACGTTTCTTAAAATATATAAGTGAAACATAAACATCGAGCTTCGAGTATCGGTTATTGTTTTTTATCAAATTGAATGTAAACATTTTTCCTCACGTATTTAAGTATGAATCAGAATATATAAACAAATCACAAGTAATCTTCCGATGAAAATATAATGCAAAAGAAATCAAACTCCGGTTGGCAAACGATTTTATTTATGACTGCGACTGAGTAAATTTAAACATCACATTTAAGAATTGCATCTAGATAAATTGTATAATAAAACATGTAAGTTAATAATTATTAATAATTAAGTATCATGTTGAATGTCTTTGGAAATCTGATTGCAAAGAACGAGTAATATGATTTCTTATTCTTATCTTATTCAGTTGTTTCTAATAACAACAAAGAAACAATCTATGAACATAAAAAACCAAAAACAATATGAACGTGTTTGAAATTGAACTGAGCCTCCGTAAATAGACTAAGCACGTACATATTCAAGCAACAACGGAAATCTCGTGATTGCCTCAACTTATCGAATCAAAGTCTGTATGAATTTGCAGACAGTCCTTTTTTTTTACTATCGATCGCTTCCATTTTTACTAGCTTCCTGTTGTGATATGTTTAAGTCAAATCTGCACGTCATTCTCTAATGAAGCAGAACATAAATTGGTGTTGCTGAAAGCTACTGGGAAAACTGTAACAAAACAAAACTTCGTTTTCCCCGATAAATATTCTGTGAATGTGCATTTCATGCTGATTGAAAGAAGAGTTCTATCTAACAAGTTCTGACAATGAATTAAGTTATTAATAATTCAAACTAGCAGTTCGATTAATAGTTAAACAGACGATCGTGTTATTCCTTAATTAAGACATCATAAAACACATAAACCTAAAATCAAATATGATTAATTGATTTAAAATTGTTACGTTCGTTTTCACTTTGCAAATGCGGATATGTTGATAGAACAAAATTTGCCTAACGTTTAGCATGCTTTGATATCCAAGAAAAATGTTGTCCCAATTCTTCAAATATTTGTGACGTTACTAAATAATAACTGAAGGAAGTAAGCAAAAATGTCAAGCAAAGGAAAGGAAAAGTTTTTGATCTTTGAGACTGGTCTATTTAGTTGCAAAGGCAAACGAACCCAACATCAATACATTTTTGATGTCGATTGTATGAAAGCTTGACATTTTCGAAGCATCATTCTTACCAAAGCAATAACCAATTCCTGAGGGTTTGAATGTTACGAAGCAGCATTAAGTTTATTAGTCTCTCTTGAATTCAGTTTATAAACATTCACATTATGAAGACGAGATTAAGTTCAAAGGTAAACATTTTAATGCGAAATCTCAAGTTAACTTCACAAAGGTAACAACATTGAATTGAAATTGTATTTGATATTACTTTGAATTGTTTGCATGCCTTTAATGCTTTCCTTTCATTAATTCTACTCAACTCGTAAACTTGTAAAATTGTTACACTTCATTGTGTATAAAGTTGGTTGAATATGGAAGTTGTAAGAACTTTTGTAGCATGATAGTCAAATAAATTATCGAAGTTTACGATTCACATAAATAATGAAACAAATATTTTCGTCATTATCGATCTATTCCTTAGTAGAGAACAGCAGGGCAGCACTCGAATGAGGTCAGAATCTAAAATTAATTATAGAGGATTTGGGAATTCCCAGACATTTTCCAGCAATTAAACTCATGCGAAATTATTTACTTCGACTTTACATCATCATAGACAAACAAAGCAAGCAACGATTAAATTTTTTTCGAGCGATAATTTATGGTTGTAATGTGATCTCACTTCACTGAAATCATTCTTAGTCATCATGAGAGTCTAAACAGTTGAAAGTATAACAAACATTCATGGATTCTTCATAGAAGATGTTGCGTGCATGTCGTCTCTTGTTCATCTGGCAGTAAGATAAATTTACTTTAATTAAATTGTAAGCATATCTTAGGAGGTTTTCTTTGTCTTATGCTCTCGTTTCTGATTCACATTGACGAGATGAACAAAGGTTGATTTCTAAATAAGCAGCTTTACTTTAATTTTCTTCTTCTTTATATCCTTAAATGATTTCTTTCCATATGTAGATATCTTCGCGGAATTTATTCATGACCTATAACATTTTATGATTCTACGCTCTTTTTATGCTTGAAATGTTCATTAGAATGTCTGAACTCTGTTTCTACTTTATTTTTGCATGAGGATAGGAAATAAAATAGAAACGGAAGCAAAAAATTACAAGAAAATACTTGACAAACGATACGATGCTTATGATAACGAGCGATATTAAAGACGTAGGGGAAGAAAATAAAACGAGGTTGACGATTATTGTCTTGATTTTCCACATTATTGTGAAATTATCGCATCTGACATTTGAGACATTTTAACGATGAAAAGTCTTTCTTTCGTCAGTTTTCATGAATAATTTCTCCAATACGTCTTTTTATTTTCATTTCTTTAAAGGAAGACTTCTTTCTTTATGTTTTAATGTGATGCTAAAAATGTTGCTTCATTGAAATTATTCAAATTTTTGTAACATGATTATCTAGATATTGAAAGAAAATAAAGTACTTAAGAAGTCTCCGGAATTTTAATCGATTTTTAGATAAACCTTAAGTTACAATTTCGTCACTCATTGTAAGTGGACTATATAAATCTGTTTTTCCTATCTCTTTTGGCTAATAAAAGCCTCTTTCCGGGGAGATGAGAAGATATTTCTTTAATTTATTATTACACAGAGCGTAATAAAATGGCATGAATAATAAATTAAAAATCCCACAAACAGGCTTTATTAGCATAATTAGGAAGTCGGTTTTTCTTCTTCGTTGAAAAATATTTGCAAATTTTAATCTCTTGGAAGAACGAACAGTCTCTGATGTTTGTCATGAGCAATATGGGTCGTGCTTGGTACAAATTTTGCCTGTAATAACAACAGAAAAGGAAAAGAAAAAGAATAAATATTGCAAGCTTCTGAATTAAATTGAGACGTCTTTTTCAAAATGAAAATCGTGGATATTTTTCCGGAGTTCTCCTCCCACGACTTCAGCAAAAAAGATCATTTTTCAATGTGACAAATGACAAAAGAAAGGCGTAAAGAAAAGAAAAAGTTCATATAAATGAAAGTAAAGCTTTCACATACAAACTCCTAAAAATGATATTTGCGCACATTATTTTGACTTGAATTAATGCTTTATACAAAGACATGTGACGTTTAAATTTGAATTTGAAAGGTCGAAACGACGAATGTCAGACATGAGAAAATGAAAATTGAAATAAATGCGGAAGCAAAGTTTTTCAAGTTGTGCTCCTATTTTGTTTCTAATTCTGTTATTGTAGCTTAAATGCACAAATAAATAACTAAATAAATTTGTAGGCTAATTCAGTTATCTAACATGTCGAATGTGTTTTAGGCAATGATAAATTCATGAACATTTGGGAAATAATCTTGCATTAAATGACATCGAATTTTGCAAAATTCATTCTTTACAAATTATAAGCTTCGTGTCATGTTCAATAACCTTTATGTTTTAATCGATATTAGATTAGTATGCTTCCATGTTAGACTGAATGAACTAAATGTCTATTCACCCTTTTACGTATTTCCATCAACTAATCGTTATGATATCGTATCTCTTTAAATAACATCCGTCTTTTGTCCCCAGAGAGTATGTGAAAGCTTTAGAAAAAAGAAAGAATTTTATCAGAATAGAAAAAGTCATTTCATCACTCAAACGGAAGTTTTTATTTTATAAACAGAATACTGAACTATTCTCAACATTTCCTCGTATCAAACACTTAATTTAAGCTCCCATGAGTTTGAATGGGAATTGAAAGCTCAAATATACCTTTCCGTGCTCTATTCAATAGAGAAGTTGTATGCTCTTCGTTAAATATTATGTTTATTTGCATAACGTTCCAATTATCATAATTATAAAAGTGTGTAAAAAAGTAGTAAAAGGAATAAAAGAAAGCTAATATTTGTATCCATCGATCAGAAGGTTGTACTCATCAGAAAGTTACAGCAATTCTCGTTTATTCATAATTTGTGGCTCGTAAAAGAGCTTCCTTTAATGATTATTTTTATGGCGTATTAGCACGAGTATTCTCACAAAAGAAACATAAAAAAGATATGTCTTCAATAGGGGCTTTTATAAGATTCCCTTTCAAGTATTGAAGAAGAAAATAACTCGAGTGATTATCAATACAAAGGAAATTTCTGTTCTCTTCAAGCATCAAACATTGCTTCTGACTAAATAAATTAAAGTAACTTCTTTAACCCATAGAAAATTAAATTGTGTTAAAAGTTGAACATGTTAGCTAATCGTGGGAGAAATGAAGAAGAAAAGATCTCACAACATATTTCTATGAATGAAAAAGTTGTATTCATGTTGAAGCTTGTTCTCTAACTCAATTTAAAACTTATGAGTGACTCGAATTGGTAGAAGAAGAAGAAGTTTGTAGTCTCTAAACTTACACTTGTTAAATATTTAAAGTAGAAAACCGGAACGATAAAGGATTCTTATCTAAATTCTACCGTGTAAAC
The DNA here is from genome assembly GCA_900005825.1 of Clunio marinus. NCBI lineage: Eukaryota > Metazoa > Arthropoda > Insecta > Diptera > Chironomidae > Clunio > Clunio marinus. Next base: position 1,293,313 of record CVRI01000021.1, on the reverse strand, counting down.
TTTTTCACTTTCTGCAGAAGTCATTGATGAGCTTGGAAATCCTGCTTCACACCTTAAGGCGATGTTTACCTAGAGAAAATTGAAGCATGCTTTATTCAAGAAGTGTTTACCGTGCTTTTGCAAGAAATATTCAAATTAAGTTGTAAACTTTTTTTTTCTGAAAATTGCTTCATATGAATGAAACTCAGATTGAAAAGAGATCTTTTTTTCTATTCAATGAAGATTGCTTGAGATAAGAAGGAAAAAGTTTGTAACGCTTGTGGTGATTGACACAAGCATCGAAAGCACACGTAACGAAGAATATTCAGTTTTGTTTTTCTTTCGAATCAATTCTCTGGGTGCTTTTAAGAAAGTGCTTTATTCAAGGTTTCTCTGCGAGAATGTGTAAACATATAACGATAGCATTAAATCACTGTAGCAACTGATTTTGCTTAAAAATGAAACATATAATTTAGAAATACGTTACTTTGCATTAAAATCAGGAATTAAATTTCATTGATCATCAAATTTCTTTAACCGTAAAGCACAGTGTTGAATGGAATGATTTTCCAGTGAAAGGTTTATTTCATAAGATTTCGCGCATAAAGAAACATTTACGTAACGATGTTTCTGAATTTTATTTGATCATGAAATGTTAAATATGTATGAGAAGCTTCAGACAAATTCTTCCATAACATAACTCCTACGTCTTAAAAATTACGACATCTGAGGAGTTTGACATTTGACCTTTTTGTTTGAAATATCACGCAGGGAAAAGAATAGATTTGTTTTTGAAGAAGAGGAAGGAAATTGACGTTGATTGCTCAAGATGCTCAATGATTTTTTTACTGTCACATTCCTTAACTCAATTCTTGGAAGGAAGGCCTTGAAACAAGCAAAAAGCTTTTATATCTTTAATCTTAATCTGAGTGTACCTTACGAAATGAAACTTTTTAAATCACTCAATTACAAAATCCGAAAGTTAAACAAAAGTTAGCGAACTTCAATAAAGCATTTCCCTCTTCTCTTGTTACTTTAATTCTAACTTGATGTAAATAAATATCGCAGGAACTTTGAGAGGATATTTATCTTGTCTTAGAAAATTACATTATTTACCGACTGCTCGTTTTGTTGTTGCAGATGAGAAAACAATATGAAATGCCAAGGATGCTTTCAATCTGATTTAAGCTGCAATTAAATGTTCACACGAAATTTCAGTAAAACTGACCCTTAGCAAGGAAAAAGGTTTATTAAAAGGAAGAATGAAAAAAGATCTTTAATCAATCTCCTATCTCATCCTAAGGGACTTGAAAAAACATATCTTCAATTAATATTAATTCTTCATTTATGATGATGGCCTCTTCCTTTCCTTTTCGCAAAATTAAGTTGTTTATTATCTTTTCATCACAATGCTTTTTTTCACTTTTCCAACAACTATGCAGAGAGAGCTTCAATCTTTTTTCACTGAGTATTATTGACCAAAAACACAAAACATCACACCAGCAGATTGTTTCACCGTCTTCGGCATGTCGAACATGTATAAAAAGGAAATCATGACCTAGGGAAAGCTTTTCTGTTAATCATCCCAATACTGGGCTTCATACATAAATATTTCCTTTCTCTAATTAAATTTTCTCACGTTGAATGTTTTTGTATCTTGTAAAATCCGAAATATTTTCCAACCTTACCTCACCTTACATTTACGGGAAAAAATTTAGGATGAAAACATCCTGAAAAATTTTAATGAGGTTAATGAACACACTGACTTCATTAGAGAATAAGGGAATAGATATAATTAAAATCGATAAGATACTCTTTTAATAAGTAAACTTAAACCTCCTAAACCGAAGCTTTAATTGTTTCTTATTATTATTGTTATTAGATGTTAATGAGGAATTTTACAATTTCTTTGGAATTAATGAAGAAATCCACAACGAAATTTTTTTTGATTTGAATCTGATTAAATTAACTGATTCCATTCAAGCATTTTCTGCATAGGTTTAAATTTTGCATGAATAAATTTTGATCAATTTGAGATTACAGAAAAAATTATTCAGAAATATTTAAAGTCAAAATGAGCGAGGCTTACAAGAAGAAGAATAAGGTCAATCCCTTGTGAGTTCATCAACGAGAAGAATCCTAATTAGATTTCTGCTTTTTGAAGCTGACCGTTCTTCCTTCTTTTATATTCATCCATAAATTTTTTTTGTAGTCGACTTTCAATTATAAAAATTTTTAGGTTTTACAAATTTTTTTATTTATAAATTATTTATGATTTTGAAATATTTTTCAAAAATGTCTGCAAGTCTCAAGAGAAAGAAAAACATTTTCAATTATTCTACTAAAATTTCAATGATTCTCATAAATTAAGACCTTTGTAAATATTTAAATTCCACTTGCGTTGTTCTGGTCTTAAAATTGTATGAAATTTGCATGATGAAAAGTTTGAAAAAACATGCACATGAAGTAAAAACGAATAAAACTGACACAGGGCAAGCTTCTGAATGCTATCAGTCAACATTACTTTATAAATAATCCTCATTCTGCTTTTTATTGTTTTCCACAGAGTATAATCATGGCATCGAAAGAGGATAGTGAAAAAATCTCAGCGGATAATCCAATCGCTTCATCTTCCGACGAAACTTCTAAGCTGCTTAATGAACCGATTTCAAACAGCTTAAATGGACCAACAAATCAAGCAAATTCCTCTACCTCCACAACCAAACCAATGCTAATACGTCAGGATAGAACATATTTAGCTAGTCCACAGCTTTCGGCGACGGGTACACATTTAGGTGGTTCTGAAGAAAGTGCTGATGATTTTAGAACAGATGAAAATGTCAGATCAGCACCTGATATGCTTCAGGATTTAAATACTCCTAAGATCTCAATCTCACAAGAGGCTTACAACGACGAGAACGCTCAAATTCTATCTCCTTTCCCCACCACGAGATGTCGGACCTGTCGCCGTTCATCAACTTCTCCTACCTCAATTGTTTATTTCGATCGCTCAACGTCAAAAGATAGCATTGTTCATGGACATTTACGACCTCATCTTTTTGTACATCATCATTCCACAACAATCCCACCCGTTTTCATATCAGGATCACCCACGAGATCATCGAGGGTGATTCGTCAAAGTTCTCAACCCGAACCAAGTTCCTTATGTGCCAGTCATTGCTCTCATGCGCACCAAACGTCATCTTTACGTCAACTTAAGGATCCAAGTGATGCTTTGAGTGGCATTGCAGCTGATGCTCTAAGAGTGAGTTAAAAATAATTTTCTTTTCAATCTTCTCATATTTAATCATAATTCCATCTTTCAGATGACGGGAGGAATGAAAAGCTTTAAACAAGTGAGTTAATATATTTTGTACAAATTTAACGGTTAAAATCATTTTGAATTTAAACTTTCATTCTGCATTACCGACTCTGACTGATTCATTCTCTCTCGCACATTTTTTGATATAAATATCATAAGTAGGAGGAAAGCTCAAAAAATTAAATTTTGAACATGACTTAGATTATAAATTAATTACTGATGTTTATTAGATTAATAACATAGCGGAAGAAACCATTTATTAGCTATTAAAAAATTGTAGAACAAATTCTTGGGCTTTTCTTAAACTTTTTCCTGATAAATTCATTAAATTTTCCACAAAAGCATTTTCACTTCATAGATACTTTTCGTACCTTATGTTTTTGTCTTTTCAACTTTTTCGTTCATTTTTAAGTTTTCTACTCTATGATGTGATGATAAAAGAACAAAAGCAAAAAAAAGTATGAATAAATTACTATTTTTCATCGTTGCAAGTAGAAGCACTGAATGGAAGGAGTTAATAAATCAACAGCACATTGTTGAGCAATGGATTACAGATGTTCATTTGCCTCCTATGCATATTTTTCATCCCAGTTTTTTGTCGTATTCGATTATAAGACCAAAAGTATTTTATTCCATAACTAATTTTGTTGTGAATTTGTCAACTGATCTTTATCACATCGTTAAATTATTCATACATTGTTGAAACGTCGTGATTAGCTTTTAGAAAGTTCTCGTTGCAATCTACAATGGTGATGCTTGTTCTGTCCTTTTTCTGAATGAATGGCGATTGAATGACTGATGCAGAAATTTCTTCTTCTATCTCTATAGCCATGGCAACTTAAATATTGTTGAGAATCTCATTTTCTTCCATGCTGTTGTGAAAAGAAGCATTCAACTGTAGCGATATAAAAATACGTCAGTTTAATTGAGTCAATAATGTGTTGAAAAATTGATGTTTAGTCTGTCAGCGATTGCTTCACAATGTGTTTTCATCTTCTGATGTATTTTTAGGATGATTACCTTCGCTAATTGATGGACATGAAGACAGATTTTAATATTAAACAACATCAATAATTCCCTTTATTAAGATTATAGAATGTTTTACAATTCATTTCACTTCAAAATCGATTATCGTTAAGCTCAAGTTATGACATGGCAATACAAGAAACTATTCCATCAAATTGGATTCCCATAACTTACTTCAATTTCACATAAAAAATAAATAAATTGAAAGGTTTCAATTGAACATTTCAACGATATAAAATTTAATCTCAGAATTCCACAACTTGTGGAAAGAATTTCTACAAATAAATTTGTCCTTTAATCATATGATGCGATGGTCGATATGAAATCGAATAAAACATTTTCTCTATCGATATTGCATTTAAGGGCAAAAACTTTTTATAGGAAAATGTAAAGTTTCCACATCGTTAAATAAAATAAATTTTAAAAGATGTGTCTTGCTGACAACGTTTGAAAAGAGGAATCATTGAATGAGATAAATGGATAGTTAATGTTGCAAATGGAAAGTTAGCTAGAATTGCTACATTTAGAAATGAATGTCGACATTGAGAGTAAAACTAATTACCTACTTAAATGAATCAACTGACCGGGAAGAAGAAAAACATTTCTCAGAATCAAAAAGTTTACGACGTGATGTTCATTGTAAACATAGTGAAAGCTGTATAGGATGAATACCAACAGTTAGTTGGTTTGCATTGTTTATGAATTTCATAGCAAATGTTTTAAATAAATCATTTCAATGTACGATGGAAGGTCTTCTCTGCTTATGAAGGATTTACGGATCATGAAATATGTCTAATGCGACAAATCAATTTGTGTTAAATTATGTAGAAGCCTCTCAGAAAATTCCAAGAATTCTTATGTTGATTACCATGAAGAAAAATTTGAAGCATTTTGGATTATTCATTTTCTGTTTACTATATTAACTTGTTAGCAAAGTATGCAGCGAATAACATCACTCTTATAACTGATGATGTTATCAATTTCAGGTAGCTACCAAGCAATTTATTTTCATGGACTTTATTTTCCCAAGACTCATGAAATAAAATGAAGTCATTAAATTATTGCTGCATCTCTTCACTTCTGGGGAAAAAATTCACTTCTATAGAGAAATTACTTTCAAGTTTATCAAACGACAGTAAAAACCGCTTTTGCTTCCTTAATAAAAACTGGAATAATGGGAAAATTTATTTTCGTTATTTTTTATAAAGAAGGAGAGCTTCTTAAAGAGCAGTAAAAGGTTGCGCATTAAAATTCTTTTTATTCGACTCGTTGCAGTTCATTAGTACTTAGATCTTAAATTATTCATATTGCTAATTTATTGTTTTAGTGAATTCTCACGAGATACATTTTTCTGTCATGTTCTTCTTGTGTTTTAATTCCTCTGAGTGTCTTTGTCGAACTGGCGTCATTTGTGCAATAAACTGAACTAATTTAGTTTTTTGACTCATTTTTATTTCTATGTTAATTATCTAATTAATATGTAAAATGTTATGACTAAGTTGGTGTACATTTAATCTTTGATTAGTAATTTTTATGTTAGAACTTAATTAATTATTTTTCCTTTAATTTATTTCATTCACATTAATTTCTCACAACATTCATTAAACAGAAATCTATGCACATCCCTTTCCAAATCATTCACAGGATGCAATTTAACGTGTTCTTTTAAGACAAATCATTTTATAATGTTATAAAGAGAAGAAAAGCCACTACCTTAATAAAACTATCGATCCAGAAGTTAATTAAGTAAACCTAAAGGTTTAATTATTTAAAAAAATTGACTTTGTTAATGTGTGATGTGTATCGGCCTAAAGCAACCCACAAATTTTCTGTTTTTCTTTTGTAAATGCTTACTTTTACTAAAAAAGTATATAATTTATCTGGACACACCAAACTTCAATTAAATATCAGTGAAGGCTTGATATACAATAAACTAACCTTCAAACTTATGTTTTCGTGTTGAAAGTAGAAATAACAGAAGCCCTTTGATCGATAGTTTTATTAAACACATTCGTGTTCTGGGTGTTGTGTGCGTTGATTACAACTTTCGTACCATCAATGACGACCTGTTTAGGAAACAAAATAATGTCACAAAAAAAGGAAGAAAGAAAATTCGAAATATTTTTGTATTCCATCTCTCTTTCTCACTTTATCGCTATCACTCTTCTGCTATTTCACCAAATCTATTTTAGGGATTATTGCTGTGCCCCCAAACACTTTCCCAAAACAGACGCAAAAGGCTCCGACGAGCCTTCACCGAGGCAACTAGTGATACACTTTCATATGTCAAAACGGTACAGATCTGTGTATTTATTTCACAATTTATAATTTCATCTTCATAATTTCGGTCTTTAATTAGATATGAAGAATTATTATTAGAAATAATTTTGTGTAAGGTAAATTTAAAATTAATTGCTTTTCACTACAGCATGATAAACTGCTAGACTGTTGTTTTCATTAACCTTTAGATGACAGGTTTTTGTGTTATGTCTTGTCATTTGTTGTCATTAACAGTGTGAGGTATTTCTATGTTTATGCTTCACAGTAGAATAATATAATGTCTAAGAAATATAACTTACTTCAGATCTAATAATACAACAATGTTCTATAATTACATAGTAGGAAATCGAACAGATCTGGTGAAATAAATTGATTTCCTTTCATTGTTTGATTTAGATCTATAATTACTGAGCATATTCAATTATCCTACAATTTTTGTTTTAAAAACGTTCTTTAGGAATTGAATTAATATTTAAACCTATGAAGTTCATAAGTCACGAAATCCATTTTGTTGATCAGAAACCATTATCAAAGTTTTAATTTGTGTTATAAAGTACTTTGTGGTTGAATAATTGTTTAAGCATGCACAAAAAAGTTTACGATAATAATTAAAGGTCAACAGCTTTCCGACATTTATTAACACAATCTTGCACTTTTTAAGGAGAACTAATTAAATCTTTTAATGAAATTTATAACACTTATATAGTGCACAAAGCTAACGAGGATGTTGATTAACTCTTTAAAAAACTTCATTAATTTACGATACGATTTTGCTTTGAGATGGTCATAAAAAGGTTGGAAAGTTTAACTTAACAATTTTTTAATGTTTTAGATGATGAAAAAGTTTTCCACATGAATAAAATATTAACGCATGTAACATGCGGCATGTTTAAGCTTTTATAACGTCAGTGAATTTTGTTTTCATAATTCTGAATGAAAAACGATTTTCAACATTAAGAGAAAGTTTCGTAACTAAAAATAACTGTGGCCGGAAAATGAAAACATGAAAGTTTTTAGACGAATAAAAATATTTCGAAGGCTAATGATCAATCAGATTATTAAAGATTCTAACATGCCACGTACTAAATAAATGTTAGTTAAACTAACGAAATAATTAACCTGAAATGATATTCAAAGCTATTCAATAAAAATAATTATTGTAGATAATGATGGAACCAGACTAGAAGCATCGTACTAATAAAGTTTCATGAATTATTAATGATGAAGCTTTTGTCATTAAGCTTACTTCCCGTTGTAAATAAGTTGTTTACATATCTACAAGGATATCAATAAAATCTGACATGAATTTTTTAAAATTAGATTTTATTCTGCTACGAAATTTTACGAACCACCGCACCGCGACGATTTTTCACTTCCACAGTAATGACATGCGCTTGTTTTTTCAACAACTTGCTAAGCCTGGGTTATAAATAGCTTGTTCATCTTCCAGTCGATGTATAGAAGCACAGCTGAAATACACTTTAGAAAAAAAATAAATTGCAATAAAACTGTCAGTTTTCCATCTGTTTAAGCGTTTCTCATTTTCCACTTTCGGTTGTGTTTCATCTCATTTTTCAGTATTGAATGCCACGTGAGAATCGTTAATCGAGAGGATGAGAGGAGTTTCCCTCGAATGTTAGTGTAGTGAAGCGAGAATCATATAGAATCGGGAGGAAAATTCTCATTTTCTCAACACAACCGTAATTGTGTCACTGTGCCAGTGGGAAAGCACACGAAAAGCAGAGAATATGTAAGAGGAGGAAAAGTTTTTCCTCAATTCTAAAGGAAAATTCAAATTTCTCTCAGTCTGTGTTTGGATTTTGATTCACGTTAAACGTTTAACATGTTTTGCCTCGGCAGGCTCGAATAAATGAAAAGAAAAGAAAAATATTTTTCTATTTCATTTATGTGACCGAAAAGTAAATAAAATATTAAAATTTATTCAAAAAGGAAGAAGTGCAGAGGAAAAAGAAAACTTATTCCGAAAAGAAATGTAGAAAAATTCATGAAATCGTGTGAAAAAGTCGACATGTTACCAGTCGATGTTTATAAGAAAAAATCACGAAAATAAAATCGAAAAAGAAAAAAAAATCATTGAAAAATGTGTCGCAAAAATCGTAAAGCCAAAGCAACCGTAACTCTCATTAGTTTATTGAGTTTCAATCGTAATGTTAGTCATAAGATTGATAAAATCTTGAAACGAGAAAAAATTCGTCATCGATTTCGTCTTCTCAGTTAACAATGTGTTGGTATAAGGAGAAAACAGCCTGGCGCCTCCATTTATTGTCGATAAAACTTTTCAAGAAGATTCATTTGGAAGCTGGAAAGTTTTCAACTTATTTTCACTTTTTGATGTAGTGGCTTAACTCCAAGGCCGACTATTATAGTGAGCCTGATCTGCGACCATCATGTTCAAGATGAAGAAGTTGAATGTCGCTGCTATGCTTTAGTCGGCTTAAATGAAAAATATGAATTGAAAAAGTTACGAAGGAAATTCCACTCTTCAAACTTTTCATTGTAAAGATGTGTGCGCGCATAACCTTTCATGTATTCACTTTTTTTCATGTTCATTTACTTAGTTGTGTATATTACTACAACATCATGTTGTGATATGAAAAGCCAACAACACGAGAGAACAACGAACATTTTTTTTCCCTACTTTGTATTTATAAAAAAGAATCCAACAAAAGGATGAGCTTTTCGGCTCGAAAGGAAGAAAAATGTGTTATGTTATGTTGCGTTCTATTTTTAATGCTGTAATTTATGTTTCGCTTTGCTGAAAGCCTTTTAAAGGTTTACGGTGCGTTACACTCCCTAATCGTAGCGCAAAATGAAAGCCATCTTAATATCCACACCAACGGACGATATCAAAGGAGAAAATATTTTTGTTTTTCCATTTTCACTTTGATTTTCTTTCCTGAAATTCGTTTCTCCAAAACATGAAAGCGCCATTTGATGGAAAGTTCTTTAATGTTTTTCTGTCGACTATTGTTGTTTTCCTCCTTTTTTCCTCGATTAATCCTCATTATGAGAGAAAACTTCAATCATCAAAATGGAAACGAAATGATCGAGCGCGCCCCTAAAACTCTCACGAATATTTTCTTTGGATTCAATTCATGAGAATCTTTCGCGTGCTAAATGGCTTTATGATTAACGTAAAGAATCTCTTTTTACTGATTTTTTTCTTCTTATTTCATTTCGATTTTCAAATGTTTTTATAAATAGAAATATTATTTGTAGAGTAAAAGAATAAGTAAGAAGGCCCACACCACCGCAACGTAAAATGCTGCTTGTGGTATAATAAGAGGATAAAATAAGAGTCTAGAGTTTGTTAAAAAGAAAAGTGCTTGTAATGACTCGACGCAACCCTGAAATGAGTGATTCACACTAAATCATAAGAAATACAATTATTCATAAGTAATTGAGGCGGAAAAATAAGTTTCCTTCTTTATGTCAAAAAAGAAGTATAATAAAGTGAATTTGCATAAAGAGAAAGTTTTTAAAATAGCAAACATTATAATTAATTGGATGTGTCATGAAGCTGATATGAAAGTCGCGGATTAATCAATCAAGCAGCTTGAGTTTTGTCAGAACAATTTTCCACCTCAAAGCAAGTTCGTTTCATTTGTAAAGCGCGCGTGATACGCGATTATTAAGAGTACTGGTGAAAAGTTGAATGATAACGTTATGGAATCAAGTCGAAAAGTTGTTTTTTATCAATGACTTGACGACGGAGAGACAGCCGCACCTTAACGTATCATCTTAAGGTATTGAAAAAGAGAAAAATTTATCTTAGTTATAATTTTTTTGATTTATTTTGTTTGTCACTATCAATTCTGTTGGGTTAAATAATTTAATATTGTTAATCAAGGTGCATCAAACTTCCTATCATAATTAAAATACTTTCAATAAAGAACTAGAACTGTATAAAATTGCTGATTAAAAAACTTTTTCCATTTCATTTTTTCCGCTTTCATTTTAATGTATTTCACGTAATAGGATGATACGCCTGTCACATAAATTATATCAGAAGCACTTGAAGGTGCGCTAGTGCGATTTGTCTCAAGAGAGTGTCAGACACGCTTATTGTTTTATACAAAGACAAATTTCCGTTGTTCTTGCTTTCATAATTGTTTAATATTAACAAAATATTGGCACAAAAAGAGCAAAGAGAGCACGAAAAGGTGCAAAATCGCAGATGTTTGGAAACATAATGCCTCTCATAATTCATTGCAATTCGAAGCGTGTCAAGCAACTGAAAACAGAAATAAATCTCGGAGTTTCTATTTACACGATATTATTAGAAATAAAATCGTGGAGAATGCACAATTTAATGATTTTTTAAGTTGTTCAAATAAACTTAAGAAGTTTATTTTATTGACAATAAATTTTGAGCTTTTTTATTAGTTGAATCGATTGAATTTTTCATGATTGTTCAATTAAACTTCACATGTACAACTTTCGTTTTAATCACATCGCAATAGATTCATGTTTCGATCGAACAATTGAGACATTAAATACATAGCATAAACTTTTTATTTTGTTTTCGGTGAATTAAATGAAGCGCTTCGCTTTTCAAAAACTTTTTTATTAATTCTGTCGAACTCTCGAACTTACTAATGGAAAAGTGGATTAGGAAATTGTTCATGAAGAGGTGAAAATTTTATTTCTATTCGTCAGGGTGGAAGTAAAATTAATAAAGATTTACGATACCAAAGTGAAAGACGGAACTAATTAATAAAAAGCAGATTGAGTTTCTTTATGGAAAAAACTTGTTAGCATGAACAATGAAAGACATTTCAAGAATGCTTCGTTTGCGATAAATACGAGAGAACAAATAAAGAAGGCGAAAATTTCAACATTTCTGTGCGATCATCATTGTTATTTATTCCCTTGCTTATTTCTTATTAAGCGATGATTCAGCCAAAAGGAGTTGAGTTCCATCGCGAAATCTGATATCAACTTGCTTGCCACGTTACTATGAATATTTATAACCTGCCTTGAACCTAGGTCAACTTTGTCAGTCGTTATTTCGAATATCAATAAAAGTTTATCATTATTAACCTCGGTTTTCCTTCCCGTAATTTAATCTTGATTATCAACTCCATGCGTGAAGTTAATGGCACAAATTTATATTTCCGCTTTTAAAACTTTATATTTTGCTGATGAAGTTGGTTTGATGGATGAGTGAACAATTTTTTAGGAAATTGAAACGAAAGAGAAAAAAATATCCAAAGCAAACTTGATAGATTTTTTGTGAAAGCATCGAAACATAAAAATTTTACTACATTTTCTCACCCAAATTCTTGAAATAAAATGCTAGAAGATATTTTTCAAGCCTCAACCATCACGATAAAGTGTTTACCATACTTTTATTGACCGTAAAACCGACTTTGAGCCCTTCATGAATCGATGAATAATGCTTATGCTAAAAAATATATACAAAAAGAAGGTTGACTTGAATGTGAAATCAATTCAGATGTGAAAAAGTTTCATTTTTAATAAAAAAGAAATATGTTTAGAAGTTGTCACTTGTCAATGTTGCCAGAGCTTTCTCCCATATAAAAGATATATTTAGATAGTTTAAGATGATAAAATAAAACATTATCATTTTTTTTCTCATCTTTTGTTTGACTTTTCATTGTAAAATGACAGATAATTGAAGAAAGAAAATGTCGAAGAAGCAGTTTAGAAGTCACGTCATAAAAAGTTGTCATAAAAAGCATTATGAAACATTCTTATGATTGTATTATGACGAATATCAAATTTCGTGAAGATTTGCTCAGATAAAAAACTGCCAAGTAATAACAGAAATATTTATTGTCGGAAAGAGTAGAGCATCATCGATTTTCCCTCCCTCTGAGACATAAAGTTGAACTTTTGAATAAGGTCAGTTATGTATTTTAAGAAAAATTGAGAAAAAATAAATCGACAGTGAGACTGAAATGTTTGAACATAAACTTGGAAAATAATAATGTGACATTGTTGACGAAGGGTCAACATTGAAGGGGATCAAAATCAATTGAATTGAATTTTAGAAATGAGTTCATTTTCAGTCACTCAATTCAATATGAAAGTTTGTGGATTCGTTGAAAACTTTAAATTAAGATTGACTCTCAATGCTTTTCAACACACATTTATAAAGTTTATGGAAGCTTTTCAATCTAAATTAAAAACTCGTTTCACAAATAAACTTTAACCAATAGTTACGGAGCTATCTAAAACTATCTGACATCAAAATATTCTATCAACATTCCTTTATCTCTTGCAAAGAGTTTTATTTACAAACAATTAACATTCTAATGTTCTATGGAGTTAAAATATTTAAATGACAACATGTAGAGTATAATTGATTCTCAGATGGTTGATGAATACAAGATGACATTTTCATCTTAAGTTGAGAGTTAAGAAACATCACTTTAGTATGATTAATATTAAATCAAGTGTTTTTTAATTGGCATTTTGTACTAAAGTTGAGAACGATTGAAATAATTTTTAGTTCTTGTTTGCAAATGGGATTTCGATGTGATTTCATGATGAACTTTTCATTCTGAAATTCAAGTTAAAATTTAAACTGAAATAGATTGAGCGATGAACTAATTTCTTAGAATGCCATACGTGTGATAGCGTGTTGGCTGACTGCTACTGGACTATTAAGTCCCGTTGTGCTTCGTTATTTTATTCTCAGTTCAAGTGATAATGGGAAAGCCTGCAGATGCAGCAATCCACAATCTTCAGAGTATTGTAGCGGAGTGTAAGTAAGCGTTTATGTTATCCAAAAGGAAAGTGCCACTACATGTACATGAAATGCATTAAATTCCCATTGGATTATCGGAAATGGTGTTGATTTTCTGCTCTTTTCGTACGATGAGAAAAATGTTGAATATTTTTAAAAGAAAATGGAATGAATGTGGAATGTCAATTTCTCGTCATTTGCAAAACTTTTTGCGAATCCCTTGGATTTTATGTGTCAGCCGAACAAGAAAATAAAAGTAATTAAAACATGAAATTATAACAAATGACCTCAAAAATTCTGAGGAAAATTGAAAAATGAGCTTGCGGAAAAATATGAAAACGAATCTTAAAGTTTTCATTTCAACGAAAATAAAATTTATTTCATGGTTTCTCAAGCAAAAGCCTTTATCACGAAAATTTTCCTCGTCTTGTAGTATAAGAAATTCTAACTAAGAATGTGAAAGTTTTTCATCCCAATTTCCCTCGCATAAAATATTCTCAAAACTTTTGAAAGCCAAAAAGATGTTTGCATTGAACAATTGTTTAAATATTTGTGGATATCTCGTGTCAACATTGCAAGTTGCAAAGGAAAATATTTCATCGGAAATTTTCTCTGTTACATAAATCTAATCACAAGAGAAAACAAGAACAGTATGTAAAGTAAAAATTTTCTATTCCATCAAGATCTGTTCGTTCAAGCAGTGAGCTTCTTGTTTTTTTATCAGGGAAATCACAAAAATATTTCTGCGGTGAACTTTTACCATTTTCATTTAGATTTTTTTTATCGCAACATAACGAGCTAAGGCATTCGTTTTTCTGTGCCGACTTCTACTTTTCCAGCTTTTGCCATAAGAAATCGTATCTTGAATATTTGATGCATACTGTGAAAAGAGAATTGAGATAAGTAAAGTAAGGAAAGCGAAAATCAATTGAGTTTCCTTTTTTATTCTCTCTAATGAAGTTTTCACCTTTTTTTGAAATTCTTTTGCAATCGGAAAAACGTGAGTAAAATAAATATAAAATTTTTTTACTTCTGTCTCGATGCCTCCTAAGCTCATTTAGGGAAACACAACGAATTTCCTTCACACGCCGCCATTGAACTCAACTTTTGAATAATTGAAGATGCTTCACAGAAATCGTCGTGGGGAGGCGCATATAATTGATGGGAAAAAAACCTTGATGATGTTTATAGTGTTGTAAAAGTATCATCAAAAATCAATAAAGTATTACTCATGTTACTCGTCCGATACATAAATAACACGTCGGGGCGCTTTGAAGTTTAAAGTTCTTTATAAATATGAGAGAAAATTTATTCATATGACGATTGAAATCAATTTATGTTGCATTTAAATTTTTTTGGATAAATGATTTCCGGTTTCCTGTACTGAGTAAGCAGATAAAGTAATTAAAAACATTAATTAGCTTTTAAGATTAAGAATCTGAATATCATTAGAATGAGAATGGATAAATTAATATAAATGGAATATTTCTTAATAAAATTAATGTTAATCCACTATGAATAAAATAATTTAAGAAGTTTAAGAAGGAAAATTGATTCTAAACACGGAAATACAAGGCAATGAGTAAAGTTGAAAAATCTTTTCTAAATCAACAAAGACGCTAATTGCACCTGCCGCAATAACATTTTTCTCTACCTCTCTCTCTTACAAGTTGTGGGTGAAAAGCATGAGAAATAAAAATTAACAGATTAACTGACAAGTGAAGCAAGATGTTGCGAGTAGCATGCTGTTCCCAAAAATATTCTTAATGGGAATCACCATTCTTCAGTCGTCTCGATCTCAATCTCAGATGAGCTTGTATCTTTATAAAAAAAATGTCGGCATCTGTTCAGATAATGAAGCTACAAGGGGAGATTTCTATTCTTCTTCTTTACATCTCAAATTTTATACGAGCACTTGCCATGGGAACAAAAGTCTAATTTGTAGCAATGAAATTTTCATCTGAATTGCAGATGTATGGAAATGAATGAGTGAACACGAACATGTATTTGAAAAGGCGAATGATTCGCTTTGCTCCTCAAAACCGCCTTGAGACTTTTCATACTGCTATTTCTCACGAGATTGTATACTCTTAATGTAAGAACACCAGAAAACTTTCTTCACTTCTTAGATTCTATTCTTCTCCTCGTTTGTCAAATGATTTCCCACGCAAACGAAATAAATTCATGGCTTTACAGGAAGGCGTAGCTTTCTCGCTTCTACATTTCTTTATTTCTAAAATCCCACCAGCAATTTTCACTTCTTTACCCCAAACAAAGGAGGAAAGCTTCATTTGATAGAAAAGCCTAAACGGAAAATAAATATCAAGGAAAAAAATCTGATTTATGGATTTTTCTTCTTCTTCTCTCATTTCAAGGCAATCTATTTCACCGAGCGATGTTAAGGGAATTGAGAAAGTTTCAAGAGCTAATTTAGAAGCATTGAACTATCGGAAGTTTTACTACAATATCTTGAAACTAAAGCAATGATAGTTGGGATGATATGAGAAGTTGCGATCTAAATGTGTGAAGCTTCATGAAGTTATAAAAGTTTGAAGTTTTTTTATACACTTATTTGTGCTCGAGAATCAAGAAAAAAAACGAACAAAAAAGAAAGAAAGAATAAATAGACATGAAAACGAGTTGTAAATCCGGAAAGTTTAACATTTCAATTTTTTTATTGTTGCTTTCCGATGTTTATCCTTGTCAGTTTTTTAATTATTTGTGACATACATATTAACGTATTTTGAATGTTACTCGATGTTTCGTTACTCAGCATCACAGATGTTTGTTGTGTTTTGATGAAAAACAAAAGCCAAAAGTTTTCCAAGCGAGTAATGAAAAAAAAACGAACCCGAAAAGTTTGATGTAAATAAAGTTTTTGTTTTCGTTTATCAACAAAGGTTTCCGAACAGGAAATAATCAATATGACAAACGGGATCGCTAACAAGAATAAAAGTATATAGAATAAACATTAAAATTGGAGGAAATAAAATATCTGAAGATTAACCTTT
Organism: Clunio marinus; assembly: GCA_900005825.1. Classification (NCBI taxonomy): domain Eukaryota; kingdom Metazoa; phylum Arthropoda; class Insecta; order Diptera; family Chironomidae; genus Clunio; species Clunio marinus. The sequence goes on along the minus strand of CVRI01000021.1, from coordinate 1,276,959 downwards.
TGTGCTTCCTGAATGTAAATTGAATTTTCTCTCCTTCTTGTTCGCACTGCTGCTTTTTTTAACTTCTCGCTATTCCCTTTTGAAACTTTTAACCCATTTCAGTTAACTACTTGAAATTCAAATGATTCTTTAAAGTACTTCATACCGAAAGTGCTGAAGAATTTTCATATTAGAGCGTAGAAGAATTCAAAGCCTAAACATAATTTGCATCTCCATGGTTTCGGTATAAGACTAACGCCTTACAATAAGTGAAGAGGTTGAAGTGACTCAACAGAAACCGAGATGACTCCTTCCATCAGGTTCTTAATTTGTTCGTAGATAAGTAGAGAATACCAAAATGTTATTGCATTTATAAGAATGACTCAGCGTTATGAAACTTTACTTCTTTATTTTTATATTCACAGATACATAGCCAAAGCTTTAGTATTTGTTTTAACAGGAATAATGTAATTGAATGCTCTTATTTCTCCCATCAAACATGAAATGAAACATCATTGGGGATATCTTTGCGACTTTATCTGGCACAATTGAAAAGGATACGATCTACACAATGTCAAATATAATGAGAAATAATAGAAATATTTTCATTTCTCCTTTCACCCTCGTAAGAGTCGTAAAATAAACGATTTTATTGCGATGGCGTTTGTCAATGTAGATGTGATATCTTCAAAAGAAAATAAACTTCTTAGAATTGAGTTCCAAGTTGTCAAAGATCAGATCATGAAGAAATGAAAGGCTGAACAAACCAAAACTTTAAAGTTTTCAATTCATGAGAAATTTAAACTTGTATGCGAATAATTCAATTGGGAACAATCAAGAAAAAACTTTTTTATTTATTTTGTTCATAAATAATGTAACGAAGAGTTCAATTTTATGTAGTTTTCCAAAGTAAACAAATAAATAAAGTTGGGAAGAATTATTGAACGGAAAATTTACTCGTACATTGTTTAAGTAGCCATTCGATCGGTCACTTAGCTAGCCAGTAATCCAACATTGAAACTTATTTTTTCTGAACAAAACAATAGAAGAAAACTATCTGAAGAAAGCATAAAAATAAAGTTTCGTTAAACTTGCTTATAAATAAAAGTAGTTCAGCACACGAAGGAGTATAAAAATGCTTTCAATTGCATTTTTCTTACGGAAACTTCTTAGCTTGAAAGTTTTATTTTATTTACACCCACTCATGCATGATAGATTTGATTAATGAATAATTCCACATAGATATCTGGTAAATATTAAACTTTGTCGTGGGTGCAATATCGATTATGTAAACATTTCGCTCTTGATTTTTATTATGCCACATTGTTTAATAAATTAGATAATTTATTTGTAAAGCGTAGAATTTTTACTTTATGTATTTTTTGTGTCCTTATTTATTTTTTTTATTCTACATTATGTTGTTGTCAGTTTGTTACAATTCATTATGTTCTCGTTACAGCTCCGAAAACCAGTTTCAACGCAGTCAATTCCATCGATGAAAAGTGGTAATCGTGACAACAATAAAGATTCTGCATGCAACGAAGAAGCTGGTGTCGCACTTGTTGGTGTTCATTCAGAATATCCCAGGTGAGTGAGAAATTATTTGATAAATTACGAGCAGTAAATTGAATTTATTGCCGATAATTGAAACTCATCGAATAGACATAAATTTTATTTTTCCTTCCTACGTTTTACTTCTCGCTTTATTTATTTCATGCCTTTTCTCTTCTTCAATCATTATTCATAAAAAAATGAATATATGAACAACAGGTACATGGAGGAGCGGGGTTTAGGTGGCGGCATTTATAAAGGTGCCTCAGAATCACAGGATAAAGGCGGAAAGCAGAAACCAAATGTCGGATATCGTCTTGGCCGACGGAAAGCACTCTTTGAAAAACGAAAGCGGATCAGTGACTACGCCCTCGTGATGGGAATGTTTGGAATTATTGTTATGGTTATTGAGAATGAATTGAGCAGCGCGGGAGTATATACGAAGGTAAGCTTTTAATTAAAAATGATTGTTATGAGATTGGAAATCGCTTCAATCATTTTTTAAATCAAGAACAAATATTTACGAGTCGTGAAATTGAAAATTCTGTCATCACTCTTGTGATCTATCAACTTTCATATCATTTTAATAAACATCTACTGCTGATGTGGATATTTACATAAGTATGCACAGGGAAAAACAAAATCAAAAAATGACACAAATTTCTTCCGCTATCTTGAAACGTGACATAATCAACACACGAACTCGAATGTTCATGACATGAATTTATTTCTGCCAATACAAATACATACACACAATCACGAATAGAACTTTTATTGACAAACTGCTATCTTGTTCAACGTTTCAAGAGTTTTCCTTTACTTAAGTGCTGCATAAAGGAAATCTCAATTTGCTTTGAATTCCATTCCTTATTTCTTGCTTCAACCAATATCAATGCTTTTCATTATTATCTTCATACAAAGGCAGATTGTTGAGGTAAACTGATAAACATCATCACAAGCCGCATCATATTCCATAATTCTGTCTTTCATCTTGTTTTTTATGATATAAATTAAGGGCTCTTTACAGCAATGTTGCAACTTTCATTTTGTTGTACATAGTAAATTGTAACAATGTTGAAAATCACTGCATCGTCTTGGAGATGACATTAATTTAAAGATTTTGTTGAAACTTGAGAACAACTTGAAGAATTCATGAAAGACTTTTCATAGTTCCTCGAATTTTCCAAAAATCTTTTTAATAATTTCTATAAATTCCTTCGCAGTAAGTAATAAAATGAATAAATTGTGCATTGGAGACTTAAACAACGTAGTACCAATTGCGTTTGATTGAATATTAAAGCAGAACTACGCAAATACTCAATCGATTTTCTGAATGTATTTGATACAGTTTTTCCATAAGGAAATTCAAACAGTTTATTCAAGAAAAAGAACTTTAACTACATACTTATGTAGTGGAAAACTTTTTTGTCATCATTTCCCATTTCTTTGCTTGTTTTTCGTCGAAAAAACTATTCTTATAATGAAGCCAACTTTATTCTTTTACTTCAATAAGACGATCAATAATTTCTTGTTAGCATGTGTCGTCACATCGTTGTAGTTTTGTTGAACTTGTATTAGATTGTGGAAAACATAGGAAACAATAGATCCACTTAAAATAACACAAAATTCAATTAACTTGACGCCCTGAAATTTATTTCCGTACCATTGAGTCACGTATTTTCTTATTCTTCCTAAAAAGAAAAATTTTCTGGTGCCATTTATTTTATGAAAATATTTAATATTTAATTATATTCATTAATTCATGCAGCTATCTTGTAAATGGTACAAAACACTTCAATTTTAATTTATTCACTAGACTGACAATAGTCTCACTTTATGCAGATTGTCTTTCAGTGGCTTGTTAATTATAAAATGTTTTTAATGAGAGACTTCTTTGGAATCCATTTATGACATCACCCTTTTGTCATTATTACTGTGCTTAAGAAAATGAATTAAAAGTTAAGAAAAGATTCAATAATTATAAAAAAAAGGGAAAAGCTAATTTAGATTTACTCTTTTCGAGGGTTTCAAAAGCTTTTTACAAGTTGTAGTAATCGATTTAACTTTGGAAAAGAAAAAAGGTTTCTGATGAAATCTCATTTGCGCAATTGGTGCGGAAGACACATAATTTTAAGAAAAGATTTTAATTAAGGAGTTAAAGAAATTCAGTACGTAATCTAACTTTTACTTGGCTTTTTCATGATGGAATATCAAAACGAAATATAAACAAATTGTGACATCTTGAGTGCTTCGGTTGTTTTAATTTACGTCATTTCATTATTGAGTGTTCAAAAGTTTTATGGGTGGGCTGAAAATTCAGAAGCATTCAAAATTTCTCAGTTGTTATTAAAATTCCACAATCAAATTATAAAACCAATTAAAGTTAGTTCCAAAGTTGTTCACTGTTGCAATGTGTTACTAAGCCTCTTTGCGGTCGTTGATTTGATGCTAATAAAAAATATCTATTGGCACTCAAAAGACTTTACGAAATTTGTTCATTGAATCATATTTGAGGATAAAATTTCTCTCAGGGTAACAAAATGATAAATTTGTGAAGTTGAAATTAGAATATTTATGCATGTTTGTCGCATTCTCGTCCCTAAATGTCGGAAACTGTTTTTTAACCAACATACGTCTTGAACAATTGTAGATAAAACTTAAAAATTTCACTGTTTTAAATAATATGTTTCATTGTAACTTTCCTGCAACAAACGACAGCAAGACAGATGGTATAACATCTTTCAGAAACAGCTAGAAAATGATATATTCTTTGGTAAGCCAAAACCAAAATATGAAAAACCGAGAAATGTGAGAAAAATTACTTATGGTATCGGATGCACTCTCTGAGGTGTAGCTTAACATTTTGATCAGACTTCTCATAGCAGAAATCATTTCTAATAAGAATGAATATGTGGAAGCTCATGTGTCTGTATCATAAGCCCATTTCTGTTCTTATAGAATGATATCCGATACTCTCACACCATACAGAAGTTAAACTTGATTGCATTATTTTCTGATAATGTTCAAACAGAAGAATATCAAAATTGTTAAGTTGAGCAGTTGAAATTGTAAATCTGGAAGGCTTCAATGATTCTCTTTAGTAATCTACACACAAGTTATGGTGCTTATGAGAGTTAAATGGTTACAAATGAACACACACCAAAAGTTTTCGATGCCTCATCTCATGTATCGATGAGTTCATGTTCTCCTTCAACATTTATCAAAAATAAGTGACAACATTCATGTATGTATGTAAACAATATATTGAACTGGGTACATGTCGTCATTATGGATTAGATAGGGAATCATGTACATAATAAATTTTGTTATCCATAGGGAATAACAGCTTTAGTTAGGGGAACTGAACCAACAATGAGAAAAAGAACAGCAATTTAAATTATAGGCTTTGAGCTTCAGCTTCATTCTAATATATGAGACGACACTCTAATCCCTCCAAAATAAGGGAGAATCAAAGGCATTTATTTATAGACTTTGACAGCCTCGCAAATTGTATACTTGAGCTCCAAATTTGGTAATATGAATCTCTCAACACTCTGATAATCATCGTGTCGAAAGAGGCCGAAAATTTCAGCCAAGGGAATAATTAACAAGTGAATTCAATTGAATTCTGTTTTATGGGCTGCAAATGTCTGTTGTAAAGAAGGAAAGGTAATAATTAGGAGATCGGTTAACTCTGATAGAGGATTTTAATGTTGTCGTGAAAGGATATTATGTGTTATTTTTTGTCATAATTTAAAGCCAGGTTTGTTTAGGTGTGAAAAGAATGACAGAATGAAAAACATAAATTTAATTATGCCCTCTGAATTAAAAATAAAAAAAGGGACAATAATGCAGTGATTTCAATCTTAATTTCTCACGCTTCATTGAAATAATTTTAATTATATACAAGCTGTTTAAAGCGAAGGTAATTAAATGAAACAAAATTTTCATGACAAACGAATCTTTACGAGTTTTCAATTTTCCTCCTTGTCTCATAATTTTATTTCTTTTTTTCACGTCATGTTATGGGTGGATGAATAAATATCATCAATACGCGTAAACAATCTTCATTTTACGACTGAAATGAATCACATTAAAAGATTCCAAACAACTCTCAAAGCGTTCTTAACATGGATTTCTTCATTCTTATTTTAATCTCTTAATTTGACGTTTGAATTTCAAATTTATAATCAAAATCGTATAAAGTTATAAACATAAAGCCTATGAAAGTTTACAAATTCTATTCAAAATATCTTTTGTTCAATTCACATCACAAAGTATTCAAAGTTATTCGCGTCGAGTCGTTGATTTTATTACATTTTGAAGCTGAATGATAAGCACATCAAAACCATATCTGTTTATGGCATGCTGGTCAATTGATGTTAATAATATTCACCATCATATAGTCCCCCTTAGTGATATTTGCATGTAATAAAATAAACAAAATAAAAACATCTCGCATAAAAACTTGCTGCTGCTATTTATCACGTTTCATGAGTATTTGAAAATCTTCGAATGTTTTTGATTTCAATGAGACTTGACTCGGGTGGGTGCTGCAAGAAATATGAATAAAATTGAGGCTAACAATGGCTTACGAATGACGAATGGCTTCTTAACGTTATTTTTCTGAAATCTTTTGTTGTTTTTCCACGATTTCAATGACAAAGCAAAAAGAAACTTTTATCTAACAAGAAAATAATTTGGTAGCGAAGTAATGATGAAAGTCACGTTTTTTATTATGACACAGCGTCATATTTGCAAGTAAGATTAAGATGAATAAGAAAGAAGTTTTCAATATCCACGATATTTACAAATCAAGTTATCAATTCCAGACTTGAAATTAATTTGTTTGTAATATTTTTTTCCTTTACAGGCATCATTTTATTCAACTGCGTTAAAGACACTAATATCTGTATCGACTGTGATTTTACTTGGTCTTATAGTTGCTTATCATGCTTTGGAAGTTCAGGTGAGTTCACGATTAAACGAGAAATTTTTAACTTCAATATTTGAAGAAGGTTTCAATTTCATTTATTAAAGCAAATGAATTTTGGGGGAAGTTTCCAGCTACACTTTAACTTCTACTCGCTTAAATAAACTTTCAAACAAAAACTTTATAGATCGAATTTTCTTTACATTCACAATGAAGAAGAAATTTCAGATATCCTTGAAATGCAGTGAAAAATCTTTTCAAAATGAAGAGATGACTTTAGAATGCATTTCAGTGCAGATTGTATTACTTGCACAGTACGTTTCACATCGAATGAAATTTTTCTTCCATAGAAATTCAACTCCAAGACTAGACGTTAAATTTATCATACAAAAAAGCTCAGAATTTGTCCAAAGTGCTAGGAAATATTATATCCAAAGCATAAAGCTTGCAATCTAAATGCAAATATCTTGGCATGATTGCACATAGGAACATACGATATCTTAATTAATTTAATTGAATCTTCTCCAAGCATTAAACATGCTTGGTTTGAAATTAAAGAAAATTATATGTTTCAAAGCATGTTGAATATGATAGAAACAACATGTGAAGCCTGTATTAAACTACAGAAGCGTCGTTATAAACAAAGCGAATTAAAAAAAAGTGGATGAATTTTAATTACAGTTATAAATTCAATGCTTTCAAGATCTTATCTAGAAATGTCATTAAGCTAATTATTTCGAAATAATTTGTGATTTCAGTTATTCATGACGGACAATTGTGCAGATGATTGGCGTATTGCAATGACGTGGCAACGAATCAGTCAGATAGCATTAGAATTAGTTATATGTGCAATACATCCCATTCCAGGCGAATATTACTTTCGTTGGGAAACAAAATTATCGAACAAAAATAAGGCTCCTGGCTTTGCTGACGTGCCATTCGATGTGGTGCTATCATTGCCAATGTTCCTCCGTTTGTACCTGATTTGTCGTGTTATGCTGCTACATTCGAAACTTTTTACCGACGCCTCGTCGCGTAGTATAGGTGCATTAAACCGTATTAACTTTAATACTAGGTAAGCTTTTCATGCGCTATATCTCCTCATTTTCTCTATTCAACCATTCACTTTTCTGTTTCAATTAATTTCAGATTTGTTTTTAAAACCCTAATGACAATATGCCCCGGCACCGTATTATTAGTTTTTATGGTCTCGCTATGGATAATTGCATCATGGACGCTTCGGCAATGTGAAAGGTAAATTGATAATTTAATGCTTTCAAAAAGTCATGCGCCTTCTTTAAAAAATTATTCTTTAACATTTCTATTAATCGTTAATAAATGAAACGAAGATGATATGAAAGTTTTATCCACTTTTCCCAATTTTTAATAAATTCTTTTTATTTCATGAAAATATAAACTTCCTCAAAGCTTTTAATATTTAAGATCTTAAGAATTACTGGGCTTTGCAGAAAAGCTTTGCTAACTTTTAGAGAAGGAAAATCAGATTGCCATACATAAAACTCTTATCCTTAATAAAAAGGAAACTTTCATTTTCTTTAATATAAAATGACGCTTGATATCAGACAACAAAAAATGAAGCTCTTCGAAGAGAAACAGAAAATATTTATTTTAATTGAAAACAATTCAGACTTTTCTTTAGTATGATTGGATATGTACATGTTTATTGATTGCATCTTTATTTTTATCTCGATAATCGACAAAGAAGTTTCTCTCTTAATCATTGTTTGTCTGACTTTATCATTCAACCAAGATTTGTTTTTGAAGTTTATTTTTTATATGTAGGATTCATGCTGTAAAATTGCTAATAATTTTATTCCCCCCGAACCCGTAAAATTTTTGTCCTTGCTAGATAATAATAGTTGTTTCTATTTTAATTTTCCCTTGCATATAATTGAGCATAAGAAAGCTTTTGATGCTTCATTCAAATATGAGTTATCATTCACCGAGAAGCTTTTGAAGATGGGACATACAAAAAGCTTTATTTGAATCCATTTCTCTTTTTGTTTCCTCCCCTTTAAATTTTTCATAATAGAGTAACCTTTTGAAAAGTTTCAGACATTTTTCATATCTTTTCATTGTGCTTTTGAGCTTACACGCTTATTTTTGCTATCACTGACATAATTCAAAGCTCATTCTATTAAAGCAAAAATGAGCGTGGAAGGCATTTGAATCATTGCATTTTTCTCTTTTGTTCTCATTTACTTTTTATCAAGCATGAACCTTTTTTTTGAATAATTTTACATAGAAATTCATAAAGAAAATAAAAAATTTTCTATAGTTATTTATGTACTCCCGTTAATTACTTCAAAACTTCTCGACAAAACGATATCAACCAAAGTGAAAAGCTTTACTTGTCAATTCAATTAAATAAAATTGATTTCAGTTACTTTAATTTTATTAATATTTCTTTTGAAGGAAGAGAGGTTTTCACTTTCATTGTGTTCTTGTACCGCTAAGTATCTAATTTCTAATCTCATCTTATGATAGACAAGAAAAGAAATTGTACAAAAGCCTGTATTGATACATTTGATTATATTTTTGATCAAAAAAATAAAAGTAATAACAACACATAAAAGAGTTATAGCCAGCTTGAGTCAATGGAGTTTAGCAGAAAACAAAGTTAAACGCAAAGCGAAAAAAATCACCCAAAACGATTAAATTATGGAATACGAAAAGTAATGTCTAAAAATTAGAAAACTGCCACAAAAACACTTAAATATTTTGCAAAATTTTTGTCTTAATAAATGAAAAGGTAGTGTAACTATAAATTTATAGATTTGTTTTCTAACTACACTCACACATTTAACTTATTGATAGAAGTTTATATAACTCCACTCTTTTATCCAACAATCTAAACCACTTTCTTGTTTATCCTTTACTTTCTTTCTTCCCACATCTTGTCTTAATCTTTTTCTACGTTCTCAAACATTTTTTTAAAGACTTTCTAAGGAAACAATTTCTGATTAATCATACCTATACATGAAACATGCTCAATAAACTTATACTTCACACTTGTTACTACTCTAGTTGGCATGCTCTAGTATCGATCTTTCTATCTTTCTATCTTCTCTAGTTTTCATAATTCAGAAAAAAAACTGACACCAGAATTTTCTTTTCATTCTTCTTTGCTTTTCTTGTATCTAATAAAAAGTTGTTGACTTCTGTTTTATATCTGTTTTCTTTTTATTTATATTCTTCTTATTTTGATTCAGACAATACCGATAACAATGACATGATTTGATCGATTTGGGTGATTGCTTTCCTTGCACAATTTATTTTCTTTCATTCAGATTTGGTTTTGTTGAGCACTTTAATATGTCTTTATTTCATTTCTTTTGATTAATGTTTTATTGTTGAATTTTCATCTTGATGCATTCAAATTACATATCCTCATCTTCTTATGGATGTTGCATTAGATTTCATCAGTAACTTTTCTTTGTATTTTATGTGATAAGTAGTTCAATAGTCGTTTAGATTTCTCTGTTAGATTCCTTGTTGAAGGCTATTAAAATATTTACATCACCCTTCTCTTCAGAAAAGCGGGTGCGTGTTGCAAGACTTGTTCTCCTTTTTTCCATCTATTCAAGAAACCAAAAGAATTTCATTGTGAACCGATGAAACATTTTCCATCTAAATATTGGAATTTATTGTGCGTATTCTTTTCCTTTTCGTTTACTTTAGCGTGGCTGATGAAATATTTTATAGCTCATTTTGACATTCAAACGTAACACACTTTATGTGATCAGATTACGCAATTTACCAACACATTTTGTTCTTTGTGTGACACTCAAACAGCAATATCCATCTTTGTAGTGATATGTTTCGTAATTTCTGTTTTCCGTGTTCTTTCGCAATTGTTTCTTACTAACAACAAGTTTCTTTATTTCAATTCTCAAATACATGAATATATTTTCATTTTAAGCACATAATCTATTCATGTGAAAGCTTTTATAAATTGTTTTGGAGTTGCGGATAAAATTATACAGGAAGCTTCCACGAACATAACACAAAATGGCAGCAACATTAACACTTTCATAACACAATCGCTTTTTCTCATCGGTCTCAACACCTCATATTTTCTATCTATTACAAATAATTTTATGCACAAGTTACTACCATTTACTTTTATTTCGCCCTTAAACCTTCTTATTTACAAGCTTATACAAAGACATATTTCTCCTGTTTTATTTGGAAAAAAGAAAAGTTTTAATGCTGAGCTTTCAAGCGTACCAATTATTTATATTACAAATGTCTACTTATCTCCATTGAGAAAAGGAAAATTCCATCCATCTGAAATTACTCGTAATCGCAATTTTACATTACGCAACCTACGGAAATTTTCTTATTATGTAGTAATTTTCTCGTTTCTTCAACTTCTATCAGAGATATTAAAATTCTTTTAAATTAAGTACATGAAATTTTAGGCTTTCTTCTCTCCTTATCTCGCGCTTTCTTTTTTCTCTCTTTCTTTTAAAGCCAATCTTTGCGCTATGCAGAAATATCTAATATCAATATCAAATATTAAAAAAATATGAAAATTGTTATGTATGCGTTTTAAAAATTTTCTTTTCTTTTTTTCTTTTTTAAAATTATCTCACTACATCCCACCGTTATCACATCTTCACCATCACGAAATTTATTTTGAAAAAAAAATTAAATAAATGATAATAATAAAACAAATCAATTTCACTTTCGATAATCACAACCATCACGTCGATTCCCTAATTTTGACGAACAAAAAAAAAAATTAAAATGTAATGAAATAANTTACTTGTTTTATTTTCACTCGACATTATTTTTATTTCAAGTATGAATATTTATTAATAAATTTCATTCACTTCTTTTCACAGTTGAAAAACGCAGCGGCAAATGTTTTGAGGGAGACTTGGCTCATTTACAAGCACACAAGATTAGTGAAGCGAGTAAATCCTGGTCGAGTGCGAACACATCAAAGGAAATTTCTGCTAGCCATTTATGCGTAAGTTTTTCTCATTGATTTTCCATCTGGAGGATAATTTCATCGAGATACTGAAATATCGTTTTGTAGAAAGAATGAAGAAAAATTGTGCAATTGCACCAGTTTGCAATAAATTTCATTTATCATTTGCAGTGGATACAAAACGAAGCATTGCATCTTGAATTTAAAGAAACAGAAAAGTTCTTTAAGTGCATTAAATTTACATTATTTCTCTTGTTATTTACTTCTGCGCCATGTTTTATATATTTAATGATAAATTATTTTCATTTACACAGATTGCGAAAGGTTAAAATGGATCAAAGAAAATTAATGGACAACGCAAACACAATCACAGACATGGCAAAGGTTGGTAGGAAAAATTTATGAAATTTATCCAGCAATAAGTATGTTGAAATTAATCATACTGGCTCTCAGTTTATGTTTAGAACATAAAATCAGAAAGAGAAAAACTTTGTTTAAACCTTAATTTAATTTTTTTTCTAATTAGAGATGAAAGAAATTAAGGAAAGCTCGTTTTAAAACTTTCTAGGATGTTCTTACATCACGAACATTCATATCATTTGTCATGGCTCAGTTAATTTTATATTCTCTAATTTATTACTCGTATAATTTTTTCCCACACGTCAACATCAGACTTCAAATACGGTTTACGAAATTGTTTCGGATATGTCATCGCGCCAAGATGCTTTAGAAGAAAGATTATCGAGTCTCGAGGATAAACTACAAGGACTTCAAGTGAGTATTTTCATGCTATCAAAGGATGTGTAGGGACAATTATCAACTTTCATAGTGAAAAAACTTCCATTTAAATTCATGTGAACTGAGTTTATAAAAGAAACTTTAAAAATCAAATAAACGATCCAATGATGCAGCGAATAGCTTCAAGCAAAGTTGACTGAATATTGTGCAACAAAATGTAAAATGATTCACAGATCTCTATAAACAGCGACAGTCAACTTCATCAAATTGCCACTACAGGGAAATATTCAACAAGTTGGTAGCAAAAAAAGAACAAAATGTAAAAAACTGCAATCATTGAAGCCCAATGCGGATTTGAATATTTTAAAGCTTCAGTCTTTACTATTTGCTGCTTCATCCACTCAATCTGTTATACAAAAAATGAATATGTACTCATTTTCATATCTTCAACTTTATTATCTTAGGATCAACTCGAAGCATTGCCAGAACTTCTCACAAAATGTCTCGCACAACATCAAGAACGTCTCGAACAAAGGAGAAACTTTTTACATCCAGACATGGCCGCTAGCTCTTCGCCAGCAAGTCTACAAATGCCTGCAACACCAACAATAGGTTCGCCTTTAATACTTCCTCATTCTAGGTAAGTGTAGTTGTTTACACAAGCGCGCGCACACTGGCACCTCTCCACGCAATCCGTTGAGATCTTCTATCCTTTAATTAACATTTTTTTCCAAACACAAAACACCTACACTTACACCGCTGTACAGTAATTTAATTTAACTATGTGTGTGTGTGTTTAATATTGTTTTCAGCGATAGTTTTTCCAGTGAAAGCTTCGCTGAAAGCATTATTAAGAATGTCAAGCTAATTAGATTGCTTTTTATAAAATGTTTATTGTTTCGATTGTTTAGCAAAAATCCTACTATAGAAAATGATTACAACTACCAAGAGCATCCTCATGAACAACCAGCAGATGATTCCATATCCAAATGATAAACTTAGAGACATAAGAAGAAAAAAGTAGAATAAAAGAACCGATTGACGTGTGATAAACGAAAAAAAAGCTTCATCTACATAAATATAAGAAGAAGAAAAAAATGAATAAATCAAACATTATAAACTCATTAGTGTAAATAGAAAGTTAAATGATTGAGTTTATAAAATTGATGATTCTCGCTTTGACATAACGTTAGGTTCAAAGCCAAATGTAGCGAATCATCAGCAGCACACAACGACAACCCGTTAGAATAATTAGGACGATGTGTGGCTAATTTCCTTTATTTAATTTTTGTTTTGTCCGCCCCCTGCCTGTTTGCCTGCAAATCCAATCAACCATTCTCTCTATCTCCATGATCCATCATAAATGCTTCTTTAATTACATCCAAAATCAGTTGATTTGTTATCATTTCCAAAGCTTATGACGAACTTTTCGAAGTGAAGTTTATGTTGGTAATTATTTATTTTTATGATTTTCTTTTACTTGGATGTCGTTGATATTCATGTAGTGACAAACTTTTGTTTTTCTTTCCCGATCTCCTTCTATTTTCTTTGACATCTTGACAAAAATCACTTCGAATCTTCGATTGAAACAACTGCATCACAATGAATTATCGGAAAACTGAAGTTACCCTTTTAGAAGCGTACAATCCACAGTTTCATCAACAATATCATCACCTACAACAGCAACAGAAGAACCAACAACAATTACATCGTCAACAGGCCATTACCAATGGCCCCCAAGTCCCATACTACCCCCAATCTCCAGACGAATTGCTCATTTAACACCATCAACAATAACGAACGATGACGCGTTATTAACCGAGAATCATCAACCTAATACATCCTTTTACGACGACTTCATTAATGCACAGCAGCACAATTCATCATCCAGTCGTGAGCGTGACACGAACATCACCAAAATCACTAATCACAAGAACAGAAACTGAATCTCAACAGTAAGCTCAACAACGACAATGATGAATTGAACAATAATCATGACGCACTGGAACGGGTTGTTGTGAAAATTGCGTTGATTAATTTATTATGAACGAAAAAGAATAAAATGCGTAGCTACTAGCTAGAAATATTAAGCAACGTTACAAGTTTAGGAAGTGAAAAATAAGAGAAGCAAAAGCACGATATGGAAGAATAAAGTTGTGGCCTACGAATGAAGCAGCAAGCGAGAGAACAGCTGAAAGTCTCACGAAGCAAACACTCAATTATTAAGAGACAGTAACATATAGCAAACTTTCGGAGATATATGATGTCTATGTTTCTATATATGTTTCAACATGTTGCTTTCCATAAAAGCTCTCGCTATAATTTAAGTACACAGCTATAGATGTCAGACACTTTTCTCTCAGCCAAAATATATTTAAAACTTACTTTAATGAAAAACCAACTCAATCCTTCGAAATGATTTTGAAAGTTTTTCCAAAAGCGATTCTAAAGTTTAAACTATGTCAGGATTGAGAAGAAAGAGAACAGAACAAAGCTCAAAATACTTATATAACTTTAAAAATTAATTACTTTTAGTTCGTTAACACCAGATTTTCAAATGTTATGAGTTCCTCCCTTCTACGGGAAAATGAGTTTGAATAAAAATTTCAAAGAAATTGCATTAATGGGTGTGCCTGAAATGAAAATTGCATTCAATTTGCATTCAACATTAATTTATGAAAATTAAAAGTTAAATCGTGCAGCGAACGGTCGAAATGTGGATGAAAACATTAAGAAAGTTCTTGTTTTGTTACTTTTTCAAAGTTTTCATTTGCTGACGAAATATTTAAATTTTTTTTCTTTCCATGACCAACACGCCTTTTAACTAATTAAGAAAATTAAGAAAATTAAATATGAATAAAATTGAAAATTATATTAAGACATGATAAAGAATATTTCTCGCCAATTACCACACGTAAAGGTTTTAATCTTTTATTTCCACATTAATGAAAAACCAAGTTGAACAAACGATGGAAAATGTAGGTAAATTAGCTTTAAGTAGAATAAATAACGAGATCAACAGATGAAAATAATTTGATTGATTTAGTGTCTAAAAAGATAATTAAATATTTATAAAATGATAACAGATTAGCACAAAATCATCTTATTAAGATTTAAACAATTCATTTATGAACCTAATGATAACTTTTTCTCGTTTTAATTGAAAAGACATTTGATAAGTTAAACGAGTCACAACACATGAAATGAAACTTCTTACAATAATACTTTTAAGCGTTTATGTAACATGTTATTATAATGCGGAATATGATAAATATGAAATTAACTTTCCTGTAACGAATACTTTAACATTTACTTATACAAAAACCATTTTGACGATTAGCAGAATGGAAATAGAAATTCTAAAAATGGTTCCGAAAATTAAATTGAAATCGTAGCATTATTAGATAATTTCATTTTCTAAGAAAGAAACATAAATCCACGGTATGATGCTGATAACATCATGAACTCAACAACAACAACATGAAACCAACTTAATTCTTAACAACAGATACGGAAACTCCGTGAAGCATAGCGACAGAATTAATCCAAACGCTGTGCGTACGTTTCCACCCCCAATTCCCTCTTCTCTCATCGAAGGATTTCTTTCGCATTAGGTTTCTTCTTTTTTTCCTTCTCAAGATAGTTACATAACAAAAGCCAAAGATGAAAGATCTGAAAGTAGATTCTACAATGTTCTTCTATATAAATGTAAATTTTCGTAAATTTATAAATGAAATCTAAAACTGTTCTTTATCTATAATCGTGATGTTTACCTTTTCATACGAGGATGTGTCTAAAAATGTTTTCCTCTTCCTTTAAAATATTAAATATGTTTATCTCTCGAAGCATTAAAGCTAACTTACATAAATAAAGTTCAATCCCTGCTTAAATAAACAAAATGAAAACTTCGAAATTATGTAAACGTTGATAAAACTTCGAAGAAAAGAAAATTTGCCTAGGTTAGTTAACTAAATTTAACAAAGAAAATACACCATTTATGTGATATTTAAGAAAAGTTTAAAAGCTTTTCAATTGATATTCAACATGAAGAAAATGAAAACAATTTAAATCATGTTAAGTAAAATAATTCTGAATAAAATTCACGTCATTTATGACAGAACCAAATACTTTATGCAAAAATGCACAAACTTTGAGTTTGATGTTGATAAATAAATAAAATAAAAATGATCAACATTGAAATGGAAAAAAATATTCTAAAGCTCTGCATGTTCTGAAGAAAGTTTTTTAGTCTCTCTGTTGTTGATCTGTGGCACTTGCCTCAAAGCTTTTTCTTTGCACGATGTAAATTTATTCCAAAAAGTTTCAAATAATTTTTATTTTGAGCCTTAAGCATTTTCCACAAAATTTTGGGTCAGATTTATTTATAAAACTAATTAATTACATGAATCATTTCGAAAACAACCGATTGCATACTATAGTAGTCCAATTAGTTGCCTTTAATGCGCCTTAACACTTTCAAACTTTTTTATTAATTATTCTTAACAAAGAATATAAATTCATTCGTTTCAAAGAGTGAAATTCAATCAACGAACCCAATAAAAGACCAATGGCTCTTAGCATGTCATATTGAAATACTTAGAATAAAGACAGATTAAATGGATTTGTGCTTAAAGAATTGAATTCCATTGCTAATTTATTTCATAACTAAAGTAAATAAATAGACATGAGAATCAATTAGGTAATGTTATTTATAACTTATTAAATATATGTTAAAGGAAAGTTAAAAAGTTCAGAAAGTTGTTGCAACAAACGAATGTTAAGATGAAAGAAAAAATTGTTAAATAGTTTTTAATATAAACATAAAGAACAATTATCATGTGAGGAAATGTTATGGAATTAAAATATTGTAATCTCATTTGCATATCTAAAAGAAATAAGATAAAATAAAAAAGTTTGTAAAGGAAAATAAATTACGATTTGTTTCTTATTATTTACACTTTTGCAGCATACATAAATAAGCGAAGAATATGGCGTTAAAGATTATCATATTTATTCAGAATAAAGCTGACAACTGCTCGCAGATGTGTCGTCGAAATTGCATATGAATACAGTGGAACTTCGATAAACAGAAGGCTCAAGGTGGATCAGTTTATCAAGGTTATCAGTTTATCGAGGCAATCTTTGATAAGTTTTCGATTCAAGGGGGACAAAAAACATTTGTTTATCGAGGCAACTGTTTATCGAAGTTCCACTGTATAACCAAACCTTTCTTACCATAACTTCGCAACATGCTGCTACATAAAAACCTGAAATTATTCAATTGATTTTTAAAACATCGCAAGAGAAAGAACAATTTATTTGTTTATATCTTTAAATCTGTATTTGTTTTTCTTCTTTTCTATTAATGTTAGATACAACTTAACAATTTTTTTTATTTCTAATCATCGAGTTTCTTACAGTCATTGAAGGGTAGATATCGAAGCAAGTTTCAAAAATATAAATGATGTTCATTAATTTTACTTATTTCCTCATCGTCATCATCATAGTTTCGACTGAAATTTATTTAGATACTTTTGAAGTGGATTTTAGACAGTGAAAACTGACTATGGATTGGTCAGGGGAAGATATTTCTATAATTTATCATAATGCTAATTTTTTTAATATATTTAAGAATAATGTAATTATGCAATTTTTTTGGTTGGGAATTACGTAAATATTTTTTAGGAAAAAATCTTGGTTGGTGCAGTGATTCTCATTTATTGACTATTTGCATTTATTTGAAGCTTTCTTAAAGGAAACACAAAATCTTCGCTTAATCAATAGTTCAGTGCTAAATGTGAATTTCTCAATGTCTCTAAATGTTATCATTTATATTTCTTACCTTATGAAGTAAAGAATTTCTAGTAAAAAATACTTTACAAAACTTCAAAGTTCGAGTGTCACAATGTTTAATGGCTTTAGTCTACTGACATAATAAATAAGAGAACAGAAAAACTTAAAACAAAATTCTGATCATATTCGAAAACAAAAATAATGATAAGAAAAATAAGTCTCAACTTTTAAGAATTAATATCACATTGTGTGTTTTTTTTCATTTAATTCAAATGCTTCTATTAATATAAATATGATCGTGTTGTTTGTGTATCGACGAAAGTTCAGTAGACCGCAATTATTAATTTTGCAAAACGTTTTCACCACAATCATTTGATAAATCTGTGCGTTTCCGCAGATGAAATGTCACTATTTAGGTTAAGTACTTCAACATTTAATTCACGTTGAATTCGTTTTCTATTTCTACTTCTGTCCTAAATCGATGCGTGTTTCGCTATTTCCTAGATTTGTTCATTTGTTTTTATTTCAGCAAAGTATCGTGTGTGATAACATTGTCATTTTCTCCTACTTAATATCTAATTAAAAGTTTTCATTATTAAATGTCTAATTAATTTAAATGAACAGATTTTCAATAACGTCATTTTGAATGACTTTTGTTTATGAAATGAAGTGAAGAATTTAATTATATTCCTTTTGGAGGCACCAAGTTTGATAACAAAACATGATACTAAAATACCTAGTTATGTATCTGTTTATGCTACTGATTTGCTTCAAAGCTAATTTAAAAGCTGAAAGAAGTTACTTACTTATCCAAAACATCAGTTGACAATCTCTTGAAAATATGTTCAAGGGAGATTGAAATTTTTAATATTTATATCGAAATTGAACATAGATATAGCAAAAAGTGGATTGTCACCAAAACTCTCTTTTTTTCAAATATGTTGTGATTTTGACATTGTGACATTTATGGATGTTCATTTATATAAATCTAAATAGAATTGTTGACTTTTTCATAAACTACGCAATAAGTTTAATTATGTTATGCGTAGGATTTTGTTTCTATGTAAAGCTTTTCATTCTTGTAGACTGACTAGACTTGTTTGAAGTTAAAAATATAAACATAAAAAATGATTTTTCTATATTTATTTACTTTTGTTAAGATTTTGAATTTTTCTTCTTCCAAGAAGGTCGTTTAATCCTAGTCAGCCCACGATGTTTCTTTTCTATGCAGCTACTCTGCTTTCTATATTCTTTGAATATCAAAAACAGCTCAAAATTTGGTTCCTCGAAATTCGGTAGCGGGTTAGAGATAACTTCCGAAAATTCTTAACTGAATTTGTGAATTCCGTCATGACTTTATTCTGGCGGCTGAAAGATAGAAAATTTTTCTTTTTCATAAAAAGATTTCCAATTCAGCATTTCCAACATTCTTTCCTTTTATCGTTCATCAATAAGTAGATTTCTTCGACGTGACAAAATTTACAAACATTCTAAGAGGATTCGACAGGAAGTTTATCTTTCACTTATCTGTCAATCATTATCCTGATTTGTGAGAAAGCTTTCAGTTTCATATTTGAGTAAGTTTCATGTCTCTTATTTTTCTTTTATGTCTTTTCGTGTGATCGGCTCACAACCGTATAGTATCAAATTAATCGACCCTGAAATTCCATTGTCACCCATATGGTGGTAAGTTCTTCTGAATCTTTTATATTTATTTCTCTTTCTTCTCTTTTCAATGACTTTTAATCCTATTTGTGTGCTTCCAATTTTTCAATAATGTTTATTGATTGACGCATTTCATTCTTTCAAGAAGATGGAGGCTTGAAAGAAGTTGTTTAGATTTGCGATAACGGATTACACTTTTCTTTAAATATTCTAAGATTTATCTATGCTACGTGATGCACGTTCCCTTTGACGTGTGAATTTACTGAAACTTCCATTACCACTACTCACACTAGTTTGCAAAGTGCTGTGAAAAAGATTTTTACTCGACGTCTCGCTATCATAATCTGAGATTCAACTGCCGCTGCTTTTATGATGATGATTATGTGTTGGGTTGTTATGAGCTGAATTTGCTATGGCCATCTGATGTGATGATGATGGTGTCACTGTATCTGGGACTAAATGAGGTGTTCGGCTGGAGACGGGTGGCAGTATGGGGCTACTGGGCCATTGATAAGTTGAGGCTTGAGTGGTGTTTGGTGATGGAATGCTTCTAAAGAAGGAATATTTCATTAGATGTTAAAGTTTCTCTCAAAATTCTTTGGTAATAAAATAAACAAAATTTAGATAAAGCGAAATATGCTTAGATACACAAAGTAGATGTTGCGTGATATTTATTTCTTTGTCATGGAAGAACATAATAACGATAGTTTTAAGTAATTTCTTTTAAGTTGCTTAACAATAAGTCATTGCATCCAAAAGTAAAATTTTAAAGTCTTGCAAGTATCAAAGAAATTCATTTTAGAAGATTTGAAAGATAACATCGTGCTGTTGAAAAATTTTGCTACTTTTATTAATATCAATATAATGAGTATGATAAGAATGTGCATTTCTAACTTCATACATCAAGTGACTATTTAATTTCTCAATCCATGAAGGAAAGATTGAACTATGAACATATTTTGATCATAATTATTATTAGCATTAATCTCATTATATCAAAATTAGTTAGTATTACCAACCAGTTACTTGTGCATCTGAGTATATTTGTCTCCAAACATAGATAAAACATAAATGCTAAAGTAACGTGAACACATTACTCAAACACATACAAATCATGATATTTTCTTGATTTTAGCTATAAACTAACTTGTTAATTCAATAAAAGAACTTTGAAATTCGTGATTCACTGCACTGCGTTGGCATACAGAGATAGATAAGCCAGAACTATATTATTGGCATGCTTTAAATAATAAGATTAAATAGTTAAGAAAAGCATTTTTGTTTAATATCTATAATAAAAGTTAAAAAGTAAAGTTTGCAATGTTTGCTGTAAGTGTAGGTGTAGTATTTTGGTTTCTCATTGAACTTCTTCTCCATTTTATAATTTATTTAAATGGATTAATTCATCCATTTCTCTCTTTAAAAATTCTGTTTTGTTCTGTTTTGTGGCAACATCTACACTTACCTAGAATGTGGAAATAAAGGCGAACCTATTGTGGGTGGTTGCGATTGCAAGCCTCCTGTTGATGATGCTGCCAGCATTGCGGTGTCGGGGTGAAGAAAGTTCCGTCTCTGATCGACTCTGTCTTGATGTTGGGTGAGACATCTGGTAAGAACTTCAGGAAGTGATTCAAGTTGCTCCTGTTAATGACAGTTGTCAGTTAAGTTAATGAATATCTCCACAAGCATCTTGTCATTATCTCAAATCAATATTTACCTGAACTGTTTGAATTTTTTCTTCCAAGCTCGATATTCTTTCTTCTAAGGCATCTTGTCGCGTTGACATATCGGAAACAATTTCGTACACAGTATTCTGAGTTTTTGCCATGTCCGTAATTGTGTTCGCATTATCCATGAGTTTTCGTTGATCCATTTTTACTTTACGTAGTCTGTAATGAGTAAATAAGATGGAATGGCATGAAGAAAATGTGTTTAATAGACAGTTAATGTTCATTAACTTACGCATAAATGGCTAGCAGAAATTTCCTTTGATGTGTTCGCACTCGACCAGGGTTTACTCGCTTCACTAATCTTGTGTGCTTGTAAATGAGCCAAGTCTCCCTCAAAACATTTGCCGCTGCGTTTTTCAACTGAAAATAATTGAAAACTTCGTCACTTTAAAAAGAAATTTGTCAGCTATAATCTTATTGAAAATCTTTTTCTAAAGTAAGAAGCTTAATTAATTTTACACAACCCCTTAATTTAAAACTGAAGCATGATGAGACTTACCCTCTTTGTTAGTTGAGTGTCCATCATGAAATTGTGAACGTGCTTCTCAGCTCTAGTCAATTCCAATTTTCTAGAAACAACCGCAACAAGCAATGCTGTACAACCGGCACCCTAGGAAGATTTTAATAAGACATATCATAAGATAGGAAGTAAAAGATGAAGAATTCTAATTCACTCATGTAGATTGAAAGTTCATTTTAAAACTCTTGGAATTGTTTTTGATAAATTGAAAAATCTTCATTCACCGATTTGATTTCAAAATTCAAAAATATAACAAAAAGGCAGACAAAAATGTGAAGTCGTGAATTATTCATGGAGCATCTGCCAGTTATTTAAGCTGTGAATTTTTTTTCCACATTCGTAAAGCTCACTAGGAGAAAGAAAAGTAAATGTTTGCTACTTATTCGAAAATCGGTAATTGAAAACCTTTCACTCGCTTGAAATGCTCGACTGATTCAGAAATGAAAGACGTAAGTACTCGAAAGCCACTCAAACAAATTGCTCATTCTAGTGCTTAACATTCTTTTCCCATGAAAGTGAAAATAGGATCGATAGACATTTAATGAATTTTCCTCTCATTTCTATCTTCTTGCTTATATTTTTCTTCATATTTATAAATAAAAAACGTGAAAAGAGTTTCAAACTATCGTTAGTTAAGAATAAATTCCGACTCAATCAACAATTCTTTGAACTTCTAAAGTTTCCACTTTAAAACTTTTCACAAATCTCCAGACAGATGAAGATATCAAAGTTCACTTTCTTTCCACAAGAAGATCATAAAAAAACCTTTTATTGCTATTCTCAAGGTGAAATTTAGTTTCATCAGTTAGAAATGAAATTTAATGCTTTTGTGATTTTCACAAATTTCATGCGATAATGTTAAATGAGAATAGATTGCAATCACCATCTTCCATGAAAGAAAGCATTTTGTTTCCAATTTTTGCAGAGAGAAAACCATTGAAATTTTCGCTTAAAATTCAAGTCAGAATCATTTTAAATAATTGTCCCTTGTGAATGCTTTCGAATATATTTTCACAAAGCTGGCAGTTACGATTTCGGGTATCACATGGACAAGAAAAATACAGAATAAAGCTTATAAAATATAAATATAAATATCCCTGTCACGAGTTTTCGTATTGTTTCGAAATCTTGAAAGGAAATGAAAGAAAAATCTTGTGAAAGGTGCGGCCAGGGAAAGTAATCGGAAAATTACTTGTAAACATAGAAAGGGAAATCCCACCAGAGAATTCTCAACAAAATAAAAATAGTGAAATGTTTTTTCCCACCATTAAATTCTTATTTCTTTCATATTCCCTTAATCAACGCACTTGACATTATACACTCCATTAAATCCAAACGTCACCACAAACGATAAGGAATGTTAAAAAATTAAAAATAAAGTAACGTAATAGGTGGAAATGGGAAATATTTTTGTAGTGTTTGGAGCACTTCCTTAATTAACATTGATAAAGATTTCTTTCGAAAACCTTTGTGAAAAATAAACTCACCATAATGCCCGTACTGACGGCAATGCCTCGACCACAGTAAGTGTTAGGCACGATATCGCCAAAGCCCACACTCAAAAACGTGATCGCAATCAGCCACATTGAGTTGAGTAAATTGGCGTGTTCATCATCATGAAACCTTTTTTGACGAAAAGAAAAGTTTAGTTTAAATTGCTGTTACTTAAGCTTTGTAGTATAAAAATAAATGAAAGATTGCCATGCTTTGGAAACCTGAAGATTAATGTGAAGAAAATATGTTAAGATATAATAAAATATAACGATTTGCGACGAGACGACCATGAAAATTTATTTTTCTTCGACTTTTTCTTGCAACAAAGTATGAATAACGCAAACTTATTCATAAAATAAAAATAAAATTCCACGAACTTTGATTACAAAAACCGCACAATTTAACAATTCACAGATTTAAAGTCTCGTTTCCATGTCGCAGAACTTTGAAAGTTCATTTTAAGTTGAAAACGATGAAAATCGCTTCACGTCTGTGACATAATAACAGTCAAAGATTTTTCTTTTTTATTCTTTTTTTCTTGTCTTGATGCTCCTAAGTAGTAAAATCCAATTTTTCCATTTTATTTTCATCGTAGTCTAAGTACATTTTCTTTATAGGAGAAAAAATAGAATAAAAATCGCCACACTGCTGACGATGTCACAATGATCCGTGTGTTGGATGGCAGATGCGAAGAGCGTGCTCGAATACTTTTAAGACTTTTAAGAAGAAGGAACAACCAAGAAACGAAAAACTCTTTTTAATGAACACCAATTTTTAGATTTTCAGTGTCGAGAATTTAAATGGGATATCGTGTGTCAGACATTTATCTACGTGATTCGTGATGATGACGACAAAAAGAAAGATTTTTTTTCGTCACTTCAAGATTCATGAGCTACATGTCAAGATATAGAGAGAAAGAAAAATTTCAAATATTTATATGCATGTCTTTGAATGTCAAGAGCCGAGTAGAAGGTGATATATACAATGATATGGTATTGCGAAGCGTTATTAAGATTCCAAGTAAATTCCAACGCTAAAGCTTAGAGATGATTGTCGTACGCTTTCCATGTCAACTTAAATATTCCAAGACTGTTGAAGTAACTATTTAGATACACGAATTTTCCAACAATTAATTCACACAAACAGAACAAAGCGTGATACAGATACAAGGGTTGAAAAATGATTCAAAAGGATGGAGGGTGAAGCATTTTGCGTGATAAATGATCATTAACTGAAGTCACACGAATGTCTATTACTAGACTAACCAACAAAAAAGAATTATGAAAAGCCACAAAATATTTCAAAACGTCATGCTTTTCTCGGTTGACTTTAATTTTCAAAATTTAATATTTCTGTCCTTCTTCGAATTAAATAAACATGGAGCATGAGTTTAAATTTTAATTGAGCGTAACGTTAATGAAATAAGAAATACAGTCGACGATCTATACAGTCCGCTTATAAGCGGAAGCTGAAGGAGGGCTCGCTCATGGAGCTTTTCTTCTCATAGAGCTTCCGCTTATAGAGCATCGACTGTATTTAAAACTTAAATGATGACAAGTCAAATTTGAGAAATGGCAGAAAAATTTTATTGGTTTTTAATATTTTAGCAAAAGCAATTTAAGGATCCCACAATGCAATCTGTCAGTAAAAGCATAGAATTTTATTTTAACAGACATCAAAAAGTGATTTAGTTATCAAGTTCACATAAAGCAACAGCAAAAAAAAGGAGTTAAATGTTCGTGATGAAATGATGTTGCGAAAAAGCTTAAATTTGAAGATAAATTAACAGTTTTGTTTACATAACAAAGTCTACCGACTTGTTATTTCCTAGGCAAGCGATATGCTTCACAGCTTAGTTAGATATTTCAGTTAATGAGTTGGTTTAACTTTGGGAGTAAAGTATTTTGTTTTTCCATTCTGCAGACGTGGCAACTGTAGCGTCAGATATAAAAACTTTGATATTCGTAGAAAATCTGTTTTGTAAAACCAGCAATGGCTTTGACGTAAACTTTTAGAAAAAATGAAGCTGGAAGTTCACTGGTTTATATCTGTAAATTAAATTTACATAAAGTTTGAAATAAATGTGAAGCTGAGTTTATGATTCTGTTTCATGGCTTTATTTCCAGTAATGATATTTAAAGTTTAGAACATGGCAGATCCCAATTCATAAATTTGAAAATGAAGATTTCTGAATTAATTTCTACAAGATTCTCGATAATATTTATTGGCAGAGTATACTTTAAAGTGTCTAAAAGTGTCAATTGATTATTTTTAAAAACACTTGAAGTCGATTTTTTAGCTATGAAACTTTACCAATGCAAAAAAATGATGCATAATACAATTTTGACGATATTTTGCATCATTCTTATTTTCAATTAAAACAACGATTTTCTGGAAATGTTTTGATGCAACTTTTTAGTAAACATGTCATAGTTTAAGATGGCATTTACACTTTTTTAATTTATTTTATATTGCGCTCAAGAAAAGCGTATATAAAAACACTAACAAATTCACCGTCATACGAACAACGAAAACATCAATAAGTTTGATTTATTCTGAAACTTATTAAACAACCTATGCCAATAATTTTAAAAATGTAACTTAAAACCAAGTACTAAATTGTGACATACTTAGATTTTCATGCTCAGAGGAAAAAATTTTTGTAATGAAGCTTCCAAATAGCGTCATACGTGATACGAGCAACGAAAATGTTCCTACTTTAAAAAAAATGTAAATATTGCAGGATTTCAATGAGAAGATTAAACTTTTGGTTTATTTAAGTACAGTTGTTTTCAGTTACTAAAATATTGAGTTAGAGATTTTGAGCATGTCTCACACATGGTGTGATAGACGTTAGATATGGAAAAAGTGAAAGAACAAAATAAAAAACTTAAACTATAAGATTTAGGTACAAGGTGTGTTTGAGAAAGTTGTTCCTTAATGCATCCCACAATTTTTTTTTCTTTATCGTACTTCAATATACTGACACCAGATGGCGGTGGAGACAAAAAAGTTAAGAAAAATTGAAAAAACTTAATTACAGCTTAAACTACAAAGTTTAGGTATAAGATGTGTTTGAAAAAGTTGTTCCTTGACACCTGCTGCAACTTTTCTCCTTGCATTATATTTTGGTTGGGTGACACCAGATGGCAGTAGAGGTGATTTTTTAACTAATTTGCCTCTGCTGCCCTCTGGTGACACCCATCCAAAATATAATGCAAAGAGAAAAGTTGCAGCAGATGTCAAGGAACAACTTTTCCAAACACATCTTATATCTAAACTTTGTAGTTTAAGCTGTAATTGGGTTTTTTAAATTTTATTGGTTGCTTATCTCTAGCGCCCTCTGGTGTCACTTTGATGAAATATGACATACGAGAAAAAATTGCAGCAGACATTAAGAAACAACTTTTCTAAACATACCTTATACCTAAATGCTATAGTTTAAGTTTTATATTCTATTTTCATTCGCAAATTCAGAGCGTCATTCGAGCAACGAACACGAGCAACGATAAGGTTCTGGTAGAAAATTTACAGGAAAAAAAGTAGTTGCTCAAATTTCTTGCAATTCTCAGAAATCTATCTTTAATAGTTCCACAACTTCTTCTGAGTTTTTCAGATTTTTTACTCAAATACTTTTAGAGTTTGAAATTGAACGTAAAAAGAGGTGGTAAAAAAGTGAACATGAGCAACGGTACATAAAGCATCATAAAAAATTTCCTGCTTAGATATTCGCTTATATTTTTCTATCTAAAAACAGTACTTGGTAAGCTCTATTTAAAAGTGCAAATGGTTTCAGAAAAATCTGAAGCTAAAAATATTATATTCAGCTTTGAATTTTGTGACCGTCATACGAGCAACGCTGGGATTAGCCACATCTTAAAGTTTCATTTATTAACAAGACATC
This sequence comes from Clunio marinus, assembly GCA_900005825.1. Lineage (NCBI taxonomy): Eukaryota > Metazoa > Arthropoda > Insecta > Diptera > Chironomidae > Clunio > Clunio marinus. The sequence goes on along the minus strand of CVRI01000021.1, from coordinate 1,249,692 downwards.
TCAATCATACTTTCTGACATTCTTCAAATATTTCTTTAGCTTCAAAAAACTTCGACAGGATTTAGTAGCAAAAGCCAATAACAAAATTAACTTGATAGAAGATATCAAGTTCAACAATTTATTTTATCTTCAAAAATTTCATTATGAGATCCTTAAATTGACCTAACTTTGCAAAATTGCAATAAAAAACCGTGAAATAAATTATTTTAATTAAAATTCACCAAGTTTTTACTCAATCTACATGCAAAACTGATGATGTTTTAATTTTGCTGAAACGAAAACTTTTTCTGATTAAATTTTAACAGTTTTTATCTTTCGGTTGTATTTTTAAATTATTTCTGCTTTTAATAAATTTTTAAATGATCATAAATCTCACGACATTGCCACAGAATAGTCCGTGCTTACGAAAGTACCTTTTTATCCATCATTTATTTGGAATAAATTAATAAATATTCATATCCACTTTATTATGTTTTCATTTTAATTAATTTCCGATGCTTTCATTTTATTTATTGTGACTGGTAGTAATATCATCATTATCAAATCAGATATTAATTATCATATATCGATAATCGATCAGTTATTAATATCAGTATGTGCAATAAATTATGTACATATATGATATGTACTCGAACCTAAATGACCTCAAATTCTTTAATTAAATGTTTCATAATTTACGATCCGAATGTTGATGTTCTCAACTGATAACTTTTACTCGTTGCCTTTGTATTACTTGATTCAACTATTATAGAAATTTCTATAAAATATTTCCATAACTTTGAATTTATTTTTCTTGAATTTTCAAACATTATAAAAGATTCGCTCTCGTCATCTGAAAGACTTAAATCTAATTTCTTATTCAACAGAGCATCAAATTTATTTATCAAAATTTACAAATTCAATTTCGAAAATTTATTTGTAAGATGAAAAGTTCCTTTCAAAAGAATATCAAACAAATATTAGAATAGATTTCCATTTTCCAATGATTAAAATACCGAACGAAGCTATTGACTGTAAAATTTATTTCAAGTTCGAAATGATGAAAATTTAATTCGAACGATTGATAATCATTAGTTAAGATAACAAAATATTTCTCTTCGCTGTCGAATGCAAATCGTCTTTAAGTTATTCAAGAATCCGAATAAAGAAAAATGAAAATCTTTTATGAAATGGAAGAACATCAAGTATTTTCTTAGCTGACTCATGATTCGGCATAAAATTGACGATAATGAAGCGTATACTAATCCTTAACGTCATTAATGAGGGAAGAAATTTGAATCTTGTATGGCTTCAAGATAAGACTAGTTAAACACTCCACTGAATATTTTCCAGCAGTTTTCATCAAAGAAAATTCTTATTTTAAACATTTAAATTCCCTTGCATTCTTCGTTGTTTTAAGGTAGTTTGCTTAATTAAAGCACCACGAGTGTCATAGAACAAAGAAACATTATTTTCTTTCACGTCGTTAAAAATTGTGAATTCCTTTCAACGCTTTCTTTTCAGCGACCACGTTTCAACACATTCAATCCTTGTAAAATTTCTGAAGCTTTTAACGTGAAAATGTGATGAAAAAATTTGAAGGAGGGAAGTAAAATGTTGTTGAAACCTTTCTTTTAGTAAATTAAATCATAAACGTCATCGGTCGGAATGAACATTCTTTGTGGGAATACTTAGAAAGAGATTCCAGAAAAGTCGCATTAGATTATTTTTTTTTATGACAGAGGAATGAAAGAACTCATATGATTGAAAGAACCCCACGATTCTAGCTTGAAAACGTGCTGCATTATATTTATGACGTAACTAGATTAAATTTTTTCATTAAATCATTAATGGTCACTAATGTCAGGTTCATGTTGGAAAAAAGAAAACAAGAAAAATTTAAAAAATGTCATTCGATATAACTTTTCATCTTCAATGGCTGGCTTATCCTTAATTATCCCTTTATGTCAAAAATCAACCACTAACTATTATTCAGGCTTCCAAAGCTTGGTCATTCAGCTTATTCCTATCTACATGTATTTAATAATAGCTCACCTTTCACATTGACGAAGCGTCCACGAGGCAATTATCCATAGTGAAACCATAAACACTAATAATACCGTACCGGGACATATTGTCATTAGAGTTTTTAAAACGAATCTAAATAAATGGAAAATAGAAACGATGAATAATCAAATTTTATTGCTTTAGAATTTCTTCTTTTTTTTCAAAGCGATTTAAATAATTAATAAAGTGGAGGAAATGTTGAGTAGCTGATTAATCATAACATGACATTATCGTGATGGCATAAAATGCTGATTTCTTAAGTAGTTTAGAACTCACCTAGTGTTAAAGTTAATACGATTTAATGCACCTATACTACGCGACGAGGCATCGGTAAAAAGTTTCGAATGTAGCAGCATAACACGACAAATCAGGTACAATCGGAAAAACATTGGCAATGATAACGCCACATCCAGCGGAACGATCGCCTCTCCCAATTCTTTATTTTTGTTGGACAGTTTCGTTGTCCATTTGAATTTGTAGTCTCCTGGAATGGGATGTATTGCGCATATAACTAACTCTAATGCTATCTGAGTTATTCGTTGCCATGTCATTGCGATACGCCAATCGTCGGCGCAATTATCAATCATGAATAACTGTGAATTATATAAAAAAGGTGAAGGAAAAAAGGTTAATTGGTAGCCAGCCACACCATCATGTTGATGGATTTATTGTTAGATTGCAAAACCAGATAATGACTTGCATGTTAGTTGAACAAATGCTAATTCTAGTCATGATTATTTCCACCGTTGAATCCATTAAAAAGTTCATTGATATATCTTGTTAGACATGTTTGTTAGGAATTTTTTCAGATAATTCCTTCGCGCCAGAATCCACATAACATGTTAACTAAAGAGTGCTTAAAAATTCGTTAAAATATCAAATCGAAATGATTTAATCAATGGGACGTGCACATATATCTGTTCAATGTGACGCACACACCAAATGACGTGATTTAAATTAGAAATTATTTAAATAATTTAATGAAATCCAATATGTAACCGGCGATGGATATAAATAATTCATAATTTTTTTTTTCTCTCACACTCACGAACTGAATTTCAATTGAAAAACTGATACTTTTTCTTAAAGAAGAAGCCTCCAGATAAATTCGACTGTAGGTGGAAGAAAATATTTATTTTTATCTAGATTGAGAGAGTATCAAATGATTAAAACGAAAGCATTTACGTCATACGCTGTTGTTCAGTTGTGAAGTGGATTATTTTGATGTGATCGAAAGATTCGATAAGCTTTATTCAATCTTCTTACTTCACGTTATTATATAAATTGAAATATAATCACTTATAGAAATAAAAGTTCAATTCCTATTAAAAGAAGACGATATTGAGCACTTTTATGCCAGTTTAATTAACTCCCAAGAGTTTTCAGATTATTTATTCAATTGAAATGAAACCTGAGCAGAAGTTTTGCAATTTAAAACAGAGTTCTAGATACTAGACCTGACGTTTTCAAATATATTACCTGCACTTCCAAAGCATGATAAGCTACTATAAGTCCCAGTAAAATCACAGTCGATACAGATATCAGCGTTTTCAGTGCAGTTGAATAGAACTCGTGCTGCGAATAAGAGAAGAAAGGAAACATATTTGAATTGGAAATTTTTTTGTACATATTTGTGTGTGTGAGTGGGAAAACTCAATACAAGTCTCGATTTCTCATAGTTTGCTACATACACAAAAAGGTTTGTAGAGATACTTAATTGTTTCATCGGTCAAAAAGTCGTGATATTAATGGAACTATCTGAATGTGATCAAAGTTCATTAAGGATGAAAATGTCAGATTAAATAATTAAGTATTGTCGTGCCCTTACATGTTCTTTTCATTTTGATGGTACTAACGAGAAACTAGGGTGGGGCCTCCGTAAAAGATTTAAAGAAAAGGCCCTCACGTAATTATCTACTAATCGCTATGGAAATTATCATTATCAGAAGGTTTCATCACTATCGTTGGTCTTGGTGACGACGATAATGACGATGATGGCGAAGTCACATACAAGGAAAAGTTGTGGGTGGGTACGCAAAGTTTAGGGAAATATTCATTGTTTGCCTTTTCCTCGAATGTTGAATGGCGTCAATAAACAAAGTTTATCCATTCAATTTGCATATAATTTTCCGCTTCTTCCTGAACATTATAAAAGATTTAATAACATCTCGTTGGTGGATTCAAAAGACGATGAACAAGAACGAGAGTAACTGTAATTAAATTCAAATGCTGTCCTTTTTCTTACGATATAATCTCATCTCGATGCCATAACATTTATTTTATTAAAATTCCTTCTTGCGTTCTTTTTTTATTATCTAATTTACAATTTTTTGAATGGTTGAAAAATTCCTTCAATATCTCGAGTTGAGATATTCCTTCCTTTATAAAATTAGGTCAAGTGAGATTATAAAATTTATTAAATTCCACCTCAGAAATCAGCTCTTGAAAGTTAACAAAGTTTTATTAAGCGTGACAAGTATTTGTTTGCTTTTCGTGATTTTGTATATTAAGCTTTTCATTTAAAAGGTTCTCGTGTTGCTTCTTCAACCAAATCCTAATTAAAATTTACATCGCAAGTCTAAAACATCATCAAAAGCACTTAGCAATCTCAACATGGAACAATCAATTACCGAAAAACATTCGTTTTGAGTGTATTTTGAGATTCTTCAGAAGGAACCTTTTTCCCAACCGCCATCAACTGCACTGATTTGATCCTCGTCTATATGTACACCGTTTGAATACACACAATTGAAAGGCTTTCTTCTTCTCGTTATTATTATTATTATTCGAGTAGAATCGTAATTATGAATCTGGAATTAAACAACAACGTACGTTGTTTTGCTGTTTGATTTAATTTTTTTTCTCTTCAAGGAAAGTTGAAAATTAATTATAAAAACATTGTGATTTATTTACGACATCATAACGCTTCAGTGTTTAGCATGGCTTTCTAAAACATTGTCCTGTTTTAATAAAATCACTTGTTATGCTGTTGTAGTCGGTCTGTGGGACAATTAAAATTCAAATAAATTTCCATCAAGATATTCCCATCATAAAAGTAACTGACAATGGCTTATGAAGTTGCATAAAATTGCTGTAAACATTTGTAAAAAATATTTACATTTGTTTATGAAGAACAAAGAAATGTCGGTTTCAAAGGGTTATTAATGTCAATGTTGTCAGAACGTGCATCTCGTGAATAATCCATAGCCAAGTTTCGATTTATTTCCGCTGACTTTCCTGCTACGAAGGCATTAAAATTTTATGGATTGGAAAATGCTTCTTCATCATCAGTCATTAATAACCCAGTTTCTACTTCTTTTCTCGTCCTTCGTAGCTTTTCATTTCCGAAGCGTTCATTCACGTCTTTGCACCACAATTTCACCAAACGATGAAGGCAGATTCTTAATTTTTTTTTCTGCTTTTACGACGAAATTATCTTTCGCTTCACTTCATTCACTCGTTATTTTCTTCTTTGCATTGTTGTGCGTGCGTCAAATTTACACGAGAAGTGGTAAACAAATCTTTGAGATAAAGTATACGATGCTGAAGATAATCGCTTTTACATTTTACGCGGCTTATCACGAAATTTTTTACTAATCTTGCCAAGTGAGTTGACGCTGATAGTAAAAAGAAATGGGGAAGGAGTAATTAAAGATCCAGCTGGTTTTCTTGCAGTTTAACCAGAAACATTTAATGAAATTTTTCGGAAGATTAACTTTCAAGCTTTCTGAGACACTCAATGACTGTTTCTACTTGAGAAATTATCCGTAAAGCTTATCAGTTGATTATCTTCATCCTTAAATCATTGATAATTTAATTGAAGTATTTAATTAATCGTCTTGATTATTCAATCGATCGAAATACTAGAAGAACACTTAAGAGGTTCGTTCATTGAATTGTAAATCGTTTTTCTTCTTCTCTTCTTTTTTTTGTATAATATCTGACATAAATATTTACTGTGCAATCACTGTCACGATTAAGTAGACTCATCTTTAAGTACAACAAGGAAATTGACTTACCTTCGTATATACTCCCGCGCTGCTCAATTCATTCTCAATAACCATAACAATAATTCCAAACATTCCCATCACGAGGGCGTAGTCACTGATACGCTTTCGCTTCTCGAAGAGCGCTTTTCTTCGACCGAGACGGTATCCGACATTTGGTTTCTGCTTTCCACCTTTATCATCTGAGACACCTCTATAAATGCCGCCTCCCAAGCCTCGCTCCTCCATGTACCTGTTAATGTGACAAATGTTAAAAAACTATTTAATATCTAATAAGAAAAAATGTCATTACCTGGGATATTCTGATCGAACACCAACAAGTGCTACACCAGCTTCTTCGTTGCATACAGATTCTCCTTTATTCTCTCGATTACCAAAACCACTTTTCATTGAAGGTATCGAGAGGGTTGAAACGGGCTTTCGGAGCTGCAAGGAAACGATTATAAGAGAAACGAGAATTAATGTCTTTCTCTTGGGGTTCTATCTCTCAATTCTTTCGCCAGCATTCAATTCAATAAAGTCATAAATTATATGGCAAGCAAAAATTGTAAGTTGGAAGAAATAAGTAGATTCAGACTAGAAAAAAAGTTCATATGCGAGTTAAGAAGCGTTCATGATTTATCATTATTTTACTTCGCTCACATGACAGTCTTGACAGTTTATGCAAAATTATTTTTTATAGTGCAATTTGCAATCAAAATCTCTTTAACTTCTAATAAAATTCTTTAAAGTATTTTAAGTAATAAATTTGTAAAGTTATTGGCGAGAAAAGTTTTTCGCTCTGTTCATGTTTCCAACATTCTTGCATGCAAAGCTGTTAAGCTTTCATTAAGTAGTCTTTATTTTATAACATTGAATCAGCTTACACGCCAGTCAAAAGAAAAATAAGAAAACGAAGTTTCATGCAAGAAGAATTTCTATCTAATTGATTTAATTTAAAAAATCTTAAATCAAAAAGTGAAATATTTGAAAATTTTCATATATTTTGGAGCAAGATGAAATGAATAAAATTTTAAATTTTAATACAGTTAGGGTTGAAAGTTTAAAAGGAAATCCTTTCCAAAGACATTCATGAATAAGTCATAAGCATCAAAAGTCGAAACCGCTCCAAAGAAGGAATTTTTGGTACATTTCATTTTTTGCTTGGTGAATTTTTAAATTGAATCATTCTAAATCACTAAAATTAGCAATTTGGCTTTGCTGGGCTTATGTTCTAATCTTATTTATCAATGTTCCATTTCATTAAGCATTTCAATTCAATTATCTATAGACTTCAGAATAAGAACATGAACAGTTCTTTTTTTCTATCAAGAATTGAATTCGGTGATTGTTCCAAACAATGGAATCCCATCCAACTTCATGTGTGTATACAAAAGCATTGAATCAGATTGAAGGGACTCTAAGTACAACATTTCCTATTAGCAATTGAATGATGAAAATGGGAAAGTTTCCAAAACGGGACGAATGAGAAACGACCCAGAAAGAAATAATCGACTTTTGCCAATAGCATGACTTTCGTAGCATTAATAACTTGTCATTAAAAAGTTTAATTATCGACGTGATCAACGATTCCACATTCAATTACGTCAACCATCTGCTCAATGCTCACAAATTGAATGAAAGTCACATCTGTGCGAATCGAATCATAAATCAAAATCAATAAAATCGATGGATGTGAAAGGTAAAGCAAATTTGTAATTGATTATCTTTCTTGGGTGTGAGCCTACCCTGTCACATGTGAATAATAACTTTCATTTTCTCATTTGTCGGAAAAGTAGCCACAACGGATGGTGTCGTGTTTTTCGTCTTTCATCAGTTCAGATGATGTCATTAATTTTACGGTCGAACAAATTAGGAAATTTATTATTTCAGCATCAATCAAAAGCGCATATGTATCAAGATGATAATCCTACGTTCATTGAGACTCTAACGATATTCGTTATTCGTCCATTAAATGAAGACATCAACAAAAGATCTAGATAAAGCTTTCAACATTAATCCATAAGAATTGTTATAAATTGATCTGCTTCCTATTTATTCGGTGTGGAATAGAATCATTGGCCATAAATAACATTATAAATAAATTAAGAAATCGTTCAGAAGTCAGAATAAATAATGTTCGGCAATACATTTGATGACGGTAGGCGTTGGAAATTTAATATCATCATCATTATCATCGATTTTTTAAAGTGAAAAAGTTTAACAAGCCATTTATTAGAAAAACTGCTTCTGAAACATCCCAACTCATGATCATTTCAATAAAACTTTTAACAAATCGTCAAGCATTTTGTTTTGTGTGAAAACTTAAATTTTCATGAGACAAGACAGGATAAATATTAAAGTTGGAAATGTCGAGGGATAATTCTTACAATCTTCAATACATTTATCTTTTATATTTCCCTAAAAAGCCGCAACAATAGAAGGTATCAGAGGTCGCATCTTCTATGTTCCCTTACAAACTATACAAGATCTTCGTTTTTCGCATCCACAATAAAATTCTCAACTAAACTTTCTGTATCTGCCATCCTTTTTCGACATTCACATTCTAAAGTGCTGAGGAGGGACACAGATATTGATAATCGAATCAAATTTTCCAACTTTTTGATTTTAAGTAAAAAAGGATGAATAAAAGAAGGGTCGAGAATGGAACCTTCGTCCAATTGTATGTAAATAAATAGAAATAAGCTTGTCATACAGTTGCTTTTCAGTTACGTAAATGAGAATCTATTGAAGAAAAGAAATCTCATTTATTTAATCAGATGAGAGTAGAAGAACTTTGTCATCGTTTCTCGAAAGAGCAACGAGAGATGTTAAGAAGGAAAGCTCAGCTCATTAAACGCATAAATATGATAATGGCTGGCATCAACTATGAAGAAGAGAAGAAATAAAGCAAATCGTATAAATTATAAAGATACGCAAAAGGCAATGAGGTTGCAGTTATTTATGAGTCGTGGCCTTCATCGGAGTTTCATAATCAACCATAGCTTTGTTAGAATCGCGAGATAACTAATTGAGTCACAGAAAAGCTTCCCAACTGTCATATTTATCAAAGTTGGAAGTTTTTAATCTAAGCTAAAAATGTCATTTAGCATACGACTTCGTTGTGGAAGTTATTCATTCGTATTTTCCATCATAACTTGTGAAATGCGAAACGAGAGAGAAACAATAAATTTAATAATTCAACATGAAACGTTCCAACAGCTTTGAAAGTCTTTAAACGCATCAATTGTGTCAGGAAATCTTGTTAATTTAATTAAAAATTGATATAACGATCCATAATCATTTTCTCATGTCTATAAAACATTGGAGAACCACAACAGATTTCATAAAGTAACTAAACTGCTCTGTTGCCATTCCAATGTTGATTATTGTGGCGATTTTGAGGTTTGCATTAAATAATTGTGTGCGTTCTCTTTGTACTTAAAAAATACAAAATTGTATGTTCAAGAGAGATTTATCGTTGGTTAAACCGGGATTATTTATTTTAATTCAAGAAAAATAAAATGTTTCAGTTTCGTCGGTTAATTTAAAATTTATACTTTTTATCATACGTCAAAATTTAATGAAATTTCATTTAACGATGCTGAAGTTTCCCCAAACTCAATCAGCAGATATTTATTCTTTTGTGAGCGAGTCTGTTATCATAGTTTTATGAGATAAAAAGCATCGCAACAAAAGAAAAACAGAAAAGAACGATAAAACGTTTATTTATGTTCATATTCAAGTTATGTTCAATTACCATACACAAAAGCATCGTAAAAAAAATTGTGCTGAGTTTTTTTGTGTCCGTTTTGAGAGTAGAAGCGTATAAACAGAAACCCAATCGCATAATTATTGAAAGTGATCATAAAGTCTGGTAAATGTTTTCATTTGTCAGAAAACTTTTTCTTTTCCACTTCTTAAAGTAATTTTGTTGTAAGAATTGTAATGAGTGAAGGGAAAATTGTTCTTTTGTCAGCTCAATTCTTTCATTTACTAGTGCTTCATTATTTACAGCGAATCTTAACCGGCCAGCTTGGTTTAATTATTTAAACTTCAATGACTAAATTTCATTTCGTTTTCCAATTCTTTCGCTCTTCATTATCTACAGAATTTCTAATGATTTGGTACATTTAGCTCGTGTTGAGTTAAATTGAAAGAATAAATTCTTAATTCAGAGAAAACTTTGATCCAACTTAACGATTGACTCATTTTATTCATAAGAAACTTATTCATGAAACACTGTAGCTAACTAAATCAATTTACATTTTAATATTTCTGTTGAAACTTTTTTTTTAAATTTGATGGATGAAAACTTTGAACTTTTGAATATGAAATTAATTGATCGGGAAGTTGTAACTAGAGAGTGTATTGGAAAACTTTGTATAAATATCTATCAGCCATTGAATTTTAATTTTCAAACTTTCAGTGAACGAACAGATGGCAGCTATCTAGCAATTTGTTTTCACTTAATATTGACATAAGCATTAGCTTGCAAGTATTGAAATCATCATGACAGTTTCAATTGATGATGAAAAGTTTCAACTTAAATCATTTCAGAGCATCGAAAATTCCAATAGTTTCAATTATGAGATTGCAAAATTGATTAAACTAAGTAAAATTGATTAGATAAGCTAATTGTTTGATCTGCTTAATTAAATTTCATTATTTACTGATAAGGAATTTGCCAACCATTTAAAGTTTCAATTTTATTTTCGCAAGGTACTCACGAAATTTATTTCATGTTTTAAAAGTTCATTGAATTTAATTAACCTTCAAAGCAAATTATAATTAAAATATTTTTATACGATCTGAAAAATATATTTTGATTATTTTTTATCAAGCCACGTTGATCAAGCCAACAGCATTTTAATTAAATATCTTTAATGCTGAAAAGCCTATCATTTTGTCTTTTAAGAAGTTTGTCTAATTTTAAAACGCTGATGCTATCAAAGCATTCCCAATTTTGATTACTGTTGTCGGGTAGCGTAGAAAAGAAGATTCATCTTGAACGTGATGAAACACATTTCGCAAAGTGGTTGGGCCTGTTTCTTTAGAGTTCTTAAACCTTTTTCATAGCTTTTAGTGCCTTTCTTTCGCAATTCAATTTCCTAACAAATTTCTTTTTATTGAATCACATAAAACATGAAGCAAAAGAAAGAAAGAGATACAAAAACCTAGCAGCCAGATTTTACATTGGAAAGTTTAACGGCGCACAGTCAGCTTAGTCAATCCGATGATGCAAAAAGGGGAAACTCCGAATCTTTAAAGAAAGACAAGCAATTTTTCTATGGCTTTCAAATCAATCGATGGAAATTATTCGCAATCAAATTAATGTAAAAGGTCGTTAAACATCTTTCTATTGTTAGCTAAAGAAGGTTACTTGACATCTTGTAGTATGAAATCCCCGACAACATGGGGAAGAAAGTATGTTTGAAGATCCCCATAAAAAGTTTTCTTCTTTTTTTGCGGTGGTAAAGCGTTTATAAGCATACCTGAGAAAGGTCATAGGGAAAGGGTTCCTGTCATAATTCATCCATTGATAGAAAGACAAAAGGGAATGGAAACGTTGAAACAAAAAATAAGAAAAAAGAAAAACCTGCCCAGAACGAAAATTAATCTATAATTCATAATCAACATTCAAACCTTCACGGCACATGTGCGTTTTGTCTATTTCATTCACATTATCGTTTATTTAGTAGCAATTACTTGAAATATGAGTCGTAAACAGATTGAAAAACGTACTGAGAATATTAAAGTAAGACAGAAAAATTGGTCTACTCCTAATACTTCAAGCTGCAGCCCAGTTTAGGGGTTAAAAGAAGTCGTAAAAAATTTTCATCTCAGTGAAAAAAAATGTTTCAAGTTGTTTGTCCAAAATATTGGATCAAACTTTCTTTTTTGAGAAAAGTATAAGCGAAAAGTTCTCATTCAATGGCTTTCATGCAGTAGATAGTAGTAGAAGTATCCTAAATAAATATATGTGATATGTCTTAGTCGCACAAGAGTCTTTGGCCTTTCTCTTCGATTTTTTCTCTCTCTCTCTCTCGACTCCATACTATTGTCTCATGCTTCCAATATTTATTTGTTTACTTGTTCTAGCACGCCTTGTGACGCCGTTAATACTTTCTTATTTGAATTCGTAGAGTTATTTATTCACACAAGTATTAGGAGTTGTTCACAAATCGGAATAAATAGAGCGAAAAAGAATTCTTGTCTTGTCTTGTCCTCCCTTTCCTTTCCCGTTCAACCAGTCACTTTAATTTATCGACATTTCTTCAGCAACACCGGCTAAAGACGAGGAATTAAAACCTCCAGAGAGCAATAATATTAAGTAATTTTCGAAATAGCATCGTCGTGCAGGGATTTCAAAGGAGAACTATCAATAAATCGAAGAATTTACATAAGATTTAAGTTTGAACTTTTATCTTCGTTTTTGATCACTTAAAGGACGTTCAAAGACATTGAAATCGATAAAAAGTTTTTCAACTCTCGCACGATGTGAAACCACATGTATACATTGGATTGAGATAAGGGCTCGAAGGTTAAGCAAGCTAAGATATCTTTCTACTCCCAAGATTTCATGGTTCGGTTTCTTTTTTGTTTGGCTCTTTGAATTTCTAAGTTGAGAGGGAAAGGAAAGTAAAACCATCAAATTTATCTCTGTCGCTCGACGTTAATTTTACGCTTCTTTAACGACGTGCTCCATTTTTTGATAACATTTCACTCGTCCGTGCATGAACAACAAAGTTTTTGGCATCGAATAATTTGTAATCATTTTCTTTCTTTTGCTCCGCAATCATGTGGTTGTTGGTAATGTTACTGGTAGAGATAATGTTGATGATACCGAATGTTTTTGATTAAAATCATAAACAAACTGAAATTGCAGAAGCATCGAACTTTCATACTGCTTACAAATATCCCAGCTGTTGTGGAAATAAGTGATATTGGGAAGTTCCCAAACCAATACTCGATAATCAAGATGTTAATCTGAAATCGATTTCCAATTTATGTATGCAAAGTTTTATTATCGTTTTGTTTTAATTGTATTTATGAAAAGCGATTTTTATTTCAATCATCAAACAAACGTCTCGTGTTTTTTCTAAAATAAGCGATTGATTTAAACCCAGTTTTTCTATTTATAAATAAACACAAAAAGTAGTTTTGTTCGAGCAAAAAAATGAAAGAAGTTTACATGAGAGAGTTTCGTTAATGATGTGGATTTTGTATTTCAAATATTTATATTGTGACTTTCGGAGGCAATTATTGGATCATTTAAACATTCAAAGATTGCATAGATTGTTATTTGATTTAAATTATTTACATATTTACAGAGTTTTTCATTATGTCTAGAAGTTTGAGTTGAAGAAAAGCTAGTAATACTTATCTACAAGGAAAAACCAATAAATTCGTCAAGGAAAATCCTTGGTTAAACATTTAATTCATAAGAACATAAACTCTTGAATGCTTTGAAGTTTTACGAATGAGATTTTCAGATAAAACTGAATCACTTGACGAAATATTTCTGAATCGATCAATTGTAGATTGATATGTGTAAAGACTTAAAATTCCACTCAACTCGTCTGCACTTTTTATTGAATAACACTCCAAAAGACTAACTGACGAATATTTATTCCGACAATCAAAGTCTTGAATCATTCAACTGACTTTTCATGAAGTTCATAGACGAGATAAGTTCAATCTTGTCTGAAGTGTAAGAAGTGCATTTATCGCATTATTTTTTGTTATTTCATTTCATCTGAGATGGAAATGTGAGATAAAAAACAACTCGTTAGTTGACAGTGATTGAATTTTACTTTTTCCATGTTCATCTATTCAATGTCAAGATTCTTGTTATATAATAAATTAATAAGTTAAGTCACTTAAATTAATTTCCATTAGTTTGTCTATTTCAACGTTCATTTTGGTTGTCAGTTATGGTTAAAAAATTTTAGATAAAAGTTAACAAAAAGAGAGATCTCGACAGCATGAAGCAATCTAAGAAAAAGTTCTCAACTGGTGCTTTGTAACAATCATTTTCATCTCGGTTCCGTATTTTTATTGCTGACGCCAAAATTCTGCACAAATCTTTTATCATAATGTGCAAGAGAGCGAGCATTATGTTGGCAAACATAGATAGCTATGATATGGAACATGAGCTTTATATTTTGAAACAAAAAGCTTCTGATGAGCAACTTTATCATATTCATGCATTACTTAATTGTGGATGTAATTTGCATTCAAATCTACTGTAATTAAATTTATTTAAATTGACTTCAAATATTATATTGCCCTAGATGCATTCAGCTGCTACCTTCGAAACCGTTTAAAATTTCTTGGCAAAGTTATATGACTGAATTTTATCACGTGCCGTGCGGTTCACCTACGACAATAATTCATGTTAAAAAGTTCATGCCAAGCCCTCTTCGCATTTAGTTCAACAAAATAAATTCATATTAAATATTGTGACGGCAATTCCGTTCTGCAAACAAAAAAAAAATCTTTCCATTGCAATTCAAGCATTCTAAAACCGATTTCAATTGCTAAAGTACACACAACACTTTTCCGGGTTCTTTTAAAACATTCAAAGCAATTAAGTATTTAAATGGAGCAGAAATTATTACGAAAGCTTTTTGGTGTTCGCTTATTTTTTCTGTTTCATTTCACTGTTTCCTTGCTGTTGATTTAGGCAAAAATCTTTTCGTTGAAATTTGCAATTTAAAAGAAACATTTCTTTGAATTAAGAATCGAGTGCTTACATTGAGCAAACTCATTTTGTTGTGCTTCGTAAATTTTAGATTCACACAAAATTAAGAAATTTCTTATCACAATTATTTCAATTTCTTCACCATAAACCGATGACAACTCTTTCTTCGAGCAATATTAAGCAAACTAATGAGCGGTAAAAGGGAGAACAAAAAATAAATCGAAGCTGTTGTAGTTGTGGTTCCGTTTCAATGTTCAATAGTTAATTGAATTACATTTTTACTCACATCAATCGATTACGACTTTTGCTCTATTTAACTTTATTTAGAAGTTGCAATTTGTTTTTAAAAACATCTGCATCAAAAAAATAAAAATCGCTTTTAATGTTGAAAAATATTTGAAAGTTTGTGACAAAACCAACACAACTTAGTCAAACACTTTTTCGCATCGAGTTTGTTTCAATAATTCACTTGATTCGAAAAAGAAATAAACTCGTTTCTTATTGAACATTATTGTTGTTTTTATTTACAAAAATAACGCGAAACCTGTTTTATGTTCTTCAGAAAACATTTAAAAGTTGATATGGAAAGAAAGAATTTTGAGGTGTTCAAAATAATTTGAAATATTTATTCATGATTTTAATTAAATCTCGATCTTATTCAATTGCTAAATGCTTAAATTTATTTATATGACAATGCACAGTCGGTGGTCGATATGCAACGATGACTGTAACGTTAAATAGATGAACAGTGTTCCAAATCGATGCTTTTTATGTTTGCCAACTAGAAGAAATATTTTCAGCATTTTCTTGTTATTTTCGGAAACGAATGAAGAAACATCGTCATGAATTTGAAGTCATTAAAACGTCATGAACCAAGGACGATCGAATAGAAAATTAAACAATAATCACAAGTTCGGTTCAATAAAAGCGAGAAAAGTGTTTTCATTTTCGTATATCTTACTCTAATGTTCCAATGAATCTCCCCATGAGTTCAGCTGCTGGCAGCTTCGCGAAAGAAAATTTCAAACATTTCTCATCTATTTTTAAATCCCAAAGGAGAAAAGAAAAGAAGAACCATTTTATATGCGGTACTAAAATGAAAACGTGGGGCTAAATATATTACTTGCGCGGCGGCCTCACTCTCTGGTTTGGATGAGTGTGCCTATGCCATCATGGCATTGTATGGCATGATACGGAGGGTTATGAAAAAATGTATCTCATGGAACATAAAAATAATATAAATTTTTTTTGCTTATGGATCTTTTCTAAGCTATTAAATGCTTTTCATAATTTAAAATATATACTTCAAGCTGTTAGCCCTGATTTGATGTTATCAGCGATAACCATATGACTTTCAGTATCGTTTCATTTCTTTATGATCCTCATAAGATCTGTGTATCCATCATTGGAAAAATTTTACAAATCTCTTGAGATATTTAAGAAGAATTTTTTTCTTCTTCATTTCATCTTCCCAAGTGGTCGAATATTTGTAGCTCAATATGCAAAAAAAAATTTCTGAGATAATTTATGACTAAAAACATCAATCATTATGACAAGTTGATCCTTACGTAAGAATGAGAGCACACCAACAACATAAATTCTCTGCAATTGCTTCTGCTTACATCGGCAAACGTTGATGAACTTCGATGACATCTTATTTTATAAACTATTTTTGTGCAAAGCACACACACTCACAAAAGCCCAACAAGGGACTAAACTAAAAGCTTTTTTTGTTTCTTTTTTTAAATTCGTTCTTTCGTAAATTTAATTTATGTTTCTCATCGTTTCATCGTCTGTACCAAAGTCTGCACCATTTGAAATATAATAAGACAATTATTCATGCACACTTTATTTACACAATAAAAGTGACAGAGCTTGGGTGAAAGTGTTTTTCCATTTTCTTCTTTTTCTGCGATTTATTCTGCTTGCTTATCGTTTTGAAAGAAAGATAAATTGGTTGAAGCTAAGAAAACTTGTTTCGTTCTATTCTTAGTTCAAGCGCAATTGTTCTGCCTTCTTTTATTTTTATTTATTCACTTTCTAACTAACAGCGGTGAACTTCTTTCTGTTCTTTCATTTCACTGCAATTTCCTTCTGTCTGGTTTTCTGATTTTCTTTCTTCGAATATATGTGAGAGGCAATAAGAAAATTATTTTTTGTGTGGATAGTTTGATACTTATCGAAATACAAAAAAAAAGAGAATCTTTTGAGCTTTTCATTGCTTTACAATCAACATCAACCTTTATTTATAATAATTGTCTGGCGAGTAAATTTGAAACTCAATTAGCTCGTAAATTCATTAATCGATTTGATATTCTTATATTGGAAATTGGCATTAAAAGCAATTCTCAATTTTACTTGCCAGATTGATGATAAACACACATAAAACATCGTGCCACGAGCGTCTTGATTTTTCTTTGATATTCTTTTAATTTGTGTAATTGATTCTGCGAATGCTAACAAAAAACAAAGCTAGTCGCTCGTATAAATTCTGAAAGTGTTTAAGATAAGTAATTCGAAAAGTTTTTTATGTCCGAAAAAAGGAATCTTCATAGCAATAAAATGAAATCATTTATGAATGTAGATATGGGCTGAGAAAAAGCTACAACAGCACTCAAATGTAATGTTTAAGATATCAATGGAAACGCTTCAACTATGCGCAACATCACACAATCATTTTCTTCCGCTCACAAATTTTTCATTTTCGCAATAAAAAAGGAAAAGAATAGAAAGAAGTATCAAGTCGACTCTTGCTTTCGATGTCTTTCAGTATTTAAAAAACGAAAAGTTTTCATGTCGCCTGACTATAAAACAATAAGAAAAACACAATTTACTTCGTTTTTATCGCCTTCCACACTTGCTTATGCTCCGATGTCGGCCGCTTTTCGTTTTGTTTTGACAAATCTTTCTTTCATCTGTACACGCCGAAAAGAAAAAAACGATCCAAGAGGAAGGAATCTAAATGAGGTGAAGTCGGTGTGTCGCTTTCGAGAAAGAAAAAGTTTGTCATCCGTTCCACATTTTCTACAGATTTTTCTTTTTCACTCTGCGGATATTTAGTGAAAATTTAAGTTCTATTTTTCTTTTCTTGTATAAAAAAACACTTCAAGTTTTCGCTTCTTATTTTATAATAAACATAAGCCGTTCATCGAGCGAGTGATCGCAAATTTTCCTACGTCTTCTTATTTCTTTTTTCTTTTTCAATATTTGTTCTGTTGTTTAATCTTCACAGCACTTTTCATCAATCAAAAAATAGAAATTGAAACCAAAAAAAATGAAGTGGAGAAAAAAAAAGTCAACTTCACCAATTTTTACGGCACGCGAGGGATAGCAAGAATAACATATAATCGAATCAAATCCTAAACAGAGACTGATGAGATATAGAAGAGTCTTTCTTGTGAATTTTCAAGCACATTGAAAAAGATGAAAGAGAACGGAAAAAAATTTTCTTTTTCGAGCGACGAAAAATATATTTTTTATGTGTTTTATCGTGTTTCAGACAATAGAGTGAAGACACAACCACACTCAACCGCTTTATAAATACACGATCGAAAGCACTCGTGAGAGGAAATTTCCTTCTACATTTGAGAGAATTAAATTTTCCTTTGCTCTCCGCAATTTTTCCGAATCATTTTACTATCAATTGTCAGAAATGAAAAATGAAACACGATTATGAGCGCAGCCATGCTTTCTTTGTATCTGAGATTATTTTTATTATTTTTCTTTCGATATTAACTTTGTAGCTCATACCATTTGAAACATTGCCAAATAAAAAAGAAGAAAAGAAAATTTGAATACATTTTAACGATGACGTTTGTCGTGAGTTATGAAAATATTTAAACTCCACTAACTTCTTATCAGTAAAAACTTAAGTATTGTTCCAATCAGAGTTTCGTTTCAATAAACATGTATCCGGTTTCCAAGCTGAATTAACAATCTAAAGCAAAGCGAGCAGAGTAATTACTAATTACACTATAAAGTATTTTCTCAGAGATTTTAAACCTCGATAAGACACTTTATTATACAAAGAAAATCCTTCTTAGATTTGTTTAATGCCTTTAAAATGATTTCCTGATGACGCTATGAAGCTTTAGATTAATCTGCTAATAATACGATACGTGGGAAATTTCTTGATCATGCAACACCTGGTCTGCATACGAATAGATGTTTAGTTTATCAACATTCCCAAAATCTAAAGTTATTTCTAACTTGATAAAGCTTCAGTTCTTCATAATTGATCAACTTTGATGTTAAAATATGAGTTGTTTTATTTGCATGAACTGTAAACCTCGAATGAGATTGTAAATAATTCATTTGTACATCATATGTACAAAACCATTCTTAAGTAAATTTCATTTTGCGTTGCAGAAAGTAAACAAACTAACATTTGAAGTACGGGAAATGCATTCAGTTGGGAAAAAGGAAGCATGTTTAATAACATGAAATTGATAATTTTCCCTGCCCTTTCTTCAACTTCCTCCACTTTTATGCTTTGAAAATTTGATTAGCTGTAGCAGATGTTTGTTTAACGTTGTGGTCTGAAAAACTTGACTTGATCTATTATTTACATATTGGCTTGAATGTGAAAGGTTCAACAAATAATGCAAAACTAAACGTTAACTTTCTGTTCAACGCTTCCGAAAGTCTTTGATATTTTTAACAACTTTTTTCCGGATTAAAAGTTCTTCAAATTTCTAGGATGGCACGAGCAACGTTTTAAGTAGAAAGTATTTAAAAAAACTATCTTGTTTGATATGAAAAGCTATAAACTCAAGTTTAATTATTGATACAACTTTTTTATGCTTTATTTTTTCATTAAGTTAAGATGAGTATAAGCAGTTTTGAAAGAAACTTGATACTTTATATAAAATTTCCCCCAAGGGTTGCACATCTTAAACTCTCGTTGTCTTTAACAAGCAAGAGTTCACTTGCAACATTCATAAAATGATTCCACTGATTGAGATTTCACAAGTTTCGAATTTAAGTTACCTTAGACGATAGTCTTTCGGATAGAATGATTAAATTACATTTCAGATCCCGAGGTATCAATTCAAAAAATTGAATTCCTTCAAACAAGCGTTAACCTTTCAAAATGGTTTAACTTTTCAGAGTAACAAGTTTTGAAGTATAAACTCAGAAAGTTTTATAAGTCAAGTGTCAATCTTTCAAAAACAAATTGAAATCTACTTAATTTTAACTACAAATTGAAAGAGCTTTAAGCGATAGTTCAAAAATGCATGGAAATGAGCAAAAAAATTGAAGAAGAAAAATCACATGCTGTGCAAACGCAAATGGGTTTGCACTCAAAATGTCATAAAAACAATTTGCAACTATCTAAGTTTTCTCTTCTGGCAAGAGAGAAGCAGACGATGAATATTTCTTTTCATCTTTGCGAGCTTCTTTTATTCATATCTCAGGCCGTCTATGGAAGCATGAATGAAAAATTTCTCATGAAAATAAAATACAAGAAAACATTCTTCAAAAGAAAAAAGCTTCTATTTCATATTTTTCTGCATAAAATCATTCAAAATCTATGCTATGGAAAGAAGATTGCATTCATAAGTATTCACAACAAGTTGAATACCGTTCTAGCATAAGTCAATGTTTCGCTTGTCGCTTCGGTGAAAGCTCGATGAAGTTCTGATCGTCTAGCCTGGGACAATGTCCGTGGACATAACATAACACCCTAAAGAATGATAGATTTGATGAGCATAATTTTAAATTTCTAATCTCATAAAAATGGTGAGAAAGATTTATTATAAATTAAATAATTTCATTGGCAACAACATTCAAAAATAGAAGAGAGTATAATGATGAAATATTTATTATTAAGTAGTCTTTTAATTATCTACTAATTCATTTGCAAATTAGTTTAATGACTATTTTAATTAAAGGCGGTTAAATGAAACACTAGTTTTGTATTTAACTATCATCGCTTTATAAATGAACTAATTGAAAAAGAAAAGTCAAATCATAATAAAACAATTTGAATGTGGAATATGATACGTGATGAAAGAAAGTTAAATTTTATGGATGTCGATGAGTTATTGCTGATGATGAAGGCGAAAATCCTTCCTGAAAATTGTACGAACTCAAATTGAAATTTTATTTACGATGTCAAAAGGTC
Organism: Clunio marinus; assembly: GCA_900005825.1. Classification (NCBI taxonomy): domain Eukaryota; kingdom Metazoa; phylum Arthropoda; class Insecta; order Diptera; family Chironomidae; genus Clunio; species Clunio marinus. Next base: position 1,228,826 of record CVRI01000021.1, on the reverse strand, counting down.
ATGTAAAATATTTATAGAGAAATATTTTTATTTTTAGCATAAGCTGTCGGAAAATCTTTCATACATCATGCGAATTGTTTGCACTTTTAATTCTAATTATTAACTCAACATTTTGTTGTTTTGACTCACAACTGCGTTTGTTGTTGTTGAAAACCATCTTCAATGTAACTTCTAAATTCATGAGAACTCTTCAATATTTTATAAGATGCAAAACAAATTTCCTCGACATTATGCAAACTCAAATCAGTTCTACATGAAACTCGTTTGTTTAGAAAGAAAAATCTCCGAAAGAAAAATGTCAATTTGTTTATCTTGAGATTGTGTTGACAATAGAGAGATAATTGAAGTATCATTCTAATAGACAATGTCATTAAACTATCATTTGTATAGTCAACAAACATTTCTATTTGTCAATGCTATCCATCAGCCTTCATATCTTAAAATAAATTTACATGTATCTCGATTTCTGTTAAAAAAATCTGTTTTGAAACTTCCACGTCATCGGCTGTTGAGGAAAAAAATAGCGAGAAACATTAATGACGTTTATCAACATTACTTTACTTTCGTTTATTTTTCGTTCAACGCAAACAAACACAGAGATGGGCAAATGTTCCGTTCAACTCGATTGACTGACTGACTGACATGTCAATGTCTTTCAGTCAGTCAGTCAGTCAGTCAAAATCGCGAACAAAAATATTCGCTTGTTGGGACACGTTCATATAAATGTTCCGCTCAAGTCGTTTGACTGACTGAGTGACAAGTCAATGTCTGTCAGTCAGTCAGTCAAATCCCAACTCTGAACAAACATGCAGAAGAAAATTCTTGAGATTCTCATCGTAAACTTGGCGTCTAACGTAATTTCTTATAAACTACCGCCGATGCCTCTTTCAACCTATTAATAGCCAACAAGTTTACTCTTCTCTCTATAAACTCCGGATGAAAATAAACAATGAGGAAAATCAAGATCATCATTCGCGACGTTTTATAGACACATCATTATTTTTCTCTTGCCTACTAAACTTTTTCTTAATTATAAAATTAATGAGAATATTTAAATTGGTCCGTGGAAACAGGCAAATTAGAAAAGCGAAAAAAATATTTTCACCTCAAAAAAACATTAATGACGACAACGAAAGGTTAAACAATTTAATCCTCGGTGTATTCTCATCTTAAATGTTTTGACCATATGTTATGTTATGATAAAAAATTTCAAGTAATGTAAACATACTTTAACGAAATAAATTTGCTCTCCAAGGAGAATCATATCGTGGGAAATTTTTAGCGAAGGGTGACTAGAAAAAGTGTTTGCTTTATTTGAAAGTAAGCAAACATTGACCTTACGTTTATATTTTATGTTTATGTGTATTTAGTTTTTCTAACGTATACCGGTTTAGGAAAAGCTATTGAATCAGTTAATACTCTTAATAATTAAACACGTTTGATCATGATCACAACATTTAAGAGATTGTTTACGTAAGCACATGAAATATTACATTTATTTTGTTACGCTTCATTGTGTGTTCATGTTCATCGATGTTCTTTCACGACGAAAATGTTAAACGAAGTGATTGTTAACGAACATGATTTTCCATTATGATTTTTCTGACATAATGAAATCTTTTTCAAAAGGTGTACTTTGCGTCGATGAAAACGATTAATATGAATGACATGAAATCGATTTTGATGTTTGTGAAGAAGCAATCATCCAGCAAAGTAACTGAAAATTAGGTTAAATTTATGAATTTCATGCATGTTTACTCACTGAATAAAGGATTTAATTTTGTAGATCGATTTTTCGTCAACTTAATTAAATTTTAAACATTTTACTTAAAATGATTTTTCGAACTAGAAGTTCCAGGAAAATGTATGAAGACTTCAGGACATGAAGATTATTGTTTGAAATAATTTAAAAATATCACACAATACAAAACAGGAAGAGAAAGGAAAGTTTTCTCATTTCTCGTTTAGTTAAACTTTTCTTCATTGTTTTATCTTTGAGCATTAAAATATCAAATAAAAATGTATTCTCACACAAAAGAATGAGTGAGTTACCTCAGTAAAAAGAATAATAAATATATCTTTAACTTCCAAAGTTTGTTCACACAAAACTTAATACTTTTAATAGTCACAACTTCTTTTGTAGATTTTTTGTTGGGTCGGCAAAGCAGTTTTGAACGAGAGAGAAAAAGCTCAAAAAAGCTTTGCTTTGTGTTTACTTACCTTGCTAAAAGGTTTCAGTGCTGGCCCATTAATCTAAAAAAACAAAAGATAAGAAAAAAAAGTTAATAACTTTTAATTTAAAGAAAGTTTCAATGAAATCTCACTCTCAATGCATCAACGGCTATTCCAGAAATTTGATCACTTGGATCTGTTTTTAATTGACGTAAAGATGACGTTTGGTGCGCATGAGTACATGTTGGAGCACTGCAACATGAAAGGGTGCTTGCTTCTGGCTGTGAACTTTGTCGAATTATTCTAGAATTTATTTTCGGTGATCCAGTTATAAAAACGGGAGGAATTGATGAAGAATGTGGCTGCACAAGTGAACTTGAAGTTAAACGTCCAACACTTTCCTTTGATGCAGATCTTGGAAGGTAAATCACTGATGCTGGTGAAATTGAAGAACGACGTTCATTTGAGCGACACGTTCGACATCTATTGGTGGGTGTGTTAGGCATTAACTGATACGATATTGCCTTGGCATTATCATCATCTGATGTTTCTTCGGATGTTCCAAAACCTGAAAATTGTGGACTTGCAAGATACGACGATGTTCTGTCTTGTCGAATAAGTATCGGTTTACTTGTTGCTCCACTTGATAATGACTGTTGTGTTACAAGGCCACTTGACGTGGTTGGTCCATTAGTTGAACATGAGTAAGAATGTGCTTTTTGTAATCTCGCCGAATCGCTATTGTTATTATTGTTACCAATCTCTATTGTTGTCTCTCCCTGTTGTCTTGAAGTCTCTTCAGACACACCTAAACTCGTACTCTTCGTTACTTGTTCCGGTTCATGTTGAAGCGACATTTTTCTTTAAATATATTTTATTTTTGTTACGTTCTGTAATGTAAAAGGAGAAAAAATTATCGTTGGTTGTTAGATTGGAATGATAGTTTAAATCTGTGTGGAATTCCATAATATTCTCGTCCGACTAAGCACAATTTTTATGACTGTCACAGTCATTTTAAAATATCTCTTGACTCATTTATATAATTTATATAATTTATAGCAAACATCAAATGTGAACTTGTGACATTAGAGACCGTTTCAAATGATATGTCATGAAAAGAAAATTGACAATTGATTGAAGTTGAAAAAAGACAAACTTTTCGTTGAATAATTAATGAATAAAATTTTAGTTGGATGGGTAGATAAATTATATGGTTTATTTTTAAATATCCTTCGTATGTTAAATCATCAATCGATAATGTATGAAGTTCATTAAATGTTGATGATTATTCTTTCATTAAATACATTAAAATATTAGAAATGGCGTCATAAAATTTTATCTTTCATTGCCATATTCAAAATCCACGTGTATGTCAAACAAAAAATAGTAACAAATAACTCAACTAACAAGATGAAACGTTTTTCTTGTCACTGTTTCAAGTTTCTCTCAAGTTCCAATTATTCTTTTCATTTGTTCAAAGACTTAACAGATTCTCGAGAGACTCGTGACTTTGTTTCTGTTTTCTTCCCTTAGTTTCTTCATTTTAACTTTTTGTTTCCATCGTGTTATTATATACTTAGATACTTAAGGCTTGAAATTTCATTCTATTTCAGTGATGCACAACCAACATATTTGGTTTTTGAAAGCTTTGTAAATACACTTTTAGACCTTTTTTAAATCATTGTTTATAGAGCTCTTGCTCTTTCTGGTGATATTGACAAAAACAATTGAATCGGTCGCTCAAGTGATTTTAGCAAAAAAAAATCCTTCTCGGGATCATAAATTTCTTTTGGTTCAAACAAACAACACCTGATGCCACATGATACTGAACATGATCCATCAAATATGTTCGCAGAATTACAAATCATTTCTAGTCTTGGGTCATTTGATGTACGACATGTCCACCATCACTTTGTCTTTTTTTTCGTTTACAAGCGAAATATTTAGAAGGAAAAGCTTATCAATCGAAAATCTCGATAGAAAACCAAATAAATATTTCATTACATTTTATCTACATATCTTTATGAAGGGTTTGTTTCCCTCGATTGAATATAAGTATTAAGCTTTCGAATTCAATACAATTCAATTCAATAGTGGATAAATGATGAGAGGTTTATATTCCGTGACTGGGTTGAAATGCGTCTACGAATCCCTTTGTTCATTCATCCAAATGTTTTATGAACAACATCAAAGACAGGCCTGGCTATCATCGGTCAGTTTGCGTTGAAGTAATTTATTCCTTTTCAGGGACTAGGTAGCAAACCACAAGTTCACATTGAGGACGTGAATATATTTATACGGAATTCCCTTGTGCTGACCTCTCATACGAAATTCATTTGGAGGGTCTGTTTACATTTCGAAGAAGAATCCAAGACGATAAGCGTTTTTATATTCAAGTTAATCGTTCAAAAACGTAAAATCAATAAATCGAATATATGTTGAGAAATGGAATAAAAGTTGCACATATTTGAACAATTCAACTGGGAAAAGACTAAACCATAACATAAAATATATCGTTGAACATCCTTGCGATCATTTTGATTGTTTAAAAGTCACATAAATCTTCTTTAAAGCGATACTTTCAAACATCCCTCACAGCAATGATATTTAGGCTAATAGTGAGGTGTCGCTTACATTCCGAGTCATTAAATTTCAATCTAAAAAAAGAATTTGAACAACCTTTTCTGTTTCATTACGCTGCATCATCCCATGACAGCAATTTTAGATCGGAGACGTTTTTTCCCTAGAAGTCCATCCACTTCATCAAATGAAATGATTTTAAAGCATGAGAATGTTTTTTGGCATTCAAAAGATTATCTTTTTAATGCTTAATCATCCACAGATAAATTCAAAACATTATTCCGACATTATAAATATTTTTCGAGTTAAGTTTGTTAATCTATGATTACACGAGTACATTATCAACATCTTTTTTCACATCATAAATCGATCTGTTCTCTCCGGAGATTGCTTACGCTGAAAATAAGAATCAGCATAAAATGAATACGACATAACAACGGTGGATTTCAAGAAGAAATATTTTTTCCACATTTTTATCTATTCTCTGAAGAGTAATTTGAAGAACATTGAGTGAGGCTTGTAACGATTACAGCATACGCAAAGGTTCCTAGTGTTCCTTCTACTCCAAACTCATTAACATGAATTTCTTTCTCATAAAATATTTTTGTCTCCATTTTATGTCTCGAATGTATTTCAGCTTGAAATATTTTTCAAGTAGTCGTGCAGTGCTGTTGAGAACTGATATTGTCGAGAACATCGAAAGCTGTTCTCCTTTTGTACCTTCAAACCATGGCAATGTGAAAGTCATTGTTCTCGTATATGCACGAAGTAATTTATGGATTTTCATTTCTTTCAGTACTTTTCGAGACCAGCTTTCGTTTATTTCTAGGTACAATGTGTATGGTGAACATACGAACATATGATGACTTTTATTGGAAAAACAATTTCACTACAATTTTCTTTCCTTTTTTGTTTTACAATAAGGTGAAAAATAAATTGAATAACAAGACTTAAATGAAACATTTTCAACTTTGGAAGTTATTGATTTTATATTTAAGTTCGTGAATTTTCTGACGATTCCTAAATCTCTTCATTTCACTCGTTTCGGAATTTCCTGAACCAAATATAATTCAAACGAGACGAGCCCCCATCTTCAAACATTTGTTATGTGCAAATGATTTTTCTCTCTTTTGAACTTTCAATGTTTTTCTCTTGGAAGAAGTTTATGAAATCATAAATTTCCATTCATACAGAAAGAAAGGGAATTACTAAACAATTCATCGGAAATACTGAATTATTGAGTGGTTTTATTCAAGAATGGTTAACAAAACTTCAGTGGATAAACATTAAGAATATTTAAGTATCTGGATAATCAATCTAGCGTAGGAGGTAGAAGATGAACCTCATTTATTAATTATATTAAACATTCATTGTTGGCAATGCCAACAAATCCGAAGATTCCTCAAAAATGTTTACTGAACCATAAAACGAGTCATTCAAATTCTTTAAAGAGTTTCGAATAAATTTTTGTGTTATTTTTGTTGACAGAGGATTGAGAAAATTTTTTATCTATCAAATTTAATTCTCTTTTAAAAATTTCTCATGCGAAACATGTTTAACATAATTTGCATAAAGCAAACTCCCACATCGCAACAACTCACGATCCCAATACTTTAAATAGATTTAAGCTCTCGCTTGTCAACCTAGGTATAGACGGAAAGTTATTTCATGCTGTCCAACTGTCGCCAACTGCAATCATTGTAATCTTTATTCAACATAAAGCCTTTTGCTTCAATGTGGCGCTGCGTCATTGCTGATGATGATTCATTTAATTATGATAGTTTACGAGTGTTTGGTCTGCACATAATTAAATTGTACATACTACAAATTGATACTGACGCCTCAAGGGTCATAGCATAGATAGATCTAAACGTTATCACCAATATCGCGGAAAGTTTTGTCACGAGATCTCCCATAAACGTTTGTACACAAAAGTGGGTAAAGTAATTAAAAAAACATCAGAATGAATTGGAAAAGTTTAATTGTTATTTCTTTTTTTGAATGGACGCAAAAGCGCATTCAACAATCAACATTTAAAGCAAATAATTTATGTTAGTTAAAGAGTAATTTCTGTTTTCAAAGCATAAAAATAATTGATGATTCATAAATACTGATTTGTAATCTTTCATAAGAATCATTCATTCTTAGTTTGCACACATTTATTGTGGCTGTTACCTTAATTTATGATGATATTTAAAGCGACAGCTGGTTCAATACTTGAGAATCGTTAAAAGTAACGAATCAATAAATGTTACTGTGATCGATTGCTTTCTCTTTCTGTCGAATCGACTTTCATCGCTAGTAGCTTGAGTAAAGGGAGAAAGACACGAACACGAACAGTTTGTAATTCAACATTCTAAATATAACTACAATTTTAATTAAATAGAAAGTCTTCTTCTTATTCCAAAGGGCTAGGAAGTGAAGAAGTCTACATTTTTATTAAGGTAACAAATAGCAAATAAAACTAAAACTACCCGAAATCTCATGAGGATGAGAATTAACTACACAAAAGCTTCTCCACACCTGCTATCGCATACAATTAGATTGGAGGATAGTTCATGCTGATGAATGGTAAATGAGACTTGTGCCGCTGAAACTTTTAGTGTTTGTCACACAATTCGAGTCTCGCGAGATCGCTAATAAAATTCCGTTTTATTCATTAGTGTTAATATGAAAAGTTTCTTCATTAAACGATGACTTTTTATAGTTGTAATGTAATGATAACCTTGGAAACAGAGCCACAATAACGAACCAATGGTTATTGATTCTTTTGGAAATGAGAAATGAAAGACAAAGCATTACATATAAAGCTTATAATGTCTTATGAACTTTAAAAAGTAACACAATAATGTGTGAGCCACTATATCGAGTGAAGTATGTAGTACATATAAATGTCAATTAACTTTGCCCTTTCCTTTTTTTTCATGTCTGAAAGTGATAAATGATGTATACATTAGTAGCCACATAAGCAAGAAGAAATGCTTACATCAATTTGTCTCAATGATTGTGGTGTGATGATGATGATGAAAAAACGATAAATAGTTTGAGACAATGATTTTAAATGAAACAAATTGGATAGTTAAATATTCATTGGATGATGTTGGGATTGAGTCTCTTTATTATACTTATAATCATAAGTCTTATGTGTACGTTATGGAAGTCTGTTGAAAGAACGAAAGAAGATTTCGCAAAGGTATTGTAACATTATTTGTCATATTTTCTACTTCAGCGTCTTTAAGGAGAAGATAAAGCCAAAAATAATTATGTCATGTTTTTGGAAGAAGAATGAGATGAGATACTTTGTAAGGAAGCATAATTCATTTTTATCATGAGAATTATTATTCAATTTAGTCTCTGAATAAATGTCGAGGTTGTGACATTGAGTACCGTGCTTTACCCTCGGTAAAAGGTATTTGAAATTATTTAAAAGCTTCTGCTTTTCCTAATGTGAAAATTTATATTTTCATTGCTTAAAGCAAAGGTCTATGTACGGAAGTAACTGAATTTTAAATTGTTTTAAAGGATATTTATGTTTTGTTTTCACTGAAACGACAAAGAAAATTTATAAATCCGGTCTGAAATTAAAATTTTTCATTTAGAAAATAATGAAATTTGACACTTTTGATGGGCAAAGTTATCAACTGTGAAAGCTTCATTAAGAATTAATTTTTTTCAACAGATTTTTAATCAAAGTCATCAGAAATTTCATAAAATAAATCGATGAAAGGTTCATACATAAATTTATGAATTCAATTCACTGTTTGAAGCCGTTTCTATTGATTTTAGATAAAATTGTTATAAATATGCAATGCAAATGTTCTTATGAATATTTATTCTCGTTACATGTTTTTATGTAAAGATCATATTTAAAAGGATCTATGTTAATTATGGGGATTTATGATGTTTATATGCAGGGGAAAAGAAAAAGTGAAGTGAAAGAAATATTTATTCTAGCGCAAATTAATTAGCGAACTCAGATGATTATCCTTCTTACGAAGAGGTTGAATTATGAAATTAGATTTCAGGGGAATTTATGTGCGGATTGGTAAGATTACACTCGTTATTTCCCCATTCATAAATCATAATTTTAGCAATCACATAAAAGAGACATAAATGGCATCTAAAAGCCGCATTGAAACTCACTTGAATACAATAAATTTGAAGTATAAAAGAATTATTTTTATGTCGCTAATAAATATGAGCTCAGCGTTCTTATCAAAACAGTAAAAAAAAAGCATTAAAACTTATGCAAGCTTTGTTTTTCTGATGTTTCTTTTTTTGTAATTTGATACAAAAATAAACTAAATAGTGAACAATATATTTATCGAAATGTAACACGCGATCCATCTCTCATATCTACTTATTAAAACGTCTCATAGTCGAAACATATCACATATTGTTGTGTTTGCTTTCGATGGCAGTAGAATGTCATATGTGATATAATTCAGAAAGAAATGATTGCTAAAATATGCTTGCTTGACAACATTTAATGTTGAAACCATTAAAGATAGTTGAACTTACTTACATTAATATTTTACCGAAACAATATTGTTTAATACGCACCCAAAACGATGGAATCATGAAGACATAAAGATAGAAATCTACAAAAAAACAGAAGCTCAACACGTTGTTGAGAAAAACATCACAAGGAATGAAAAGAGTGGGAGGTTTTATCTTTATTTTTTGTTTTTCTGTGTTGTGGACGTTTAACCATGAATAGATCAAGGAAGGAGAGAGAACTTCAGAGATTTTTTGATATTAGTTGCTTGTGACAGTAAGCAAGTTTATAAGTAGAATAATCTGTTCAAGCCGGTTAGAGATAGAAGTAAAAGTTTTTGTAGAAATTTAGGAACATTTAGTTGTCTTGAGTTATTTATAAAACTTCATGACGAGTTAGGAATCATTTCTCACCTTCATTATTTATTTAAAGGAAAAAACACTTTTCAACTCAAAAAAGTATAAATGTCAATGAAGAAATGAGATTTGAAACTACGATAAGTAATTAAATATCTATTAAGAAAGGGAAAAAGTGAGCGAGCTTCATGACAGCGAACTGTTAATCATGGTTTTTGTTTTTAAGAAGCTAAAGTTTGAAATTCAAAAACTTTAGGGAATTTCTAAAAAGACTTAATCTAAATAAAAATGAATTATTAATCCCAAGCGTCATTATGCAATATCCAATAAATCTCTTTACTATGTTCTTTTAGAAAAAAATGAATAAATAGCATGAGCTTAAGAAGGGTGAAAAGCTTTCACCACATTGAGTGTTCTTTTATTGTCTCTCGACACTTTTCTCTTGCTTTGGGTAGGGATAAACTTTTCATTAAGAAAGGATTTCGCTCGTATTTATCTATCGATTTTTCTTTGACATATTAGAAGAGGGAGATCGTTTAACCGCGTCTATTACTTATTATGAAGATTATGAGGAAAATGAAATGAAAGCTTTTCCTTGCTGTATTTGCCGGTTTAAGGAGGGAAAAAATAATTTCCATTATGCAGATGCTAATCCTGAAAAATTCACAAGAAAAAATATTTTTCCTTTTCAACAATGAAAATGAGCTTCATTTTCATTTATGTTCAATCTCAAATTATGTTATAAAATAATAATTAGTCAAAGCTACTCAAAATAGCAAAAGGAAATTGAAACCAAAAATAATTTTCCTGACATAATTTTCAATTATCATTTAAATCCGCTTAAAGCGATTGTTGTACCATCACACGCCATTGAAATTACATCGCCTAATTTTGAATGACGACAAAACAGTCATAAGCAAGTAAGCACTCAATTGATTTTTCTGTCCCTAATCTGCATGTCAATTCAAAATCGAATTAGAGTTTCATGACATTTTCCTTTCATGAATGCTTTCTTCTTCATTACTTTGCCCATCCCCACTTGAGAAAATACTTGAAAATGCCAGAGATTCATTCTCTCCATCAACATAAATATTGAAAAATCGTGAATCAATAATTTAACTAAGATATGATTAATTATTCATGTAAAATGATAAATCAATCCCGAGAGAAAAAAAACAGTGAGAAAGATTCAAATTTCTCGAAAAATTACTCCGCATTGCTTTTAACGACAGAAACAATTTTTGAAATTGAGGAAGTAAGCACTTACTCATTCTTTTTAATATCGACAGGAAAATTAAAGAACAAATAATAATTTTCAGTACTTTTTAATGGCATGTTTCATTGAATAAACAAACATGTGTTGTTGTTGCTGCGTCTGTTCCATGTGTTTATGAATTGCATGAGAACAAAAAAAACGAAAAGGTGTTTTCAGCATGAGCAGTAAAAGCAAATAAGTTGCTTTTTTTTATTGTTATCAAGATGAAACAACTCTTTTTTCATACGGAAGCTTTTATTAGTTCCCATTATGTCAAAGGCAGTCGGTGTAGGTGGCATGACATTGAAAATAAGCTAAAGATGTGTCTTTTAGTGTTATTTTTATCTTACATCTTGTTTAAAAAAGTTTAACATGTCAAAAATGGTTTTAATAAAATAATTTTCAAGTCATGATTGTGTTCGTGATTTTTCTTCTACTTCCCTGCTATGAATTTTCATCTTTTTTTTCGAAACGAAAAGGGAGGAAAGGATCTTGAAATTTCTTCCGGTTCTGTCAGTTTTCAGATTCAACATTTAAGCTCGACAAAAGCTTTTTACAAGAGTGCCATTGTAAAACTAGGAAAATTCATGTTAGTACCGAACAAATGCTGATGATAAAAGCTTTAGTATCTCTTAGCCTTTTAACTGAGAGTCATGAAATGCACAATTTTACATAAATGCACAGTAAGCTGTAAAATATTTTATTCAGGGAGAGTGAAAATCTGATAAATGCACAGTCGAGATTACTCATGAGATATGTTTGCATAGTTGATGTTCAAAAAAACCTTAAATTGTAAATATTTACGCATGGAATTGCTTGGAAATGTTTACAATGGAAAGCAAAACAAGACAAGAGAAGTGTTGGCGATATTTATGAGTCAAAAAAGTTTTTTTTCCGGTTCAACGTCACAATTTTCTTCAGCATACTTTTCCGCATATTTGTTTTAACGATTATGATGATTGTGAAATTTATGGCGCGAGTTTTTCTCTCTACTTTTTTTTTGTCTAACCAAATAAGAAGGAAAATAAACAAGAAACATCATTTGGCTAAACAAGATGAAACAATGAATAAAAGCTTGAACATTACGTTTTGTTTTAATTCATCAATAGTCGTTGAAGGTCGAACATTTGTAAACTTTACCGCTATTATGTGTCTTATTATCAATCATATAAATGTGCGGCACGATCTTTAAATTAAACATTTGATATTCATTCAAATTAAATGGAAAATTATCGCTTTTTGCTTTCAAATGGACGCCAGACGAAAATCAAGAGTAATTTGATCTACAAAACGAAAACGTTGGGGGTTGATCTCTTTTCTTGTGGTCGTGGGTGAGTGTCGTGGGTGAAGTTAATCGCTGGAGAAAACTTCAAGCCATCAAAATTATTTGCAACGATGATTCCAATGTAAAGTACTTTCAAACATTCATAAAGTTATAAAATTCATTTTTAAAAAGGGCAAAGTACTTAAACACAATGTTTTCTTTTCAAATGTGTCTCGGATCTTGATGATCACCTACGTGTGAGTATTTTAAGAAATCCAATCAAAAATTTATGAGAACAAGAATAATAAGGCACACGAGTACATTTCGTTTATTCTGAAACTTTTGAGACACCTCAACGCAAACCGCTTTTATTAATATGAAATTTGTTGGCAGGTGAGCAATTTTAATGAAAGTGCGAGATTTGTTTTTCTTTCGTTACGATATAAAGGAAAAAGATCGTTCAGTGGAGCGAATTTGTTAAAAGCGAACATTCCGTAAGCGAAATGTTTCATAAATTTCCTTACAAAAAGTTCTCTGGCGCTCAGTATCTGATGATGATGAGCGTATTTTATGCATTTCATTTTTGGCCTTCACAAACAGAAAACGGGGAATTTTTAATGATTTTACATTTCAATTAACTTTATTTTTTGATTTGCACATTTCATTCATTTACATGCTTTTATTTCTTACACACAATATAAGTTCGTTGCTCTTGTGTTTTGCTTGATTCAATTTTGCTTTTAATGTAAATACAAAAGCAAGTTGTACGTTTTTAATGTAAATTTTCATTATCGTCACTGTTAAGATTTAACATCAGTTGAAAATGTTTCAGTAGTAAAGTTGAAAATTTTAATTCAACAATCAAAACTTTTGTAATTGATATAACGAGGTTAATCTCTTGTTAGTTTAATCTATTTTTTTTATTTTTTAGTTGTAGAAAGCATTAATCAGAAAGTTAATCTTAATGAGAATTTTTGTGACCATGTGTCAATGAGGTTGTTTGTTCTAAATCATTATCATGAATCATTCATCAGAATGTTTTCTGTGTTTTTTAACTCTGATTCAACCTAACGAGACTTTCGTGACATTGGCCTTTGAAGCTTTCATTTATCTTTTTTGGGGTGTTATCAAATTCACCCTTAACATTATTTGAATGAAAGTGTGGAAAAATCTATCGAAGCTTTAAGTAGGATTTATTTAAATTCATTCAGACGTTTCCAAACAAATTCGATTTAAAGTTAAAACCTTCGAACTTAGACAGAAAATTGAAATTGGTCGACTTCCCTAGATTATCCGGCTAAACATCATTTTAAGCTTCTTACTTAAGCTAATAATGATGAAAATTTGGCGTCAACTTTTATGTCACCCATTTAAAAATATTTAATTTCAGTTAAAGTGATTTAGATGATTGAAATTTTTGTTTGGATACTCAGCTAAATTTATTCGGCATTCCACTTTATGTTTACACAAGTAGCGTAAACTTTCTGAAAAGGATTCGATTTCATGTGGCAACATATTTATATAAAATGTGGTGAAGACTTTTAAAAGACTTAAAGTCAATCATCATCGAAGCAAAATAGGAAAATAGAGAAATGAAACAAACAAAGAAAGGGAAAATAAGTTTCATTTATATGCGATCGTAAGTAACCCCAATCTACCCTAAACATTTCAAAATTTCCTTCTGTCCCGTATACATATATATGCTTCATTAAATCGAGTTGAAAATTTCTAAAACATAAATTTTATTCATCGATCAACACTCACATTTAAAGTTTTTTTCACATCATTTAATGAAAAACAATTTCTTTTATTTCATTTCTTTCTCCATCAAGTTCTCACTTCACGTGTGTAAGAATTTCGATTTCATTGGAAACGATATCTGCTGCCTACACCATGCAATACATTTTTTATTTTGCTGTTCATTAAACAACACTCAACGCGACATCAAACAAGCTCACGCGTGATGTCGTTTAAAATATCAGTAAAGTGTCACTTTAATTTATTTTCACAGTCTCTCAAAAATGTTAAAACTCAACAGAAAACAGAAAGAAATTATTTATTCCGCACTTTGTAAGACATCCAACTCGCAACTGATGAGTTGATGAGCAAAACAAATTTTCACGTTACTTCTCGTCGAGCTGTAAAACTAAACTAAACAAGCGTGATTGCCGGAGAGAGTGAGACGAAAATTTGTGTGCTTCTGTTGTAAGGAAAAAGAAGGAAAACCTATAACAACAAACCGAAAAAAATGTGAAAAAATATATATTCTCATGTCAGGCGCAGCGCATGTTACTTTGCATTCATTCTTTTCCAATATTGTTCGTGAGTGAACGTGTTACGAACGGAATTTTCATCATTTCTCTTAACCGGAAATAGATTTAAGAGATTCTCTCTATTTATTGTTGCACTTTACCTCGTTGTGTTCTCAGCTTTTGTTTTCTTCGATAATTTTCCAGATATTTTATATCTTCATATACTGCAATGTACTTCATTGAAAAAGGTCACAACAAATAAGGTAAAAATAAAAGAAAAACTTTTTTCTGTTATGATTCAAAAGTTTTCATTATAATTCTACAGATTTTTTCTCTCAAGTGTTTTATTCCAAGGTACACCTTCGAGGCTTACAACGCTTTGCTTAATTATACAAAGTTTTAAAGGTACAGATGTTGACATTTTTTAAATTTATTCCATTTCTCCTTCCTTTCTCCAAATATCTAACCAACCAACTTGACCTGGAAAATTCAAGATTTTTATTCTTTTATTGTCGATAAGCTTCAGTTGCAACGATTGCGGTAGAAGATGGTGAGAATAGCACTTTGGAAAAATAAAATGCAAACGAAGTTGAAAATAAATTATAAAATGACTTCAAGGTGCTACATTGAAAAGAAACCTGGATGATGGCCAGACAAAATTAGAAAAGAAAGGAACGAGATTTATTATCAAACAAAATATATTTACAACCAGGCGGCTAATTAATGATCATTAGTGTTGATTGATAAACTGTGTGATGATGAACTAGAGACGTGAAAAGCGAGGAAAACTACGTTGAAGATAAACGAGAAGCACCCCACCGACAGTCTCCAAACTGTAGTCATCGCCAAGTGGTTATAAATTTAACTTCCGATACTAAAATCAAGAAGATTTTGATTTATGACTTTTTAAATCTAATTCAATTAGTAATAACACGGATGTTAATGAATACATCTGTCAAAGAAATTTTTTTCTTAGATTTTTAACTCGTTAATTTAAAATTTTCTCGATGCTTTTTCTTTTATAATTCCGTGGAGAAACTTGAAGAAAAGAAATTTTTCTTGGCTATATGTAAGTAACAAAAATTAAAGTGAAATGAGAGGGAAAGGAAAGAGTCGAGAAAATTTATGGTTTTTGGCAAATGATCAAGATGAAGAGAGAAACGTTCAGAGAATTGGTTGAAAGGGGTTCAGCAATGATGATTGAAATAACTGAGCTAATCATTCGACTTCATTAATACATAAAATCTGTGTCGTCGTAAGTTGAAGCCTAAAGCAAGAGTAAAGTGACAAATTACATGCTTGTTAGAATGAAAATTTCAACATTTGTCTCTTGATAATTCCTAAGATTAATTCCATTAAACTCTTCGTTAGCAAACATTTTGAATATTTTCAGATTTTCTCTCAAACGAAAGCCGAAAACAAGGAATTATTATTTAATGAGTCAGAGAATTTTATGTTTTATATTTTTAATGTTCATTCATTAATAAAGACAAAAAAATATTCCGCATTTTTTCAAATCACGTTTCGTAATGACATGTTTTCATCTTTCATTTCATATCTTGTCGTTGTCGTTCGTTGTCCCTTATGTTGCATGTTTATAGAAAAAATATAATAATAATGAAGTAAAGAAAAGTTTCATTTATAGACGAATAAAATAAATCAACTCAATTCAACCGACAATGCTAGAAACAAGAGTCAAGGGAGTTTTCGTGTCACAACAGTTTTTAAACTCACTCGTAAACAAGACATCACGATCTGAAAAATCAAAAGCAAAAAAAAGTCATGTAAAACTCGAAAGTAAAATAAAAAATTAAAATTAATTGTCTGCAGTACAATGCTCCCATTTGTGCAAGCATTTGTGTTTCAAGGAGACGTCAATCGCTGATGATGTGTTCGTTTTCTTTGAAGAAACATTTGAGTCGACTTTGTGGTAATTGCCAAATTGACTTCACTCAAGAATATCGCCTTGCAAAAAAAAACAGATTTAAACGAAAAGTCTTGTTGTTTATTTCTTTCACTCGGCTATTATGAAGCGAGAAAGTAAAAATATGAAATTGGAACACGGCAGTGATTTTTAAAAGGTTTTTCATCATTTTGTGGAAAATAAATATGCAAAGTAAAATGCAGAAAACAGAAAGTTTTTGATCAAATAAACAACTTTTGAAATTGCCTGAAGTTTGATTAGCATAGCTAAGAATAAATTTTAAATTTTGTGTCTGTATTTCTACTTGACAAGTTTATTTATTTTTATTTGTGGTATCTTATTTTGCTATCAATTACATCAAATATGTACTAAGTATTAACATATCGTTGACATGCTTTTACCCTGAACAAATCATTTTATTTTTCTTTTTTTTTATTTCCCTCCGCGAAAAGCAGCAATGTCAAAGGAATTTGGAAGGAGAAGAAAGAAATATAATGATATACAAACATTTATTGTATGTCGAAATGTTGAAAACAGCTGAAAAAATCGAGACAATTCCATTCCTTTCTGCGTTCACTTTGTATTGTTTTTTTCTTCTGGAAGACTTGGCCTTCAGCATATTTAACTTTTGCATATCTATGGAATGAAAAGTAATAAATGTTTACTTATGTTAACTTTTATTCCTTAACATTTGATAATATTGCAAAGATAATTGGAAATCAACAAAGGAAGAATTTTCCTCCTTTATTGACTGCTGCGCCTCTATCGGTCGGAATAAATGACAAGATAAGTTAATTCTATCTTATGCAAACTAGGGGAAAACAGGAGTTATGTGTACAAACAAACTAATTGTCGCTAACGGTTCAAAGAACCTCTGTGGAAATTTTAATCTTAAAAAATTGTAAAATACTGAAGAAAACCGCTTTTCAAGTGGAGTGTACCTCCATGCGTTTTAATTTGTCCCATAACTCCTGTTTTCCCCTTTGTGTGGTTCCCTTAAAGGGTTTGTCATTTCTGACAACTCCTTTCAATCGCAGTTCGAACCTTTCTCAAAAACAAAGTTTTAAGTTATCAACATGTCGCTGACTTTGAGCTTTGATTGACAATATTTCGATATTTTTTTCTTTCTTTAATTTATTTATTTTCACGAGCAACTTGATGGTCTTTCTCATAAGTTGACATTTGAAATGGGATTGCAGAAAGGCTAAGTCAGTGAACTCATCAAATATTAATCAAACAATTTTCTTTCGATTTCTTTGTTAATAACTGTTCATGTAAATTATTTAAGGTGAAGAGAATTTCATGTTAACAAGTGAATGAGATTAAGAATATGTAAGGTAAGTGTTAAAGCTAATGGGGCTGGTGTTACCATTAAACTAAGCTACTTAGCATAACATCTTCTCTGTGTCTTCATAAGATTCTTCTGATCATCATTTGACATCAAATTAAGTGTAAAAGCTTTCTCATGCTTGCTTATCTTGAATTTTTATAGAAAAATTGACCTTTTGAATGTAGACACAATCCAAACAGCGATCAATGTTTTATTCAAGAGAAAACATAAACTTACATAGTTCAACAGAACGTTCATGCATATGTTGACGTAGTTCAAGTTTTCATAGAAACATAAGATTAAAAGTTAAACTTCGTAAATATTTTGAGACTTTAACCGAACAAACTTCGTTGATATTATCATCACATATTTTGGAGGAAAAGTTCATTTTAAATGGTTAGGATCTGGTGTCACATGAGACTAAGGGAAAGCTGGAAATAAATATGTCTAAGCTTCAGTGAATCTGAGACAAACTCTATCATCATCAAATTTATAGTTTTTCGATGAAATTCTTGCTAGAAACCAACACCAACTAAAATAAATGTAGAAACAATTTTCATTACTCAAGGAAATAAAAAAAAGGAATCAAAGAAACATAAAGTCATTCGACTGAATGACAGACATTGTACGCCATGAAATTCAATGAACAATTTCATTTGTCGTTATCTGATGGTGAAATCAATTTATTGGAAAGCAAGGAACAAAAGATAAACGCTTCCAGTTTGGGCTTTGTTTCTTCAATTATGAACATGAATCTATCAAAAGCTCGCAAATTTATGCAATTTTATTCATCAAATCATTATCTGAAACGATATCATTTCCATTGTGTTTCACATTGTCCGAAATAAAAGCTTCAACCACTTCATCCTTTGTTCAGTAACAAAGAGAGTAAAAAAAATTCCATTTTACTCTCAGAATTTTCCTCTCGGAAAATTTTTCTTCTCTTTACATAAGAAAAACTTGCATGAGAAAGGTTCAAGCACGTGTGAAGCACGAAATCAAAGAAAACGAAAACATTTTTACTCACAAAATGATTTCATTCATAACGACGACGATGAAAAAGTTTTTCAAACATTTTAAGTAAAATTTACAATTTTTTTATTTCGTTAGAAAATTCAAATTCATAAAATTAAATGTCGCCAAGATGAGTTTTTGGAGCTTTTTTCGGCCAAGCTTCTTTGGCATATTTCTTCTTCGTAGTCTTTGGTTCATTGAGATCAAAGTCCATCGGCTCATGATCTGCATGTTGTAAGGATTTGAATTGAACTTGTGACACAATTGGTTTATTGGAAACTTCTATTTCAGGTGCAGGATTAGGCATCGGGAGCAATGTCGACGCGTACATATTAAATGATTCTTCACTATCATGTTCACCAATAGATTCATTAGAAGTTGATGGCAATCCAGAGTATAAATTGGGAGCTGATATAATCGGATGATGTAAGATTTGTTTGTGTTCAATATGCGGTGCTACAGGGAAACTAAATGACGCCGAACCATCCAATTTCATTCTTTTGTTGTTTAAAGGAACAACAGTTGATTGAATAAGATTTCTGAACTTTCCAATGGAATCATCAATATCTTCAGGATTTATAACAATCTCATCTTCATTGAAATGAACTCGCTTCCTTTTTGATCCCTTTTTAGCGACAAATGATTCGGTTATTCCCAATGTGGAGATTTTTCTATTGTGTGCTGTGTTGTATTCAGTTAAATTCTAAATAGGATGAAGAAATTAATTAAGGAAGTTATAAAAAAAATGGATAATCTTAAACTTACATCAACATCATCTTGATTCTCTGGTAGTCCCGATATTTGATCAGACATTGGAATATCTTCAACAATGTTCTGTGTCGTTTTCGGTCGTTCTCTAAGGGTGTAATTTCTGGTGCTGGCGCCGAAATGAAAAACACTTCCAATCTGAACAACGGTAGGCTTATGACCCTCCAATCTTATACTACCGATGAAAGTCCCATGAGTTGATCCCAAATCTACTAAGTAAGTTAAATTTAAATGTTTATGGTACACAAGTGCTGCATGAACACGGGAACATGATGAATGGTCGATACGAAAATCGTTTAATTCAGGATTTCTTCCAAACAAGTAACACTGTAAAATATAGTCATGTTAGATATTGAGAAATTATCAGAATTTATGTAATTTACCTTTTTTTCGTCAATCATAATTTTTTGAACGAATTTGTCATCCTTAAAGATGTCCAGATGCAGCCCAGGTGGTGGTTTACCTGCCCACGATGGAACTTCATAAGCACTTGCCATATTTTTTTAGTTTATATACCAAAAATATTATTAGGTAAATTCTTATATTTTAAGGATTGTCTTAATTTTTCTCTGATTTTGTTGAAAATTTGTAAACACAGATTAGGGGAAGGAAACTTTTTTCATTTTCCTGCCATTATTCAAATATGTTTTAGCCGTTATTTTTATCCACGTTATAAATTTAGTTTTTCGTTTCTTTTTATTTTCCTAATTTTAATCAAATAAAATGTTCTGTTGTCTCGATAAATTACATTGATGATATTACATTTATTTTTTTTCTTCTTTTTATTGGATTTATAATATCCAACAATTCGATCGTGAATGTATTAATTATGTTCATAACGCTTAGAAATTAATCGGCTTTCCAATATAGGCAGCAAGATTAGCCTCTCTGAGAGCTTCAGCGCAGGTCTATAAGAAGTAAAATGATATAAATTTGTTTGTTTAGATAACATTTTGTTAAATAACTTACAGGATGGGCATGACACACACGAGCAACGTCCTCGGCTGACGCTCCATATTCCATTGCCAAAACAGATTCATTAATGAGTTCACCAGCACCCTATCATCAATTAAAGACTCAATAAATATTTAAAGATAAGAGATAATTGAAGGAAAATTACCGGTCCAATCATATGTGTCCCCAAAATGCGATCTGTTGCCTTATCAGCAAGAACTTTCACGAATCCATCAGTTTCGTTGTTTGTCTTTGCACGAGAGTTTGCCATGTACGGGAATTTTCCAATTTTATATTCAACACCTTCTTTCTTCAGATCCTCTTCTGTCTTTCCAACCCATGCAACTTCTGGATGTGTGTACACAACCGACGGTACACAATTATAATCAAGATGAACATGTCCACCTAAGATTCCTTCAACACAAATGATGCCTTCATCTTCTGCTTTATGTGCCAACATTGGTCCATGAATAACGTCACCGATAGCATGAATATTGGGGACAATTGTTTGAAGTTGTGCATTTACTGGAATTCTGCCTCGATCATCTAAAGCAATTCCAACATTTTCTAATCCCAAACAATCAGTATAAGGACGACGTCCGACACAAACTAATAGAACATCACATTCAAGATCTTCTTTAGCTCCATCCTTAACTGATTCTACTGATACTGTGATTGAGCCACTTCCTGTTCTTGAGGCTCCTGTGACTTTTGTCCCAAGTTTGAATTTCAATCCTTGTTTCGTAAGAATCTTCTGGAAAGATTTTGAAACTTCGCCATCGATTCCAGCTCCACCAATAGAGTTTAAAAATTCAACAGCAATGACTTCTGATCCAAGACGTGACCATACTGAACCCAACTCGAGTCCAATGACACCAGCACCAATGACAACCATTCGTTTTGGAACTTCTTTAAGTGACAAAGCACCTGTGCTTGAAACAATTGTTTCTTCATCGATTTCGATTCCAGGGAATGGTGTGACTTCAGAGCCAGTTGCAACAATCATGTATTTAGTGTTGACAGTTTCCACTGATCCATCAGCCATTTTCGCTTGAACTGTATTGGGACCGGTTATGGTTCCCCATCCATTTAAGTGTGTTACTTTGTTCTTCTTGAAAAGCTGTGCAATGCCACCAGTTAAGGATTTTACAGCGTTGGATTTCTGTCCCATCAACTTCTCAAGATCGAGTTTGACTTCACCAACTTCAATTCCACGACTGGCTAAGTCACCGGAATGAGCCATATGGTAATAGTGAGAGTTGTTTAGAAGAGCTTTTGATGGGATACATCCAACATTTAAACACGTTCCACCGAGTGTGTCTCCTTTCTCGATGCATACAGTGTTGAGACCCATTTGTGCTGCTTTGATTGCTGCTACATATCCACCAGGACCGGAACCAACTACCACAACATCAGCTTCATGTTGACTGGAATAATGTCGACAATAAAGAGCACTCGATGCACGGAAAGTGTTAAAATTTGTCTGTAATTATAAAAAAAGATTTTTCGACATGAAAATTTGTTAAAAAGAAAAAAAATTGCATAACACGCGTAAATTTCCTTTAATTAATGTAATATAGCCACTGTTTTACCTTTGACAACAATGACACCAGCTGTCTCATATTTGCCTGCATAGCGATTAATGTTTTGATACAATTTAGCGGTGTTTATCCAATAAATTATCACTGCTCGCCGAAGATTATCGGTAGAAAAAGTGGATGAGAAAAACTCTAATGAAAATGTGACTTGTTTGAGTTACACTTCAGATGGGCTAAAATGCTGTGAGTATTCCAGGGGTTTTTGAATTTCTGTTGAAGGATCTTGTTTAATTTTGCATTTTAAAATGTATTTAATGAAGAGTGCTGGAAAAACTTCTGAGTTTATCACCTTATTTAATTTTCTTGAAGTAAATTTTTATTTATTGTTAAGCAATGTTACACCTATTACAAGAGTGATTTACAACAGCATCTCTGTCCCTTCTCACAGCTGATTGTGTTTGCTGACTGATAACATAAATTCACAGTTCTGATTTATCAAATAATTAAAGAAGAATAAAGACATACAGTATACGCGTCATAAATGCAAGATATATGTCTACAAATGTTATTTGCTATATTAAATCTCTATTGACCATGAACATTTGTAATGAAAATACCCTCCACAAATGCGTACATAGTGAAGCTTTCAAATGTAGTATAACATTTTTGGAATTCTTCAAATAAAAGAAATTCTTTTTACTTTTTCATCACTTTATCTAAATGTTTTCAAATCTGCAAAAAAACAATATTAAGCTTTCAAGAATCATTCTGTTTTTGCAGAATTATGATTAATGTTGCAAAACTACAACTAATCTTTAGTTTCCTTATTGCTCTCATGTTAATAACAAGAAATATTTCTCCGTGATTCACGAAGATTTTTTATTTTAATCAGAATGATCAATTTGAGTTGAATTCTTTTCATTTTCACTGTTTCATAGAGGGTCATATATAAATAGGAGGAGTTCATATATAAATAGATTAATATTTTATTTATATTTTGGTGAAAAGAGCTTTGACAAGAAAGTTTCTCTCGGTCTTATGTCAGTGACCCGTTGTATAAAATGCAGATAACAGTTTCAGATTTTAAGCTTGAAAATGAAGTCATTTGTCGTTTGTCATCAAACCAGCAGACACAACGTTCGCAAATATCTATTTTGCTTTCAAGTAAGAAAAATATCGGATTCAGAAAACTTTTTCCCAATTATTTTTTTTCATATTTCATGGCGTGCCAAAGGAAATCGTCAACAAAAAAAAACAGTGAACGATAAGAATATCAGCTGATTAAGCAAGTGAATACTTAAGCAAGAGTCATCAAAATAATGACAGAAAACGATGACGTTAATATTTTACTCAACTCAAACTCTGTTGAAGATCATTCCAGCCAATTTTGGAATTTTAAATTGGAGCCGGCTTTGATGTTTTTGTTCTTTGGATACAATTTGGCACAATCAATTGTTCCAAATCAATTATTGAAGGACACTTGTTTGATGTACGGTTATAATGTGTCTGAATGTTCTCGATTAGGTGCAAATAATGACACGAAATATATTGAAGAGAACATTCAACCTCATGTCGCCGAAATCATGATGACGAATTCGCTTTTATATAGAATAATCCCAGCAGTTTTGAGTTTATTTCTCGTTCCATGGAGTGACAAGTTTGGAAGAAAGAAAGTTTTCTGTGCTACTTTCATTGGATTTTCATTGAAGCTTGTCGCACTTTGTATCATTTCGATTATTTCTGATAAATTGACAGTGATCAATCCTTGGGTTTACACATTTGCTTATATTCCATTAATAATCACCGGTGGCTGGCCAACAATGGTTGTGTCAATTAATTGTTATGTTACGGATTTAACAACTGAAGTCAACAGATCAACACGATTAACATTAATAGAATTTTTGACATTCATCGCCGTTTTATGTGGAACAGCATCAAGTAGTTACATCTTGACTCTCACTTCACCAACCACAGTTTTCTTCATATCAACGATTATTGTGATAATTTCAACAATTTATTCAATTGTGTTTGTTGATGAGTCAGTGCAAGAAGTTGAAACAGCTTCAAAATGCGATCAAATCCAGGAATTAATTTCATATGCCCCAATCATCGAAATGATTAAAACTTGCTTTAAAAGGAGATTATTTAAAGAAAGAAGAATTCTTTGGTGCCTTATAATGATTCTTGTTTTTTTGTCAATGAATGGATCAAGTGGCATCTTCTATCTCTTCGTTCGGGAACAATTTCAATGGACTTTAAAGGAAGCAACACTCTTCGATTCTGTGACAATGTTGATATCAATTATAGGATGTACCGTTGGTCTTGTACTGTTCAAGAAACTCTTAAAACTCTCAGACTTAACTATTGCAATCATCGCTATCATAAGTGGAACTATTGATTCATTAGTAAGAGCATTTGCACAAACACCAAATATTATGTACATATCAGCAGTTGTTTGCCTTTTTAAAGTCATTTGTTTGCCTATGTGTCGTTCGATGATTGCATCAATAATTCCAACAAATGAAATTGGAAAAGTTTACAGTATCACAAGTTCCTTTGAAGCTGTTTCAAGTTTGATTGCTTCTCCACTTTACACTTACATTTACTCACAAACTTTTACCACTTTCGCCGGTGCTTTTTATCTTTTGACTGCTGGCGTTTACATTGTGAACTTTGGACTTATAATTTGTGTCATGAAAATGAAGAAAACGAGAGAAATGTTTATGGATCAGTACTCACCAATTCCACCAGTCCAAGACCAGGAAGGAAACCGTAAAGATCAGTAAAACAAATTCTGAAAATCAATTAATTTTACCATGAAGTGAGTTATGAGGAGTTGGTAGACAACTTTCGTGAAATCAGCTTTGACTGTGAAAATTGTGATGATTTCGAAAAAAAAAATTAAAATTAAAAAATCTGATAAAATCAAAGACTCGTAAAAAACCGATCGTAAAAATGCTGAAAATTGTTAACAGGTGCTAGGTAGTTAAAAATACACAAAATCTTAAGAAACTTGCATAACTATGTGTTTTTCTGGATAATTCAAATGTTCTTTGGATGCTCTATGCCCATCATTAAACAAAAAGATTAAAGTTTGAAGTGTGTTTAAGAAGGTTTGTTCTTTACTACATGTAGCAAATTTTTATCATGAATTAGGTAGGTATGTTTCAGTAGGACGACACAAGAGGTGAATTTTTAATTAATTTTATTTAATCCTGCGCTTTCTGATGCAACCTGGTCATACTGAACTAGGTCCATACCAGCGGGTATTTTTTCTTTAAAAAACTTTAGTATACATTAAACTGTGTGACCCACAGATTATTCATTCAAAAAATTTAACGGTTGCTTTTTTCTACCGAGTTGCTTAGAAAAAATGGTTGCTAAACCTTTGAAAGTTGATTGATTCGACAGTTTTCGTCCGTGAATAAACCTTTCATTAATGATAATAAAGGTAGGTACTAACTTTTTCTACAATTCAAAACATGCTGTCATTTTCTTTGGAATGTTGTCCCTATTGGAAGAATTATTTACAACAGCATCTCTGCCCCTACTCACAGCTGTTTGTGTTTGTTGACTGATAACATAAATTGACTTTTTCTGATAATTCAAAAGATCATAAAAGGATAAAGTTTTATCGCATTTTATTATCAATAGTGACTTATAAAAATAAACAAAAAGCAAAACGAATTATCTCGCTAATGACTGGCTCGTCGCATTGTAAAATGCAGATAACAATACTTCTGTAAACAAAGAAGTTGATACATAAAAACTCTGATTAAAATAGCAAAAAAAATTACTTAGAAGCTATGTTCGATTTATCTTAGTATGAAAACGAAGTCATTTGTCGTTTGTCATTAAACGAGCAGACATTGAGTTCCATTTTTAGAAGGTAAATATTTTTTTTCTAACTGTGCAAAATCATGTTACGCATGAGAAAAAAATATCAGTTAACACAAACATTCGCAAATATCTATTTTGCTTTAAAAGTGAGCAAAATATCGGGTTCAGAGTACAAGAGTTTTCTCAATTGATTTTTTTTCTTATTGTATAAACAGTGGGCAAAGGACATCGTCAAGAAAATCAAAAAAGCAGTGAACGATAAGAATATCAGCTGATTAATCAAGAGAATACTTAAGCAAAAGTAAACAAAGCAATGACTGACAATGACGACGTTAATATTTTACTCAACTCAAACACGGCTCAAGGTCATTCCAGCAAATTTTGGAATTTTAAATTGGAACCGGCTTTGATGTTTATGTTCTTTGGATACAATTTGGCACAATCAATTGTTCCAAATCAATTATTAAAGGATACTTGTTTGATGTACGGTTATAATGTGTCAGAGTGTTCTCGATTAGGTGCAAATAATGACACGAAATATATTGAAGAGAAGATTCAACCTCATGTCGCCGAAATCATGATGATAAATACACTTTTAAATTCAATAATCCCAGCAGTTTTGAGTTTATTTCTCGGACCATGGAGTGACAAGTTCGGAAGGAAGAAAGTTTTCTGTGCAACTTTTATTGGATTTTCATTGACACTTGTCGCACTTTGTATCATTTCGATGATTTCTGATAAATTAACAGTGATCAATCCTTGGGTTTACACATTTGCTTATATTCCTTTAATAATTACCGGTGGCTGGCCAACAATGATAGTGTCAATTCTTTGTTATGTTACGGATTTAACAACTGAAGTCAATCGATCAGTGCGATTAACATTAATCGAACTTTTAATTTTTGTTGGCGTTTTATTTGGAACAGCATCAAGTAGTTACATCTTGACTCTCACTTCACCAACCACAGTCTTCTTAATATCAACGATTATTGTGATAATTTCAACAATCTACTCAATTGTGTATGTTGATGAGTCAGTGCAAGAAGTTGAAACAACTTCAAAATGTAATCAAATCCAGGAATTAATTTCATACGCACCAGTTATTGAAATGCTCAAAACTTGCTTTAAAAGGAGATTATTTAAAGAAAGAAGAATCCTTTGGTGCCTTATAATGATTCTTGTCTTTTTGATATTCTCAATGAATGGATCTAGTGGCGTCTTCTACCTCTTCGTTCGGGAACAATTTCAATGGACTTTAAAGGAAGCAACACTTTTCGATTCTGTAACAATGTTGATATCAATTATAGGATGTACCGTTGGTCTCGTGTTGTTCAAGAATCTTTTGAAACTCTCAGACTTAACTGTTGCAATCATCGCTATCATAAGTGGAACTATTGATACATTAGTGAGAGCATTTGCACAGACACCAAATATTATGTACATATCAGCAGTTGTTTGCCTTTTTAAAGTCATTTGTTTGCCTATGTGTCGTTCGATGATTGCATCAATAATTCCAACAAATGAAATTGGAAAAGTTTACAGTATCACAAGTTCCTTTGAAGCGGTTTCAAGTTTGATTGCTTCTCCACTTTACACTTACATTTATACACAAACTTTTACCACTTTCGCCGGTGCTTTTTATCTTTTGACTGCTGGCGTTTACATTGTGAACTTTGGACTTATAATTTGTGTCATGAAAATGAAGAAAACAAGAGAAGTGCTTTTGAATCCGTACACACCAATCAACAGTTGATTGAACGAATAATGTTGCACATTTGATCATTCAATCTACATGTCTTGTGTACACAATTTCTATTTATTTCTATTACAAATTTTGAAAATGATATTAAAGATATTTTATGGATTTTAATTAATTTTCTCTTTTTCTGATTATTGATTTATCTTCTAAGTTCACAACGATTCCAGGTTCAAGTCCGTAGAAAATTTGTCGTGGATCTTTTGTTTCACTCAACATTTCATAGTCAACATCGTCTTCAATTTTCGGCAGTTCATAGCCGTACTTTTGTGCCAGCACTAAACGTTCGTGAGAAATTGCTTCGGGATCGGCGAGATATCCTCGATTTTTAGGATTCGAATAGTATTCGATGGCATCTTGTGGTGGAATCATTCGTCTTGGAATTGGTACTCCTCTTTCGAAAAACTTTTTTGGATTACGAAGAGCTTGAAGAGAATAAGGATCGAAATAAGCTGTTCGAATGACTCCGCCGTTCTTCTCAATTGTCGCAATCACTAATTCATTTGCATGTTGAACTTCAATATTCACTTTTGTTTTAAAGATGTTTGCACCTTCATCTGTTAGCTGATAACCATATTGTCGTTGATCAGGAAAGAAATCGTAAAGACCAGTTAAACAAATTCTACAAAATAAAATTTAATTTTTAAGTGAGAAGAAATTTTGATTTTGGTTACTTACGTTGCTAAATCAATTGGTTTTGTAGTGTCGATTCTATCTGTGTCTATCATAGTTTGTAATTGATTCAGTGATATCGGAGGATATTCTCGTCGAAGGCTATATGAAATAAAATCATTTAATTATATTAAATTTATCATTTAAAATTTCTACTTACTGGTGATCTTTATAATATGACTCGTAGGTAAATCTGAGATAAAATGGAGTGTTTCCAGTTTCATATCCTAATCTCATATAATTACAATGAGACTTCATTCCATCTCCATGTTTATCACCGCCTGTAAGAGAAAAATCATTTAATGTGAGATTTTACAAATAAGAAAAATTAACCAAATTACCATGTTGAGCTCTTCCTCGCTTTTGAGTCTTATAAGCTCCTGGATTGTTTCTTATATTGTTTAATTTAACGCGTGGCAGTTGACGCATTAATTGGAGTGCTCGTTCTGTTGTATGCTTAACAGTTGACATTTTTATAAAAATTTATTTTTTCCGCAATTCATAACAAAATTGAAAATGCAGGGTCTAGAAGAAGGGTTTTCGCTTCATCATCGGCTCTTTTGCTTCATTTTTCGCTTCATTACTTCATTTTCGCTTCATTTCGCTACAAATAATAAAAATTCACAGATTTACACCATTAATTAGAGCAATAATAGACGAACTATATTAAAATGAATGCAGCAGAAGTCACGAAGCTTATGTCAGAACTTAAAGTTGCTGTTAAACCACGCCATCGTAGATTAAAAAATCCTGGTGGATCAGAAGGCAGATTAATAAATTTAAGCAAAACTGTTACTGCTCTTCTGAAATATGAACGAATTGAGGTTCACTACAGTCGTGGAGATGAAGCTCGTGGATATGCTGAAAGAGTAAGCTTTCTATTTATTAAAAGAATTATTTAATATTTCTTGGTTATTTAAGTTAATTTCGGATGCGATCAGATATGGTGACCAACATAAGCCAACGATGGAAATGGCAGACTTTTGGTTGCGTGATAAATCTGTCATTCATAAACTATTCAAAGTTTTATGTCCACGTTTTGAGAATTACAAAGGTTCAGCAACACGAATGTTCATGGCTCCGAGATCATACAACTTGGACAACAAAGATGTCCTTAAGAAGTATAAACTCTTATCAGTTTTGGAATTAAATGGAAATCCATATCCACCTGTACTTCCTGACCGATCTCAAAAGAACAGACGTCTTATCCATAATGTTTTGTTGAACGAAGCAAGGAAAGAATTTTATCTTCAAAAACAAAAATCAGAATCAGACAAAGATGTGAACGAAGAAATTGTCACAAAACATCCTGTTGAAAATATCAATGAAACAGAAACGAAATAGAATTAATTTGTAACTTTTATTAGAAATACTTTATAATAAAGAATTAAAGAATTAGAAAACTTAAATCCAAGGATCCCATCCTAAGTACATATTGGCGAGAATTGCTTTGTCTGTTGCCATCTCAATTAAGCATTGAACTTGATCTTCTACCGACAAGTCTTTCTCGCCAATTTGACTTCTGAAATTGTTTTCGTCACCTTCGGCTAAATTACAGTATGCATCGTACAATTGTTTGTTGTTTGCAATTTCCGACACTGACATTTCATCTTTAACAATTCGAACAGGATTTTCGCCTTTAAGTTTGCGTTCAACAATTGCGATTCTTTGTTCAGGATTCCAATCAGATATTCCCATCGAAACATTTGCATTTTCGATGTTCTTTTTCATCTTTGACCCATGAAGCCAGTCAAGGGTCGGTTCCCTTACAAACATTTCGAGACAAATCAAAATCGTCTGACTGAAATGACGAAAACATCTCATAACATGATTCATGTTCTTTCTAATCATTCCATTAACGCCCAAAGGTTCAACGACATTAACAAAATGCGATGTTAGTCGGAAGGGAACGAGCTCAGGAATTGAAAGAGTCGTCGCAGCACCAAATGCTACACCAAAATCGATTCCAATTAACTTTCCCGTTTTCATATCGATGAGAATGTTGTTCATGTGACGATCACCAATTCCTAGCAGCCAATGTGCGACATTCATCGCTGTCATGCTTGTGATAAAGTTTTGACGAAGGATGTAATAAGTTTCCATTGAAAATGCCGATTCCATTAACGATCGTCGAATGATGTCTTGAGGCAATAAAGCTTCGAACGATGCAAACTCTTCAGCCATCGCTCCTTTACCACGACGGAGTAATGCATTTGTGTAAGCATTCGAAAACGTCGTGAAATTTTCATTTCCAATGAGAAAGTTTTTATATTCATTACGAATTTCCGGGATGAAATCGTACAAAGATTTCTGCAGGAAGTTGGACGTAGTTTTATTAAGAAAGTCTGCCATTGTCGTTGCATCTTCCACAACCGAAATCATTCCGCAAGTTGAATTGATTGGAACAACTTCATAAGTCTGAATCTTTAATTTATTCTTCAAACAATTTTTATCCATTGTAAGCTGACGTGACATTGTGCAAAGCGCTTGTTGAATTCGTTGATCTTGTCGAAGATCTTCACCGTATTTAATGATGAAGCTGTAAGACTTTCCATCACTGCCATACATTTTTATTTCAATTGGTTGTTGTTTCGATCGGAAAACCTTCAAACGAGTCTCAAATCTAACAATTTTTACGTGCTGTTCAATGAAAGGTTTTCGATCGCCAACATATTGTCCGGGAATTTCAATGAAATCATTTTCACCGCACCATTTATATTCAGCGAACCAATTGCAAAGTTTATGAACTTCAAGAGTTTCAATACCGCGTCGATGTTTCCCTAAATTCTCGATTTGAAATCGAAGCTCATGCAAAAAGCTTTTTGTTTTCTGATTCCATTTCATGTTGAATACTTCGCGAATCTTTGCCTTAAACTCGTGAATAATCGAGAAACTTGTTCCCTTTAAATTTTCATTATTTTCAAAAACATTTTTATAGAAAACTTTGACAGCATCTTGAAACATTTTCGTGTTCATTTCAGGAAGTTTCGATTCAATTTCAAACTCAAAATCCTTAAAATGAGCTTGAATCATTTTCTCTGGAACTACAAGACATTGAAGGCATTTCATGAACATGTCAATGGTTGGATTTGAAATTGTTTCTCTGATTTTGAAAACATTTTCTTTCATCTTTGTTGTGATTTTATTATGATTGTTGAATGATAATTCGAAGGGGAAATAAAGAGCTGTGGGTGGGTGGGGAAATTAATTTGTTAATTATTTTCACTTAAATTAATTATCAAACTTACCGTTAGGATATTTGGTTGCAATCCTCATTAACAATTCATCGAGATAACAATCAGCTTCGAAATCATAGTTTGACATCATTTGAGAAATGTAAGAAATGAAATTCCATTCGGGAACTAACGTCAATTGATTATTAAACTGACTTGTTAGTTCATTGTTTTTCAAGTAGGGAAGTTGAAGAATCCAAGGGATGAAGAACTTTGCGTCACTTGATCCATGAGTAATTGCACGAAAAATCGATTCGAGAATTTTTATTTGAATTTCTTTTGACTAATTAATGAGAAGAAAAAGAAAAGTTAAATAACGCTTCATTATAATTAAGTTAAATTTACCGTTAACGCTCCACTTTCATAAACTTGATAGTAGAATTGGCCCAATTTATGATGAACTTCTCCAAGCATCGTTTCGTTCTCCATGCTGTAGTTTGTGTCTAAAATTTTTTGCGCTAACTTCCTGCCAAACTTCAAAGATAACTCAGAAAATCTCAACAAGTGATCAGTGACATTGGAAGTGTCAACGTCATCTGACACATCAAGAAGTTTAAGAATTTCTCGACTAAAATCAGCTGGAATTTCAATCGTTTCGTCTTCACTGCATTTCTTATAAATCCTCCATAATCTCAAAGATATTTCACTGGCACAAGAGTAAGCTTCAATTTTAATTTGTGGAACTTCAACCTCGCCTTCTATTTCAGCTTTGATGATACCATTGACAAGACTCTTCATTCCATTGTAAAGTTTCATCATTTTTTCATCAACTGATGTCAGTTTTTGATCCGCAACCATCATCGAATATTTTCCAACTGCTAATTTATATTTCTTGATCATTTCATTGCTTGACTTCTTTCGAATCTCATCTTTCAATCCATTAATGATGAACTTTGCAGCATCACAATTCTTCTGTGCAAATGCAACGTTTGAAATGTTTCTTTGAATGTTTAAAAGATAATCGAAAGAATCTTCTGTAACATTTCCAAACTTTTCATAATTTTCTTCAAGAATTCGATGGAAATTTCGACGATAAGCGAGAAGATCATGCCAAAGAACGAGTGAATCTGATGGTATTGGTTTCGATGTCTTCCAACTATGCAAAAGCTGCTTGACTTTCTTTTCAATCATCGAAACATCAGTTGACGTAGTGAGATGAATGAAATTTGTTAGTTCAGCGATATTTCTGGCTTTCAATAAACATTTATGTTTCTCATCGAACCGCTCAAGTCCACTAAACTCTTCACAACAAAAACGAATCGCTTTCTCAGCTTCCAATTGCCCTTCAGCAATCTTTGAATCTAAAATATGCAACATGATGATCTCTTCAGGAAAGTTTTCCTTCAAATATTTGCATTTCACGTCATCGTTGATCCACTCTTCAAGAATCTTCATAAACTCATCATCGACGTCTTGATCGTTGTTTAGAATCATTCGAAGTTCACTCTTCATTAAATGCGGCAATAAAGTTTCCTTATAAAAAGGAAATTTCTCATCCCAAGCATCATTGTAAGAGTTAAATTGATTACGAATTTCTTCAGTAATCACACGCCAATCGCTGAGCTTCTCCAAACAAAAGAATTTTGACTGATAATAAAATTCCTTCTCACTTGTATTCCTCCACAAGTTTTGATGAATTAATTTATCGTAAATTCCATTTGCATCAAAAAATCTTTCATTTGACTCGTAATCAATCGCTTTAATCAATTGATGTCGTGTTTCTGGCATTAAATTTAATTTTTCTGTGAATATTCCGGCAATAACTTCATACTCGTTCATCTTGTAATATAGTTCAATAAGTTTAAGCCAATGATGAAGTTTTATGTCGTCGTTGTTATCAAGTTTTATTCGTTTTTGTTGTGGCTCTTCAATTTCATCAGTTTCATTATTTTCTTCATTATTTAACAAATAATTTAATTGCGATTCAAGAAACAAAACACCAGTCACCATCATGTTGTTCATAACTGAAATATTTACCAACACATCAGGTGAAATTTCCAAATATTTTCCACTCTTCATTGTCATCTCAATCAATGTCATCATTAAAAACGTATCAGAATTCTTTGAATTAAGATTTTGTTTAAGAATCGACATGATTGAGTTGTTGATGGATTGGAAGAAATCGTTTTCAGTTTCCTCTCCCGATTCTTTTTGTTTCAGTATTTGAATGATGGATTGAAAGATGGAAATGAAGACATCGCGCGCTATTTGATCGTCAATCTTTGCGAGTGCTTGAAGTGGAAGAAGAACAGCTAAAGTGTTGAAGAAAAAGTCTGGAAGTTCACCAAGACGATAACGACGATAAAGTTTCACTTCTTTGCCTTCTCGTGATTGTCTGAATTTCTCTCGGCTTCTCGCTTCTTGGAAGTTTCTTCGGTCAATCGCTTTCATTGCGTAATCTTTCGAACGATTCTCTTCATGCTGTCGCAAAATTCGATGACGTAAATAATCAAAAGCTTCGTCATGTCTCTTCCCTTCCTTTTTTCTTGCTATTCGAGCTTCAATGTCATCATCAGCAGCTGAATTTGGAGTGAAACTTCTCGATCTCATGTCAAGATATTGCGGCTTAAGATTAAAGAAAAGTGAATTCTGTGTTTGTTGAAAGTTGAAACTTTGTGAAACTTGTGTGAGAATCATCGGATCTTGCGTGGGTGTAAACATCATCGTGTCATTGCCAAGTTGCGTTGCACGAACCATTTGATCGTAATAAGAACCATCACCAGCAATTAAAGTCTTCTGCTGCGATTGAACAAATAATGGTGGCAATGATCGTTTGCTGTTCATTTTGGTCTCGATTGGATATTCAAAGAAATCTTTATCTTTGGTTGAGTCGTAATCAAGAAGTCGTTCTTTCGATTGAGGATTTCTGATGGAAATGTCAAGCAAAAGTTGGGTTGAGTAATGAAGAAATTCACGTCCAATATTTGGATCGTAAAACTTCTCCAAAAGAACACGAAATCGACCAATAAAATCCTTCGGAAGTTCATTGTCAAGACTTAAAAAGTTTGCCACGCGATTTCTTATTTCAACGTTGTTGTCAATGAAACCTTTGAGAATAATTTCGATCGCTTTCTTTCGTATCAATGAAGACATTTCATCACTTTTAAATCTTTCAACAATGAAAATCATCATTTCGTAAAGAATTCTTCTGACATCATCACGTGGTGAGTTCACCAATGGCATTAAATCATTCATAAGACTTTCAATCTCATCATTCTTAAGATATTCCAAAGATTTATTCGCAATGTGAAGAGAAATTAATTGAAATTCATTTTGCTTGAGAAGATTTTTGATTCCCATCGAAATAATTTCACGATAAACAAATTCGCCTTCAATCTCGAGACGTGCAAGAAACATTTCCAAATAAATTGTTTTAATCTTTCCAATCGCTTTCGGAATGCTAAATTTAATCAAAGTCATGAATGGATCGAGAATTCTTGGAAAACTTTTCTGAATTCCATACAAAAGTTGAAGAAAAGCATTAAAATCATTTCCAGCCTTTCGTCTGATCTTTTCAAGTCTCTCTGTGATGTCACTGACAATTTGAAAGTTTTCATCACCTTCAACCATTTGACAATCGCCAACTATTTGATGCAAACACATTCCAAGAAGTTGTGCAGCTGCTCGATAAATTTGCGAATTTGAATGACGAAAACAATTCACAATTGCAGCGATAAACTGTTTCCTTTGTTCAGAATCTTTCCATGGAACGATGTCATTGATAAGCAAAACTGCATTCAATTGAATTCCACATCGAAGATTTAAATTCATTTCTTCTTCCAAAGGCTTTTGCAGTAAATCCAGCAATGTTTGTGATGGAATTTTAACAACTAAAATTTCTTTCCATGTCTCGACGAGCTTTTTGATCAACTCCAAGTTTAATCGAAAAATTTCACTTCGTTCGTTGTAAGCATTTTCCATGAGAAACTTCATAATAAAGCAAGCATCTTCCTTCTCGCTCATCGTTGTTGGCTTATAAACGGGACTCCATGATAACAACATCGTCACTAAATCCGTGATGAAGAAATTCATTTTCAATCCACAACATTTGTCGGCGATGACTGACATGACTGGTCCAAGCAAGAACTTCGCATAGTAAACAAAAACATCGCGACAATTCTCAATGAGCTTTGCCAGAAACATTCGAACATTCTTATGGACATTTCGACTTCTTAATGGTTCAGCTAATGACAAAACCCATTCGAATTTCTTCTCATCACATTTCTCAAAATCCATAAACGGCGTAATTCGACATTTATGCATGTGATTAACAACACCAACAAGCACTGACATCACTTCATGATTATTTATTGGAGTTGATTCAAGTTGAAGTCGCATCGTTCTTTGTTGTTCATCTTCCATTCGTTGCTGTTGACGTTGAAGTGCTTCACGATTTGAGAACACAACTGAATGTGACAAATCAGTTTTCGTCAGTGATTGACTCAACGAATGTTCGAAAATTGACGAAGAAATTTTTCTCTGACTCGATGTCGTTGATGCTGTTTGAAGGTCTTTAATGCTGACAATGTATTCCCTAAGTGACGGCAATTCATCAAATTCTTGTGTGAAATTTCCATACAAATCTTCGTTTTTAGTGTCAATAAAGTTTCGCCAAATGTAACCAGTTTTAGACGATTCTTTAAACAACGCAAGATTATAAATCAAAGGATTGTCTTTCGTGTTGGAAACAATTGAAGCTAAAGCTCGATAACAATAGCAATGAAATTGTCGGAATAATTCTTGTCGCTTTGGATCATCAACAATAAATGTGATGACAGTTCGAACTTCCATCGCTTTCTTGATAAAATCTTTAATTAGTTCCGTGCCTTTAACTTCCAATTTCCCTCCATAAGTGAAACTTTCTTTCTCAATGATTGAACATGGAACAGTCGCTGCAAATGCTTCAATGATCATGTAACCAGCACATCGATTCACAAAACCATTTTCCATGTCAACATTTAAAGGCGCTTCAATTAAACTCCAAATCAAGTTCATCTTTTGTCGAATGAAAGATTTCATCACATTTACATGAGAATTCTTCATGATTGTTAACAAAAATCGTGAAACAAATTTAAGGCGAATTTCTGGTTCACATTTATTGGTTGAAAATTCATCAAATGTTTGGTTCATGATAACTTCTTGTTCTGTTGATGACAATCGTTCCATTAAATTGACTTGAACACGTTGAAGTTTTGATTCCATGATGTAAGCATCGTCAGATATTGTGATGTTGATAATGAATCGATAAACAGCTGGCGAACGACTCGTCAAAAGTGCTTGAAATAATTCTTCTGTGAATCTCACAAGTCCAACTCTTGCCAGACTTCCCTCAGGAAATTCGCGCGATCTTAATGGCATATTGTATTGCATTGAGTTCAAATCATTCATCAACTTCTCATTCAACGCCGTGTCATTGCTACTTGCAACACATGGAAGGAGAAAAACTCCTTTCGACTTTAGTTCAAATGAATAATTTCGATTTTGAAGGAAATTAAAAAGCCAAATTTGTAAATTTTCAAGACGATTTCCAAGTTCATGAAGTTCAATTGGAGATGTCAAAGCCATTTTTGTGATGAGATTGATGATCGCCAGATCAACTGAGTTAAGATTATTGTCCATTTCTTGTGATATTTGATAAATTATTGGCCAATGTTTAATCATTGTTTGCAAGTTAACATCGAGAAGTTCTTTGTTGTCAGTGCAATGTTTAAAAATGTAATCGTTGAGTTCACTGAGAACTGCAACAATTCTCAACCGATTCGTATCGTTTGTTGTTTTCATTTCATTCACCAATAGTTGAATCGTTTCTTTGATGTTTGATGTGAATAATTTGAAAATTGGCTGCTTAAATGTTTCAATGAAATGTTCGCCATGTCTGATGCTAGAAGATTGCGAGATCATCAACTGCATGTCATTGAATGAGAAAGTCACAGTTGTTGATAGGAAATCATTGATTTTCAAGCATAATTGAATGATGTTCGAGGCATAAGCTTTTGCTGAAGGTGTCAATAATTTTGGTCGTTTAACATTCAATTTTTCTTCCACAACACATTGGAAAAGTTTCTTCAACAAAACTTCCGCGGTTTTGACGAGTAATTGTTGAGCTAACGCATCGAACGACAAAACATGTTTCAATTGAATTAACATCAAGTCAATTCCACGTAATTTGTTGCTTTCTAGCAAACTTATCGTTTTCTCATTCAACGACTTGTCACAATTTTGCCAAACTTCGTTGAAATTCGTGATGACTTCAGTACGCAGAACTTCAATCAAAGATTCTTTAAATTCATTTGGTGCATGGTCGTTGATTGATGAGATGAATTTGATAATTCTTTCGGGTAATTTAATCAAAGAATTTTTCGTTTTATAAGAATATCCAAGACGTTGTGGTAAGAAAATCAATTGCTTTGTTATATCGAAGATTTCAAATTGATATTTCGTAAGAAATTCACTCACTTCATCGATCTCGATGGAAATTGTGAATAAATCAATAATTTTCACAAGAATCAAACTTCGAATGACGCTAATATTGTCAACATTTCGATTATACATTCTCGCTTCACGATTCATTTGACTTGTATTGATGTGCGATTCATTTGCTAATTCAACAATGTCGATGATGTCTTTGTTGATGAAACCTTTGAGAAAGAAATAAATGATTTTCAGCACAACTGAATGTTTGAAAAGTTCATTCTTTTGCTCGCTATTGACGAGATCATTCGTCAAGATCCAATGATAAAAGTCCAATGAACTTAAGAACGATTCCATCCATTTGCAGATTTCTTTGAAAATTGATCCATAAATGCCCGCTTTGATGTGACTTAAATGCTTCAAATCAGGTGTTGTTGCAATTCCGTTTCGCTCACCAACGACGAGAATCTTCTCAACGTTCAAAATCTTCCCACAAATTTCTTCTTTGACACCGCACACTGGAAGAATTTTAAGGAACATCTCCATGCAATTGTGCCTGTATCTGGAATGATGTTGATGACATCCACTCTCCTTAAACAGCCATTTTAAGACATCAATCAAAGTTTTTCCTTCAAAGCCATTGGGTCGGATTCTTTCGGTACTTGCACGATGAAAAATGTCACTTCGCTCGACAAAGACACGAGTTAAGTGACTCATTGTTGCAGTTATTTGTTCGAATTGTTCACTGTTGTCGTCAAGATTCACTGAGAAGTCTTCGCTGTTTCTGTAAATGATAAGAAATTAAATTTAATGTGAAGAATTTCGAATTGAAAGAAAGTTACTTGAAATTTATCGCAAACGTGTCTAATAAATAAATCCAATAAACATCGATTAAAGCTTCATCTTCTCTCACAATTCGATAGATGTTGTTAAAAGCCAAAGTCGCCCCAATTCGTCTTGAAACGTTCGTTTCGATTGACATCTTTCTTAGCTCAAAGAATAAATCTACAAGTTTGATTGGTGAAGCTTGTCTTTGGTTTCTGTTTGTCGTTTTGTTCACCCATAAAATAAATTCACGAAGTAATCGAGCTGACAAATCTTGAACTCCGCTGCTTTTTTTATAGGAAATCATTTCCATGAGTACTTCAATTATCACAGTCGTCAATGAACTTAAGATCTGTGATGGTTGTGCAAAGTAATGCATCATTTGCATAAGAAGTGGTTCGAACAATTGACGCACTGTTTGATCTTGATCAGTTGCAAGAACTATCAGATTTTTACAAATTTCTTTCCACAATGGAAGCGTTTCAGCTCCATCAAGATTCTTGCCCATGATGTACAGAACCAAACCATGAAGTAGCTCACAAGCAGCAATTTTCGTTGTCCTTTCACTCGATGACAAAGCCAATTGGCAAACACGTTCAATAAGATTGTCAAGAAAGATGTTTGGGATCAAAGGATCTTCACAAAGTAATCGAATTCGAAAAACATTTGCGACATGATCGCGCACCAACTTTTGATCGAATTTCGAGAGAATAAATTTGACATCGTTGGGGTCAAACCTGCCCAATGTCAATAAAATTCTCTTTTTGAAACGTGTCAAATCAGTTTCAATCGTCGTTTGAATGATGAAAGAATTCTTCAACGATTTCTGGAAATCTTTTGAATCTCCCGAATCACGAGTAGACAGAAATGATTCCAAACATGGCAAAACTTCTTGCAATAATT
This sequence comes from Clunio marinus, assembly GCA_900005825.1. NCBI lineage: Eukaryota > Metazoa > Arthropoda > Insecta > Diptera > Chironomidae > Clunio > Clunio marinus. The sequence continues at coordinate 1,189,281 of CVRI01000021.1, read as the reverse complement.
TTTCTCTTGTCTTTGGGTCATCGGAAAGTGAATCGAGCATTTTATCGAAACACGTTAAAGCTTGATTTGCAATCGACAATAAACTTCTTCCAACATTAAATCCAATGACGAAAATCGGAATAAATTCATCAGCAAACTCAATAAGAATGTCAATTGGAACTTGAAAGACAAGTCGAAGAGTCGCAATTTGAAGTTCACTTGATAAAAGTTGACATCGGGAAATGATCATCGATTTGATATAAAAACTCAGCGATTCTTCGATTTTCGTCATGTCAAAGTCGGTTGCATTTGTAACATTCAAACGATTGATAACTTTAAGAGCAGTTTCAATTAATTGAAGAAATCCCGACACGAGCGGATGCTTAAACGACAATTTTATGCTATTTTCCAACCACATCTCAATCCATTGCAAGAAGTTCTTCTCCAAACATTCATTTGACTGCAACAATATTAAATCACTGTAGAAGTGAACGATGTTGTACAGAACTTGAAAGTTCTCAGCTCGTAATGGTTCCAAATCTAAACTTGGATCGCTGAATGAAAATTCCTTTTCGACATTGTTGGATTCGTCATAAAATTTTCTCTTTTTCGTGCTTAAATCCAAAGACTCGACGATTTTAAACAAATTATTAATAAAATGCATGTAAACAAGACTTGAAATTTCTTCATGATTCTCATCTAATGGTGACAATAAACGACTCCAAAGTGGTAAATATTTCTTATAAGTTATCGTTTCCTTCCAATCTTTAACATTCTCAAGATTCTCTTCAAGATCATAAACTGATTGATGACTGCAAGTCCACAGAATTCCTTGCCAAACAATCGACTCCATAACATCGTGTAACATTTTTCCACCTAACATTCAATGAATTAAATTAAGTTAAATCAAATTAACAACTTTTTTATACTCACCAAGTTTCTGAAGATTTAATAAAGTTTCCAACAATGAAGAGGCCACCAATGGATGATGCGCCGTTGATAGAAAATGAAAATCTTTAATCAAAATCACCATAATTGTCTCAAGCGATTGCAATTGTAAGCCAGAAATTTCATTTAAATGTGTCATAATCTTGGAAAGTGATTCGACATAATGTGGAAGATGTTCGAGAACATCTCGTCGTTTTAATCGATCGTTAGTGTAATAAGAATATTGAGTTCGTTGCATCACAAGATCGAAACGTTCACTTAAATATTTCGATTCCAAAAGAACTTGACAAGCACCAGCCATGATTCCAAATCCACGAATTGCTATTCGAATTTCATGTGGTTGAGAATTTGGCGATTCCAAAGTTTCTTGAAAATATTTCATGAAGAACAAAAGAATTTGTTTGTCTTCGATTGAATTACGATTCTCAATTGTTGTCGCGATGAATTGATGGAATGCATTTGTCGCAAAAATTCCCACACTTTTGTCTTCGTAAAGTTTCGCATTCGTCCATTTCTTTAATGTTTTATGCCAACTTTTATAATCACGAAAGAAAAATGTTGGAATTTCATGTAAACCGCCGTAATTTTCAATCAATTGAAGATTGTTACGAAAGGCCACACGTGTTGTTGGGTTTGGAAGTCTATCAGGATCTGACAATTGAAACATGCACTCATAAAGTTTCTCACTAAATTGAGGATCTTCATCAATTGTCGGTGTGAAATGAATCAAATGACTTTTAAGTCCTTCGACAGCTCCACTAATCACAACCATTGATATCGACGCTTTGTCATCTTTGAAGAGTGATTGAACGGTTGCAATCATTTGATTTCTCAACTCAATTGCTTGGCTGTCGAGAAACTTTTCTGGATGATTTTTCGAAAGTAAACCCAGAAGTTGATATGAATGTTGTTGAAACCGCATTGGCGGATTTTTCTGCTTGAAAATCGATGCGACGTCTGTTATAACTTTACTTAAATCAACATCATCTCCAAAAGCATTATTTGATAGGACTTCGTGAATAGTTTGAACGGCACTTTCCTTTTCAATGGCACTTGTGCTGACATTTTGAATGTAAATTGTGCAAATGTCAACAATATTTTTTGAATATATTTTGATTTTATCAGGATGTTTCTTTGTGAGTGTTTGAATCAACTCAAAAACTTTCTTATTACATTCGTTGAACTTTTCACTCTTCAATATGTGCAAGGATTTGGCGAGAAATCTCAAAACGTCAATTTTTTGTTCATTCCATTCCAAAAGAAGTTCAACAGCGTAGTCTTTAAACAAAATTAAATTTAATATGTATGAATAAATTTACTTAAAAATGTTTTGCTTACAAACTTCTGATGGTGATGCTAAACCTTCAATATGCTCTGTAAGAATTCCAATAATTTCCAAACATTTACTTTGATTCTTGTTCTTAAGCTGCTGGCGTAGTTTTTCTAGCAATCTTTTAACAACATCTTGGTCCGACATTTTTATCACCAAACCTCTTTCAATTCTTTAACCATCACCATGAAATAAAAATAAATGAAACAATTTCACAATTTGTTGTTAACATAAGAAAATTAATTGTTCAGTGTTAAATTGTAAATTACACCACGAAATTCATTTTGATTTCATTCACTTTTAAATTATTTATGACACTAAAACAATAAACTTACATTTTCTTTCTACATTTAACATTTATTTGATTAAATAAGCTTCTTTTTAATTTATTTTTTGTTTGACGCGCTAAATTTGTTTTGGTTTTTGCAGGGATCCCGCAATTTTATTCACACCGGTAAACGACCTATTTCTTCCTAAACTTTAAATTTACTTTTTTCGTGCGGTATCTTGAGAGTAAGACAGTAATTTGAATGTTTTGGTTTCAGAAATTTTAGAATAAATTTTATTTCCCAGAGTTTTGCTTTCAACGACCTTATATAGAAAAATTCTGTACTAATTTATAATATTTTTATTATGGAGCAACCAACAAATGTAAGTTTTATGAAGGTGAATATTTTTATGAAAGTTTTTCAATTTTAAAATTTTAGTCGAGTAGAATCTTGAAAAATGGCTTTAAAAATTCACTATTGAAAAGAAAACATGAATCGATCAGTGAATATATACTCCAACAAAAGGATTCTAACAAAATTTTTGTCGTTGAGCAACCAGAAAGAATTGAAAACCAATCAATTCAATACACGGGAAGTTTCTATTCTGATAAGATTCTCAATGAGTAAGCTTTTTATCTAATTTACGAATAGTTAACTACGACTTGTTAATTTCAGAACCGATCCATTAAATGACTTAGATGATCTCATTAGTTACAGTCCAGAACCAAATAACTTCGAACTTGAGGAAACATCACAGAACAAAATTTCCACTCAAGAAATTTCATTGGAGTCAAATTCAACTCAAAATTTCTTCCTTCAACAAGAAAATTGTTTCGAAACATCACAAATTCTTCCTCAATGCATCGAATGTAAAGAAGATCCAAATGCTAGTAAATATAATTGCAGATTTTATGAATTTCGAAAAATTCAAAGAACAAATGGAGACGATTTGAAAGTTGCTGGATTTCTCGATCCTCACTGTGATCCCAAAGATGAAGATGTTAATTTGTGGACCAAGTCATACTACAAAGTCGATAAAGATTCATCCGATTACATTCTAAGCTTCATCGCTAGTCAATTTTGTGAAATTTCTGAAACCGAATTAAAAGTCAAGAAAAGTCAACAACAAGTCGCTTGGAAACGTTCAGTTCTTCAAGTTCGAGAGATTTGTGATGTTTGTGAGACATCATTGTTTAATCTTCATTGGAGTTGTACAAATTGCGGTACTTGTGTTTGTTTCGATTGCAGTACGGAGAGATCCGCAGGATTTGCTAGATGGAAGCCTAAAACAAGAGTCGATAAAACCACACGAGACAACTTTTATTGGTATAAATGTCATAACAATGCCAATCACAACATGCTTTTAACACAAATGATCACAAACGATGCTTTGACAATTCTTAATGACACTTTACATAAACAATGTGAGGAACGAAGCATCACACAAAATTGCGGCTGCAGTTTAAGAATAAAAAATTGTTTGAAGATGGAATCAAAGAAATTACTGCTAGGTCAACCGAGAACTGACTCTTACCACAATGTTCTTCGTCAAGTAATGAAATGTCAGAGACATAAAAGCATTAAAATGAATCCTTCACGACGATTAAGTCTAATGGATCAAAAAAGACTTAACCAATGTGTAAAGTTCACTTATTTAGTTCAAAATCGTGTTATAAAGTTTTTGGAACCATCAGAATCAGAAGAAATGTACAAACTCTTCCAGAACCATTGGGAACGTGGAGTGCCAATTGTTGTCGCAAATATAACAAAAAATATGAATAAAATTATTTGGTCGCCAGAATATTTTAGTTCAAGATTTGGTGATGAGAAACATGTCATGATAAATTGTTCGAACGGCGTTGCAATAAATCGTGTAGCAATGAAATATTTTTGGGATGGATTCGAGTCAGTTAAGAAGCGATTACCAAAGGAAAATGATGAAGAAAAACTCGTTTTAAAACTGAAAGATTGGCCAACTAGTGATGACTTTGCTGATGTCATGAAGGAACATTTCGATGATTTAATGAAAGCACTTCCATTGAAAGCTTACACAAAACGAAATGGAAAGTTTAATTTAGTTCGCTATCTTCCTGATTTCTTCTCACTGCCAGATTTAGGACCGAAAATGTATTCAGCATATTCACAATCACATCCATCAAAGCAAGGTTCGACTAATCTTCATCTCGATGTTTCTGATGCAATCAATGTGATGGTTCATGTGAGTAAACCTTTTGATTGGCATTTAGCTCCAAATCAATACAGTGCCGAAGCAATAAACAAAGCTTTAGATGCAGCTGGAGCTGATAAGGTTGATAAATATTTCCATTTGAACAATGTTAAGTTGCCGGGTGCAATTTGGCATATTTATCCAGCACATCAAGCTGATGAGATTCGAAAAATTTTAAATGCAGTTGCAATAGAGAGAGGAAAACCTTTGGGAGTTAATGACGATCCAATACACGATCAAAATTGGTACATCGATGTTGAACTTAGACAACGCTTTAAGGAAAACGACATCGAAGAGTATATGATCGTTCAGTATGAAGGTGACGCTGTCTTCATTCCAGCTGGAGCTCCACATCAAGTTCTCAATGTTCTTGATTGTATTAAAGTTGCATTGGATTTTGTTGCACCGGAAAACATTTCTGAATGTTTAAATTTAACAGAAGAATTTCGCATTCTTAGTACACGACATCAAAATCGGGAAGATAAATTACAAATCAAAAATATTTTGTATCACACAATCAAAAATTTGATTTGGGACAAAAGTGATTTATGACTTTCGGATGCAGCCTTGTTTCAATCAGAGTTTTGATGTAAGAGAATAGATAAATTGTGAAAGTACAAAAACTTTCTTTCCAGTGATAAAATTTAGTCTCAAATCGAGAGTTCTTTTCAGTTCCAAATATTTGTGTGTAAAAATCTTTTTTTATTCAATCAATGTATAAATATAATTTATTCTTCATAAAATTCATTCAGAAGATTAATAAAAAACTGTTTTGTCATCATCAAATGGAACTTTCCGATAGGGATCGCTGAAGCGACGTTTATGATACAAATCTTCCTCCATATTGTAGTATGAATAAGGATGATAAGAATAATACTCAGGATTTTTATAATCTTTTGTTTTATCGACATTATTTGATGGGCCCAGTCTTACTTCACTTGGAGAGTCATAAAATGCTCGAGGTCGAACTTCACAAGGTTTATAAAATTTGAGATTCCATTGAAAAGGTTGCTGATAATTTTCTTTTGGCTTTTTCCATGGTCTTGGAATGAGAACAATGCGATAATAACAAATTTTACAGAAATGTCGAAAAAGTGACATCGAAAAATATTAAAATTTAATTTCAGGTAAATATATTAAGTGGCAATCAATGACTACTATCACTTTTAAAATTTGATGATTTTTGGAATTTTTGGATCAGGAAATTCAACTTTTTGTTGGTAACCAGTGCAAGCATCAAAATGTTTTGCAAGCTTTGATGTTCCAATAACGCATTGACAAATTGGACACATTGAGAAGACAATCGAATGATTAATGAAATCTTGAGCGTATTTTGTTGTGGTTGTCGCAGACTTATCTTCATCATCTTCATCGTCAATATTGACAACTTCACAAAGATTCTCAACTTTCGGGCCGTTGTCATTTGTGATGTCAATGACTTCACGAACTTGAATTGAAGTCTTCAAATGATTTCGTGAATTGTTTTTGAGTGGAGGACGCGGTTTTGGAAACATGTAATGAACATTCCTTAAATATTTCTTTTCTACTTGTTTTGTCTTTTGATTGATGCGAGATATTTCAAAAAGTTTAAAGAACTGACCGCCACCTATATAAATGAATTGTTATAAATGAATTTAATTAAGTTATGACAAATGAAGTTATTTAAACTTACATTTCGTTTCGTGAGTTTCCAAATAACTGTGTGATGAATTAGGCATTGATGTACTTCGAATGACACCATAGAATGGAGCATAATTTTCACAAGTTCCTACACATTTAAACCACTGCGTTGGATAATTTTCTTCATCAGGAGATGATTGAAAGTTGTGGCAAGCCTGTGGATGATCAGAACGTTATAAAATGAATTACATTTGTAATTTTATTAGAAATTTACTGTGATTTGTGTTCCTATTTTATTGTTGAGAAACCTCATAATTTGCAGAAAATTCTCATCATGATCATATAAGCTGATAGATCCATTTGAAACAGCTTTGAGATATAAATGGATTAGAAAATGAAAGAGAAGAGAAATCAGCTGAATTCGAGGACGAACCAAAGCCGTATGTTCAACAAGTAGGCCTCTGTATACTTCAGATATCAAATAAAATGAACCACAGCTGGGCAGTTCTGATGTCTTCCATTTAACAGTCCAGTTGGCGTTCTTTAGCCATTTTTCCATGTAATGCTTTTTCAATTTATTAAATATGATTTGGATATCTGCTTCAATATTTACTAAACTCCAGTCTGGTTTGTTGTCTATATCAATGTAGGTGTTTATGATCGGCATGAAATAATCATCTGGTGAACCTTTTTCACTGCGAATCTATTTGAATTAAACTCAAATATTTATGTTGATATCCTAAAAATTTCAAATTCTTACCCTTATTGTTTGTTGATTGTCATGAGTACTCTTTTCCACAATTTTATAGGATTCATTCGTTTGATTCGTGGATGATGATTCTTCATCAGATAGTTCAATTACACTTTGATCATTTTGATTACTATGAGCTAACAAACAAATATCAACAATTTATCGTATAAATCAGTTATTTTGACTCACTTGTTGCTTGTATTCCGTTTAATTCTTCATGTAGGCGTTTAGCAACATGAAAATCATTTTCAATCAACGACATTATTAAATAAAATGTTAGAAATCAAAAAAATTTATAATTTTGATTCGCGGGAAAAAATCATTTGAACTTCTGTAATGTGGCATATTTGAAACAAAATGTGTCTTAGATATTTCAAATTTTAAAACCGCTGTAGAAAATTTTTCTTCCTCAAATAAAATATTCTGGAATATTGATTGAATTTAAGATGTAAAATTAAACAAAATATTGTCTTTTACACAGTTTTTTATTAGAATCTTCCGTGGTTATCACAAATTATTAATTATTTAATTGATTGTTTTGAAAGAAATTGTATATTTTTCAAATCTTCTATCCTATCTATGAAACTATATCAATACTATTTGATGCTGATGAATTGGTCGATATCTCTTCATCATCTTCTTCGCCATCCTCGTCACCATTTTCTTCTTCTTCAAGTTTAAATGGTAATTGTGTGTTGAGCGTGGGTGGAGGAAAAGAATATTGTCGTTGGCGTGAATATTTTGAATAAGACTTTGAATTCTTCTCACTTTGATCTACGTTTTTTGTCTGCATAATTTTTAAAGTGAAAAGAAAATTAAGTTCAACAATAATTTCGATGAAAATCATGCGGAAGCATAACTCACCAAAGAGAATGCATTTCTTCATGCACGTATTCAATTAAGAGTATTAGAAGTCAAACAAATTTGTCATACGACTAAACAAAAAGCTTAAAATTTATTCATGCACATTTTTAAGTAGGTTCCAACATAAAGACTACGTAGTCATATTTAAGAGTTATTTACTACATTGAAGATAAGTAAAATTTAATTTAAGATGCTAATTAAAATTGATGGCAACAAGAAACACATCAATTGTTTAATGAAATCTATCTAATGTTACTTCAGAGATTGATGACAGTGGTGCAAGATTTGCCAACGATGCAGGATCATTGCTTACCAACAAGTCGTCAGTATCATTCGCATTATCAATGTCATCGTCATTATTTGGTGATTTAATAGAATTTTGTGAGCCAACCAAGGACTCCCATTGGGGTTCGTGATCCATTAATTGACTCTCTGTGAACATGATTAATCATCATGATTGTGTTAATTGATTGAACAAAAAGTTGTTAATTAGAATAATTATTCATTCATTCACTTACCTCGATAGCCTCCATTAGAATCTTTAAGTGGCTTTTCTGTCTCGATTGTTTGTTTCGGAACACCAGCAGTTCCATTCTTCAAGATGCTGATTAAAGGTTCGGTCGATTTTGTTGCTTTAGCATCGGGATCTTCAAATGAAACAGGTTTATAAGAGATTTTCCTGGATCCAGGTGATTCAAGCATTTTAGCTGCTTGTTCTTTTGACCAAATTATACTTTCATCAGTTTCTCTTTCAATTCGTCTCTTATGCGCTCGATCGGAACGATAAACTTCAATCATGCAACAAATAATGATGACAAAGAAAAGTGTTATCAAAACTATGAACACAACTTGAGTTTGTTCTTCTTGTTCATCATTATCAACATAATTTGACTTGTATGGAATCCTAGCGGGACTGTCTTCGACCCAATTTTTATCAGTTCCCAAACTTATATTGAGTAGAGGCTCGTCAATAAGTTTTTGAACTATTTCAAAATGAGCATTACATTGTGCTGATCTTACACCAGATGGATTCAAAACAAGAATATTTTCAGCTTCAGTTTTTGTAAACAGCATGTATTCGTCAAGTGGTTTCAATGATTGATTGTTAACTTCCAAGAAAATATCTGAAAGAAAATTATTTATGAAAAAAAATTATCTTGTGACAGTTGCTGCAATAATTTGTGACAAAGTTTTGAAGTGATCGTACTAATGTGTCATCACTCATATAACATGTTGTTCTACTTCAGTCGGATACAACAACTTTGACACATGTGTTGCAGTGACGACAAATCTAAACTTTTCATGCAAATTGCAATTTTTAAGTTCTTACTTGATAAACATCCACTGTAGCTTTTATAAATAGCAAAGCGCGAATCAGTTGAGTTTATTCCACCAATATAAACTTTATTAGATGATTCAGTCATAGGTTGTGTGATATTTCGAAGAACATTCTCAGTGAGATTTACTTCCGCTTGATCAATAAGTAAAACTGCGTCATCAAAATCTCTAGAAATTGGTGGATTATAAAAGAATTGTTTAGTCATCAAAAAGAAAAAAAAGAAATATTAATTCAATTTTTTAAAACCTTTTGTAATAAACTGAATGTCTTGCATTATTAAGGAACTCATGTTGAATGGTCGCTGAATAAATTTGACCATTTCTGTCTTCTTCAAAGAATAAATATCCGTCAGTGTCAATGCCAACCATCAGATAATATGTCGGAATGTCTGTCTGCAGCAGAAGCATAATCCGATTAGCTCTTCTTAAGTCTCCACTTGAGAATGCAAGTTGAAGCTTCAAATGATCAATTTTCCCTTCCAAAGCATAAATTCTTTGTAATCCCGATTCGCCAGAAAATTCAGCGCCTTTCTCTTCCATGCAAAATTCTCCTAAGAAACTTGTATGTTCACAATTACAGAAAACTTTATGATCAGCGTCTTTTTTGGCGAAATTCTCAGTACAAATGCCACCATTCTTGCATGGTTCTGCATCACAATACATTTGGCAATCAGCAAGAACTCCATCAGATTCGTGAGCTTCATTAGCCTTTGCAAGTTCAGGAAGATCAACGAGATTATCACCAATCTTTAGTCCTCTTACACATCCAACGAGACCATCGAGAGAATTGCTGTTAACTCTCAAAAGATTTGAAGGATCATAACCAGCAATGTTAAGTTGAAAGTAGAAAACTGTTGGTGCCGGTGGTCGATGTGGTGACAAAACTTCAGCATCGGGATTCGTCCAAGGTTTGTTTGAATATTCTTCTAACAACAAGACGCCTTTCTCAAGTGTCATATTAAATTCATTCACATGAAGAATTGTTGATGTTTCACTTCGAATTACCGCAATCTGAATGCTTTTACCACTACTCAACTCTTTATTACTGACTGTCAAATTGACAATCTCATTTCCATGATTGAAAAGGTAAACAACTTGATTAGCATTCGTTATGTAAAGATGAATAAAGTTGTTGAAATTATCATGAGCATAAAGAATCAAAGCGTGATCGTCATAAGTTCGAATGTTGATTAATAAATTCTCTCGTAATATTCCACGAAGAAGTGACGAACCGTCAGTATCGTTAACAAATATTTTTTTCAAATACGAGACTCGATTTGTAAATGTTAATGCTTTTTCATTGTAATCTAAAAATGATCAAATTATTATTGTCAATAATATTTCATCAATCACCAAATAACTCACTTTTTTCACAAAATTCTCCAACATGTGCCCAAGGATTTTTACAAACACATTGAAAGTTCGACCAGAGTTCTTTGCATTGTCCACCATTCTTACATGGATTTGGAACACAACTTGGCTTACAATCTTTGATAATCTCTGATAGATGAACTGACATGTAGCTGTATATGTCAAGAATTTCTCCATTCACGACAAGACCTCTGAAGCATCCAATCAATCCTTGCTTGACTGAAGCTTTCTTTAAAAGATCTGCTGTTGCACCTCCGATATACATTGAACCTTCAAAAGGTCCAAACTCCTCTTCTGGTAACAAATTGACCATTTCGTAATCCGTATTGATCATAAATCTCACATGATAATCATTGTAGTCGATCCAAATCTTATGCCATTCACCACCATTGAGCTTCCGATTCGAGTTGATGACCATTTCACGTGATGTTCCCGTGTTTAATGTGAATGCAAATGTCAATTGATAATCTCCAGTCAAGGCAACCAAGAATGACGGGAAGTTTGGTCGAATAGGTGGTTGGAAAAGAAGAATCGCCTTTTCCCCAGTTGTTCTAAATGAGAAAGCAATGTCGCCTTTTCTCCATCCAGGAACTTCAATATACGATTGTGATGTTGTGAATGTCACGACATATTTCTGTGTATCTAAACGAAAAACAGTAATTAAAACTAAAAATAAATTTATAAATTAACTTTTTACTTGTCTCAACACATTCCAAAGGTCCCAAAGTGATTCTTCCTTGAGAATTTTCATCCAAAGTTTTCTGTTGAAGGAAGTACATGCTCGTGATGCCTAATGAATGCGGTTCACTGAAATATCCTTCATCAGATGACCACATTGTGTCACTTTTATCACAATTACATAATTGATTTGGATCTTCACATGATTTGGTTTTAGCACATGGACAAGAACCACTAAGAATGACAAAAATATTTTTAGAATTTCATTGAAAGTTGATGAGAAGTTTTAATCTCACCGCTTGTTATCACCAATGAAATCGATAATCGTTAAATTATTTTTATGTGACGACTTAAACCACGTAGCGCTGTTAAAGTCTAACGGAGCTTTCATGCAATCATATTTAATATGTTGCGTACAATATAATGAATGTGAAATTAATTCCTGAAGCATTTCAGCTGAAAATTCACGATATTTGATGTCGAAGCTGAAATCGTCGAGTGACGTCGAGCGAACGTCAACTTGCGATGGTAAATTATGTTCGACAATTGTTATTGTTTTAGTTGAATCTTCGAGGCTTTGGAAGTCACATTTGACATGTGCTGGTGGAAAGATTCCATTGCCATCAATATCGATTAAATAAACGTCAGACTTTGTGTAACCGAGAAGTGCTAATTCCTCGCATGTTTTTCGATATTTCGTAAAATGACAATTTTTTCCAACATATCCCGTTCCTTTGCAATCACAAGTCACACGATCATTCTTCACAATGCATTTTCCATTATGTTCGCAAGTATTTGGTCGTCGACATGGATCCACAAACTGACAATTGTCTAAAGCGATTTCCCCGACAACTCTCTCAGTTTTTACAACAAATCTTGGTTCAATATCCAGACCATTGATGCTCAAATCTCTCATACAACCAACGAGACCAGCGCCAGACGCTCTCAAGCTGCTCCCGATGATGATTTTGTTGCCAATATTAAACGAAAGTCCATACATTTGTGTCACTGTGTGCCTGTAATCGACCGTGAATTTGATGGTTTCATTCGTGTAAGAAAGTTCAATTGCATGCCATTGCGTGGGATTTTCAATCTTGATAAAAGTTGGAATTGTGATGTTATTTTCAGTGACAAGATCGAAGCTAATTTTATCGGTTGACAAACGAATCTCCCAATAGCCAGTACCTTCTTTAGTCTGAACTTCACTGTAAGCTAAAATCGCCGTGTTTCGACTACTCTTGAAATCAAACTTCACATTCATCTCTTTCGTTTCTTTAATTGGCCACCAAATGTGTGATGTTGCGAAAGGATAAGTGATTGGAATGACATCGACTTCAATTTCAACAAACTCAGGACTTAAAACGCCAATGTAATGAACTTTCGGGTTCTTCTTTTTCAATTCATAGAGAACTGAAATGTCGTTGTAGAAAACATTCTTGAATGATCCAGCAAAGTTGTTACTCGAAGCTAAACCTTTCTTCTTATTCAAATCAGGTCCACCACCAAAATAAATTTCCGGATCAAACAATAAATTTTTAGCACCTTCAAACACTTTCATTTGATCATCGAGAATAACTTTGACAGTCTTATGATCATGAAGAATTGTCAATTTATGCCAGTAGTAGCTTGTCAAGTCGTTTCCAAGTGTGCAATTCACTGGACCGTCACCGAAATCCATTTCTATGTATGTTGAGTTGTTTTTGATCGAAGCTCCAATATATTGTGACTTGATGGTCTCTCCACTAGCATAAAATAGAATTGAATCATCAAACCAGGTTTTAAACACCATACTGATGCGTGTCACTGAACTATGTGTTCGATCTTTCCAATCGTAAATTCTGTAAGAAACATAACTCGACCCTCTAAGTGTCAAAACCGTTGCAGCTGACGAAGGAAAGGAGAATATTAAAAAATGAATCAGAAATTAATGTTTGAATCATCTTACAATAAATATCACATTGTTCTCCTTCGTATTTTGTTCCAAAACAATCACAAGAGACTGACGAGAAATGATTAATACAATTCGATCCTTCGAAACATAAATTTTCTCTCGAATAGCATTTGTTGTGACAACCTTCAACGACGTTCTCATGTTTTGATGCTACCAATGGTGTGATTGGAAGTAAATCAGAAGCTGCTTTTCCACTCTTCAAGACAACATTTCGAATGCATCCAACAAATGATTCGATGATGTATTTAACACCGTGAAGTTTCTCTTCAGAACTTAAACCTTTTTTAAATTACCAAATTAGTTCATTGAACATTTTTTATCAGAAGAAAGTTTTCAACTCACCACCCACAAGCACAACAGAAGGTAAATTTGTTGACACGCCATAATTCGTATCGTGATTTAATCCCTTCAAATAAACTTCTTCTTGACTGTTATCAACTCTCGCTATCAATCGAGCACCATGAACATCGATTCTAACCACAACGCTATGCCATTCATCACGATTCAAACCTTCACCAACAATCACCTGTTGGAAATGAAAATTTTGAATTAATTTTTCTATATTTCTCTTCATTCTAAGAATTATTCACCGATGTCGAATGCTTTCCGAAAACATGAACCACTTTCAATTGACCTTTCTCAACAATCACGTAAAGCGCATAAGGATCAAGTTCAATTCCTTCTGGATTCTTCACATTATGATAAACAAGAAGTCCATGTGGAAGTCGCGTTCGAAATTGAAAACTTATTTCTCGACACAAACGAAGTTGAAATGTTTTTATTGTATCGCCGTCAATCTGAATGAAAGTATTGTTTTGTGCAAACATAAATTCCTTTTCAGGCTTTTCTTTCTCAGTTTCTTTAAACACCAACTCATCGCCATGTGACTCAATTGGATCAACTGTCACGTTCTTAACTGGAGTCACTTTATTATCCACATTAACATTTGTTGGTACATCTTTATTAATGATATTGGGAGTAATGGTTGTAGTTTGTGGTATTATATAAGGTGGCAATGTATCTGAAGAAATAATTAATTAAAATTTGTTAAACAATTCAATTCTAAAAATATTTACGATTTCCACCAATGCAATATGCTAAACATTCAACTTCTGTATCAAATCGGTTACTTGGATTACCACCACACCCGCCCCAGATAAACGTATTACACTCTTGAGTTGTCACTTCAAAGCGCCACTTATATAAAAAGCTTTTACAAGGTCCAGGTTCGCCTTTGATGTAAATTGAATAAATTGAAATAAGTTTTTTCGTCATCAATCAGTAACTTACCTGGTCCACGACACTTTTCATAAACAGTTTGTCGATTTTGTGTGGAATTCATCCCATTTATATTTTTTAAGCTCGTTAAGAAAAGCACGCAAAAAACTTTTGACCACATCTTTTCTCATTCAATTTACGCGTATCACAACACACAAATTGACTCAATCGTGTTTACTCAGATATTTATCTTTATCTCTCTTTTCACTGCCACTTGATGTCACTTCTTATTCCTTCTTTAAACTCAAATTTGTATGTAGATATCTGTTTTCGTTATCAATTTATGTTCTACATAAATATTTTTATGTTTTCTAACGACACAATGATTAGGTCGACATCAAGTGTGACGACGATTCAAAGTCAAGGTGAATGTACAAAAAATTAAATTGCTTGCATATCTTTTAATAAAAATAAATTTTCTTTAAGCTGATGATTGTCATGACGTTAGACAACAAATTCATTTAATAAACTTTTTTGTCATTTTAACGAATGCATTGTGTGTAGGAGTTTTGATGATTTATAGCGCCATGGAAAGTGTTTTTCTTCATAAGCTGACAGACGACAGTCAGACAAACAACATAATATTGAAAGCTTTAATTTGTTGGCTTTTCTGTCAAGAAATATGCCAATGATAAAGGCTACAAAATGTGATAAGATAAGATAGAAACTTGCAAATAATTTATGTGTTGTTGTTGTTGCCACCCCCACACAACAATTTTTCTTTATTTTATATAAATGTCAGGGTGGAAATTGAGGAAGAGCTAAAGGAATCATCAGTGTTGTTGTCAATTAAAACAATATCGAAGCACGGGGTTAAACAATTTATGATCGTTGTTAAGCACGACACGAAACAATATTGCATGCAATTTTAATTAAGAGATAACAATCGCGAGAATAAAGTTGGAGGGCGCGAGGTTTTACTGGAGCAGTGTGTTAATACTTACTAAGTTAACATCAACCGAGAATTATTCAGTAAACAACGCTAATTAAATTTAAATAGACGTAACCGACGAGAAGATATACGGCAAGAAGATATTGGAAGCAAATAAATAAACGCAAGTATAACGAGATTTTTTCAGGTGGTAGCTAAGTGAATTACTTCAACATATTTAATGGAAAACCTTGACAGTATTTTCCAAATATATTGATAAAGAAAAAAGAGCGCGAAGGAAGAAACACGCTAATTTTTTATTTCCATGCATGAATGAATTTTTAATGTTTGTAACAACAACTGACACTTCACAATGAAAGTTTTCTTACTGACGTTTTTCAGTTCTCATTCGAGAGTAAAAGTCTTTATGCAATAAAAGCATAATATCTACGATTTAAGAGTAATCTCAATTGAAAAATCGACTTCGTTATCTTAAATTCAATGACGTCGATAAAAGTTTCACGTGGCACTTTCATTACTTAATTGCCAATAATCATTTTCTTGTGGTTAAACGCAAGTTGATAATTACAAATCTATTGTTAAAGGTGGAATCGAGACGCCACTGGAATTTGCGGTCAGCTCATTTTCTCGCTTTAGACTCAATTTAATTCAATTGAAGCTAAGAAATGCTAAAGGAAGAGTTCGAAGAGATTTTAAAAAGTTTTCGAATGAAAAATTGTGTAGAAAATTCTATTTAATTTCTGATTTATGACTTAAACATTCGTCATCGATGTCGTTATCATCAATAATGAATTCCGCTAAATTTTCAATCAACGTCGAATTTTGAAACTGATTTTGAGTTATCTTCAGAAAGCATGGTTAAATATATAACGATAAACGTTCAAGCGATTCGTCATTGACTCTACTGATAAATCATAAATTTCCTAACGATTCATGGCAATCATTAAATTGTGCAACTTGTTTCACTGACATTCTTTCACAATGTCATCATATGATCATATGACTGAAAAACATCTTCGTTTTAAAGTTCACTTAAATGCATTTAGAATTTCATATTTCTTTATACTTTTTTATTTTCAAGATTCCACCCACACTTGATATCACCACCAATTTAAGACTTCGACCGTTCACTACAAGTTGACGACGATAACTGATTCTAACTGATAAGTGAAATAAAAAATTGTACAAAACTGAAATGAAAATGTGTGAGCTGACACATGAATCGGTTCAACTGAGAAAATTGAATTAACAATTCTCACCGGCGATGAATGTATTGGAAATCATATGTTTCGTTTTATTTACTCTCACTTCTTACTCACTTTTTCAATTGAGAAAGCCGCAAATGTTGTTTTGTTTACGTTTTAGTTTATATCTTATCAAGCTCTGGCGGTGATGACTGAAGCTGACGTCATTAAAAAAAGTACTTTAATGTTCAAGCTTTCGCTCTTCTTTTATTTCTCTCTTGAATGAAAGTTTCTCATAAAATTGCGAAGAATGACTAACAGTCTAAACATTAAAAATTTTTATCTAAACACATACAAAAGTTCTTAGAATATTTACATGTAAATAAGTGCTTTTAAAAAATCATTTCCAGAAATATCTTCATTCATTCACAATTCCATGTTGTCACTTATCCAGTTAATGTAATGACTAACTTTCGTGTAAACAGCGGGATGAGTTCCACAACTTACTCCAAACGAAACAATTCCATATTGAAATATTTTAACTTTTCCTGTTTTATCAATTTCTATTTCACTGATTAAAGGACCGCCACTGTCACCTTTGCATGAATCGTTTATCCCTTCATCACCAGCACATATTTGTCCTTTGGAAATCTTTTTGATTCTTTCTATTTTCTCATAAGTTTTATCACATTCTTCATTCTTTATAAATGAAACGTTTGTCTTCAGCATTATGTTTGACTTAAAACCAGATTCAGTTGTGCCAAATCCCATCACGGTGAATGTTTTATTGAAAGATGATTTCAGACGATCTTTTTTTGTCACTGGAAGACAAATTGGATTGACAGCAGGAGAAAACTTTACAGAAGTGTTCAACCGTATCAATGCAATGTCGTTGATGATAGAAATATTCGAGAACTTGGCATGAATAATGGTTTTCTCGATACCAACATCAATTGGTGGCTTACAACCATTGCAATCAATATTCTTGGAGCTGTCATGTTCGCCAAATCTCACTCCAATTCTAAAATAAAAAAATTTGTGTAAATAAGTCAAGTATTGAAGTCTCATGATCTACTTACAAACTATCAGTAATGCAGTGTGCTGCAGTAAGGACATACAAGTCTAACAAAAAATCAAATAAACCTTCATGAAAACCTTTTTAAAGAAAATTTTAGAATTTTTTTCTCACCAGAAATTAAACTTCCACCGCACATAATTCTAAAAGGCGTTTTTTTGCCTTTATACTTTAAAGCAGCATAGAATGGAAATTCACCTTCATAAGCTTTTGTGCCTCCGAAGATTCTTTTTTGAATTTTAATTCCACATTTTTTGTGATTTGTAAATTTTTTTCTCTTGGATGAAGGTAATTTGTTTGATTCATTATAAGTTTTCAATTTATTGGTGATGTTGTGTGGGCTTTTTAAAGGTATCAGTTCCTTCATTTCAATTCGATCAAGATCATTTTTTTCTTGGGCAATCATCGTTATCGTTTTTTCCTTCGAAGTGACATTAAGTGAAACGTCAATTGCTGAAGATTTCTTCAGTGAATTCTGACTAGAATCACTTTCATTATCAGATAGTTTCAAACAGCAAATCAAATTGTCATCAGAGCCACACGAAGAAACATCATCTTGGGAAATTCTCACATCAATTCTTGAATTTAAATCACAACACTTTTCCCTTTTAATGCACTTTCCTCCAACGCCATTAACTTTACATGATATTGGAACACTTTTTTGCTTTGGCGTCTTGTTATTTAGATAAATGACAGCAGAACAAAATAAAAATATGCTAAAAGCACTACAACAAACAACTTTTTTAGTCATTTTTAAAAGAAGGATTTTTAACTACTGAGGTTCGTCTTAGTCAGAGAAATTTGTACAAATGAATGATGATGAATATCAATGTAAGACTTAAATACTTTTTCGCTCTTTTTAGAATAACTCTTTTTATTTTTATCGTAATGTTTTCAGTGGAAAGATGTATAAATCTAAATGTTTACTCAATCAAGAGTTTTCTTTTAAGTTGCCTTTCTGTAATAAAAAGTACTTCAAATGCTTAGAAGCTCCTTGAAAATACTCTGAAAATATTCTTGATTCATATATGTACCTGAGTATTGCAGATTGAGTCACAGTTACCCACTGTTTTCTTAATTTTTATGCTGCAATTTAGATTAAATGAAACAAACATTTTCTTGTTTAAATGAAAAAAAAAAAAACAGAAAAAACTTTATTCATCATTATATATTTTTTGGTAAGCTTTACCTTACAATAGTCATTTGAGTATCAAAATTATTACTGAGACTCTTGATCGATAAAGTTTGATCTAAAGATCTCAAAAAGAAAAATGTCAATCCACACATCAATGTAAGTTATATTGAATGAGTGACAAAATGTCACAAGAGACAAAATGTTGCATCAGACGTTGCACGACAAGTTTCCATGTGATAGAAAATTTGTCGCTTTCATTCTTTTGATGAACTTTTTCACTCATTATTATCGTTTCAATCATAAGTTTTCTTAAATGCAAATCTTAAAGTCTAATTTTGAGAGGAAAATCCACAAAGCGAGTATAATTAGATAATCAATTAGAATATAAAATATGAATCTTTGGTATAAATTGAGAAATCGTTTCGAATCCTGTTTATGGCACAATCAAAATATAAACTGATGAGTGATGAATCTTAAAATTAACATGAATGTAAAAAATACTGTCGATTTCATTTGAGATCTTCAATACATTTGGTTTAAAGTTAGCAAATACATAATTTCATGTAAATATGTATATTAATAAATCAAAGTTTCAAAATTGAAACAAGGAAAGAAGGCGTTAAATGAACTAAACATTAAAAAGAACATTGATTCAAGTAAATTTACTTGAATGATCGTACACTTATAGTTGAGCCAGTAGTTGATGGTTGTCGATTCATGCTACCAGTATTGATCTCCATTTGATCGCCTAGAGAAAGTGAAAAAGAGAGAACAAAAATAAATAAAAATCAATTCAAATTTAGTTATTCAAACTCACGTCGCCTTTGCGATTGATACCAAACTCTCAATCGATGGACGATCTCTGCAAAATTTGGACGACGAACACTTTGTTCATGCCAACATTCAACCATCAAAGAATAAACTGCACTTGGACATGCTTCGGGACAAGCAAGCAACTGACGAGCACGAACCATATTGATGACTTCCTGGTTACTGTAACCGAAGTAAGGTTGAATTCCATACGAATAAATTTCCCACAAGACGACACCTTGGATTGTATAAGAAAGTCAAAGACAATCCTAACATATTTATCACTTTTCTACTTACCATAACTCCAAACATCTGACTCAGTTGTAAACTTTCCATATAAAATCGCTTCTGATGGCATCCAACGTACTGGCAAAAGACTTTTCGATTGAACACGATAATAATCGCTACTGTAAATGTCACGCGACAAACCAAAATCCGAAATTTTCACAATCATATCATCACCAACAAGACAATTACGTGCAGCAAGATCACGATGAACGTAATGATGATTCGATAAATATTCCATTCCTTCAGCTATTTGCAATGATATGAACAAGAACTGTTGTTGACTTAAATATTTTCCTTCATTCGGCGAATTTGATATTAAATATTCGTGAAGATCGCCATGTGACATGTACTCGAAAAGCATGCAAAGTGGTTCTTCCTTCAACACAACGCCAAGTATACAAACGATGTTAGTATGCTTCAAGTCAGATATCAATTCAATTTCACGACGAAAATCTTGTTGTGTCTTTGGTGATGCATTTTCCTTAAGTGCTTTAACAGCAACAAAAGTTTTTTCTCCATTCTTTTGAAACAATTCGCCTTTGTAAACTTTTCCAAATGCACCTTCACCCAACTCTTCAACAAACTTCACATCTTGAAGTCCATATTGAGGTATTTTCATGATGGAATTTCCTCTCGGATTTGTTGGATGGTGAAGATTTGACATTCCATTTGTAGCAAGTAATGATGTCATTTCAATTGGTGAACTATGTCGTGAGTTGCCATAAATGTTCTTATCAACATTAGGAACGGTGATGTTTTGAATATTTGATACGCTTTGTCGTCTCATTTTCTTACAACAAACGAGTATTGTGATGAACATTGTTGTCATTAAGAAGAGAATTAGAGCACAAATAATAACGAACCACATTTTATCGGAGCACTTTGGGATGTCACAGAGTTCAACAGTCTTCTGTTTATCAACATAACACCATGGCTTTGATTGTGATGCATCAGGATTTCGACAATAATTATTGTTGGCCAATTCAATGTGTGTGATTTCTCGGAGAACTTTTGACCACTTCAAGCATGGCTTACCATTGATTGATTTGTCTTTAATTCCACGATATTGATTTCCATTGTCCCAGAAACAAGTGTCGGAAGGATTAATGTCAACATTGATTCCCATACGAAGACAATCATCATCATCGGGAACTTCATTACAGTCTTCTAGTGGTAGAATTTGTCCAATTGTTGGATGACGTTTTGCAATTGCATATTCTTTCTGACAAATTTCATTTTCTAGCAGCTCACAATCAGCTCGACATATTCTTCGCAAATTTTCTGAATGCTTTGTCGGTGGATAAGCATTTCTAATACTTAAAAAGTCTACGTCAACATTTCGTCGTTTTCTGAGATGATTAAATGGATGATCAGTGGCATGATAAGAGCTCGGCTCATAATAAGAGTTAGAGTTACTTGAGAATTCAACATGATCATATTTCTCAGGTTTCTTAGTTGTCGAACTTGTCGATGAAATTGTTGTTGTCGTCGTCGATGCTGTTGTTAAAGCAAAAGCACTTTTGAAAACGAGACTTCTCGGCGTCGTTGTTTTCTTTTTATTCGATTTCTTAGCTTTCTTTGTTATGAACTTATCGACAGACTTTGCCTTGTTTTTATTCAGGAAGAAGTAATGATTGCTTTCTTCCGGTGTACGGCATATCGGAAGTACGGTAATACATAAACTTGGCACAGCAAACTTTGAACAAATTGTGTTCATGTCTTTCGATTCTTTGATGACACCGTAAGCTCTTGCTAACTTTTCTTCCAACATATCCATGGTTGTTTCTGGTGATATAAAAACTGTTTGATTTCTCATCCACCGTTCACAGATTTTTCCGGTGTATGGCTGGCAAATTCCCATTTCTGGTGATTCGTTGGAATCTAATACCTGATCAAAACTGAGAGGGAAAAATAAATTGTTATTATGTTTCTAAATTTAACTAAAAAAATGGATTAAGAGGGATTACCTCGGAATTCCATGGATGTTTGTGTCATCGAACTCATCTCCGATGGTGATATGTTGTTGAATGGAAATAGCACACAAGAACAATAAAAATAGTCCAACTAGAATCCAATTAGTCATGTTTATGTCAATACAATTGTTTTTCACTTGAGACTTTTAGGGTTTTTAAAATTTTCATAAATTTAGTGATTAAAACAAAATTTGTTTGTAAACTTAAAACTTCTATTGTCGATTTTGTAAATTAAAACTTCTTCAAATCGTGAACTTTTGTGCTTTGAAAGTGAGCTTCGATGGAGTTTATAAAATTTAATTTAAGGGAAATAAGAAATCACTGATACTAAGGCCATTTTTTCTAATTTTAAACTATTTTTCCGATAGTTTTTATGGAAAATAATAAATTTCACATAATTTGTCCATTTGGACCATTTTTGGGAACAAAACGCTGGTTGCGTAGTCATATGGTTTAAATTGTGAAAGCAGACAAAAACAGTGCAACAGAATCAGAACCATGCAATTGTTTCATAACATATTTTCAAGGGGTAATTAAACGAAGTTCTTTTGGTGTCCAATTTCTTTTGATGAAGTATCCCTTGATTTGGAATCGTTTGATTGCTGCATGAGATGATCACTCGTAAGTTTAATTCTTCATTATGTTACATTACTTAACTAAAAATTATTGAATTAAAAAACTTACAGAACAAAATCTTTTCGACACGTAATTTAATTTTGTAATAAAATCTTATTCTTCACTCCAATCGCAATAATCGATTAAAATCAGCTGTTTTCTCTCACCGGTATTTTTTTAATGAAATGCTTACGCAGAGATCTAAAAAAAAAGAGTAAAATCATGAGAAAAAAATTCACTTAATTCAGTAGAGACCGGACCGCGAGAGAGTGAACATCAAAATCGTTCGTGGTTGTAGATATTTATTTAAAAAAGGTTAAATTAAGATTCAATTTTACACAGTTATTAAAGTGAAATTGTAGTTCATTATACATATTTGAATAATATCTAAACACAGTTTCAAAGCTCAATACATTATTCGATTGCTAAAGGTGATAATCTTATTTTCAAATAAACAGTTTGACTTTAACATTCATGACACATTGAAAGAAGAAAGAAAGTAGGGAAATATTTTAACCCAGCGAATATATGCATGATAGCCACGCCAAAACCAAGCAATAACAAAAATAAAAATCACGTAAACAACAAGGCGATTGAACATTTGTGCATAATATGGGGCATTTTTAAAATATGTCACATTATACATTATTCGTGTCTTTAGTGAAAGTTTCATTTTCTTCTCATTTTTCGCGTGAAAATATGTTGAGTGACGAATGACAGCAGTGAATGTTGTTGTGACGAACATTAAAAATTTATGCCAAGATACTTATTGAGATGATTTACAAAGATGCCATAAAGTCGTCATCGACAAGTTGCAACGAATTTCATAAGCTTATCCCTTGTGACTGAATGATGACCAGCACGACAAGACATTCACTCAAAAAAGTATAAAATAAATAATAAAAGAAAAAGTTTTTAAAAATGCCTTTTGAAGTGTCTTCAAAAGTATTTATCAACTTACCAACACGCGTGCTTAATTTCATTTTCAAGCAAGTGTAAAAGCCACATACTAGTAATTACGCTTATTCATCCAATGATTTTATTTACTTATGATGTTTTCTTCACTTTCTCTTAAGAATTCTTCTTTCTAAATTATTTGTGAGATTTTCCAGTGAAATGAGTTTAATGAACTTGAACTTTTTGAAGAGATTGACGTAAATTGAAGCTTAAGCTACATAGAGAATGATTGTGATGTATTAATTTGTTCTTTTGCGTTTCATTTAAATGAAGCTTATCGCGATTTAAACAAAACGATCTATGTGAGCCACACATTTGTCAATTTTAAGTTGAATGTGAACGAATAGTTATTATTAACAAATTAAACCACGGATAATGATGTGGATGATTGCAAAAAAGGTTTTTTATTACTAAGTCAACCTGTTACGTTCGTTCTCATAACACGCATATCTACTTTAGATATAAATTTAAATATTCATGTCTGGTGGCGGCAATTTGCTTCCTGGTTTATTAACAATAAAAAAGAAGATTAAGTAAAACTATCTCATTGCATTTGATTTAAACGCATGAGTTGTTTCGTCATTTCGAAGTCAAATTGAATGAGAAAATGTTTTCTTTTGTGAAATTAATCAAACAAGATCATCTTGATTACATTGTTGTTTACATGTTGGAATATCTTTGAAGAAAACACATCTTGTTTGTGAAGATTCGCGATTAATTTAATGACGACAATCAGAGACGTTTTGTGTACAATCTCGTTGAATTAAATGTCAAATTTATTTATAAAATAACGAGATAGAAAGAGAATTCAACTAAGGAGATGAAACATAATTCATCGTTTTCATTGAGAATTCTTCAGTGAATGATTCGAGCTCTCATGAACTTCTTATCGAAACAGTTTCGTCAACAAATAACAATCAACTTTCAATTTCAACTCCATAGCGTATGATCTTGGTGCATGTAATTATCGCAATTGTTGTCATATAATTTGTCATGTCTTTGGATGTTGTTTTTATTTTAAATCCATTGAAAATTTTCGCGCTGAAACAAATTTAGCTTGTACTTCGCAAAGAATGAATGTAATTCATATTATTTGTTCTCGTGGACAATTCATTTATGTAATTCTCTCAAGTCATATGGAAATCCACACAACGACAATTCTCTAAAACGTTGTAATGAATGTTAAACGTTGTGAACAGTGTTGAAGTAGGTCATTAAATAAAATTCAGTTACGAAGAAGAAACTGTTTATAAAGTTAATCAAAACCTCTTGATGTTGACATTTTAGAAAGGAAGAAAGATCAAGAAAAGAATTAAGTTTGAAAGGGAATTTCTTCCCGTCATTTCAAAAAATATTTCTTATTTAATAAATTCGAAAATCGTCGGTCATACAAAAACCATTCTGAGAGGAATTTTGAATGAAATACTTAAAACAGCACATTCCCGTTAACTGATCTATCTTTTTGTGGAATTACTGGAGAGATGTTCGTTGGTGTTTGTGCTTGATTTCGTTTTGTGCTTCTCAATTTTGTCAGATCAACTAAATAGAAAAAAAAGATAAAATCTCAATCACAGTTTTAAATCAATTCAATTCACATCTCAACATTAATCATCACGGAACTTTTTCTTTTATTTTCTTTCAGATCAACTGTTATTAGTGCTTTAGATAAAACATTAAATCTGCTACTCAACTAGAATATGTCAAGATGAAACGTAGTTTTTTATTAGTTGCTACTTTGTCTCTCCTCGTGGGCTCCATAAACTGTAAGTTGATCATCTCACCATTAAATTCACTTCATTTTTTCTTTTAATTATTTATCTTTCAGCTTCTCCATTTAAAAAAGCAAACACAAATAATCGTCGACGACAGAGGTCAAGCTCAGTATGGAAACAACCAGAAGATAACTGGAACATTACAACCATTCCTCGAAGTGTTCACCCACACCTTGAAAACAAAAATTATACTCATTCACTTCCAGCACCTGGTCACATTATCTATAGGACAATTGATTCTGATGAACGTTTACTTATGAGATTTCATGAGATTAAAAACAATGCATCGGCACGAACACTTTGG
Source organism: Clunio marinus (assembly GCA_900005825.1). Taxonomy (NCBI): domain Eukaryota; kingdom Metazoa; phylum Arthropoda; class Insecta; order Diptera; family Chironomidae; genus Clunio; species Clunio marinus. Next base: position 1,163,672 of record CVRI01000021.1, on the reverse strand, counting down.
GGAAAGTCAGACTCATCTGATCATCATTACTCACCATTTTTTGACAAAGCACTGAAGCTCTTAAATCTCCAACAAGTGGCTTTTGAAATTGAAAATAGTGTGATGTCAAAAATGTCATGTACGGCATGTAAAGCAGGCGCATCACTTCTCCAAAACTACATTAAATCCGGGAAAAGTAAAGAAGAAATTATCAAAACAATCTTTCAATATTGTGTAAATCTTCGAATTCAATCAGCGCAAGTTTGTGAAGGTGTCAGTCAATTGTTTGGCGGCGAAGTTATTTACGTTTTGAAACGAACAAATTTGGGTGCTGATGAGATTTGTAGTTTCATCATTGGCGAAGCTTGTGGCGATATTTATAACCCTTATCATGAATGGGAAGTTGAATTGCCACCAATTCCAAAGCCAATTGCACATGAACTTCCGATTCCCAAAGAAGGTGCGCCATCGTTTAAAGTTTTACATCTTTCTGATACTCATTATGATCCTTATTATGAACCCGGAGCCAACGCTGAATGTAAAGAAGGAATTTTATGTTGTCGACATTCAAGTGGACGTCCAACAACACCGAACGCAGCTGCAGGTAAATGGGGAGATTATAGAAAGTGTGACATGCCGAAGCGATCTTTGGATCACATGTATCAGCACATCGCAAGCACGCATCATGACATTGATTACATTTTATGGACTGGTGATTTACCACCTCATGATATTTGGAATCAAACGAAAGAAGAAAATCTGAAGATTTTAAAGGAAACTGTTAAACAAATGTCGGAAATGTTTCCTGGCGTTCCAATCTTTCCTGCTTTAGGCAATCATGAAAGTGCCCCAGTTAATTCATTTCCACCACCATATGTGAAACAAGTTGACAGTTCAATTGCTTGGCTTTACGATGCTTTAGATATTCAATGGCGTAAATGGTTGCCAGCAAGTGTTTCACATACAGTAAGGCGTGGAGCTTTTTATTCAGTGTTAGTTCGACCCGGCTTTCGAATCATTTCATTGAACATGAATTATTGCAACAATCTAAACTGGTGGCTTCTTTTAAATTCAACCGATCCGGCAACTGAACTTCAATGGTTCATATATGAACTTCAAAGTGCTGAATTCTTAAACGAAAAAGTTCATGTTATTGGACACATTCCACCAGGACATTCAGATTGCCTTAAAGTATGGTCAAGAAATTATTACAAGATTGTTCAACGTTATGAGAACACAATTACTGCACAATTCTTTGGTCACACACATTTTGATGAGTTTGAAGTGTTTTATGATTTGGAAGATATTTCGAGGGCAACGAGTGTCGCTTACATAGGCCCGAGTGTTACGCCTTAAATATTACAACTTAAATCCAGGGTACAGAATTTATTACGTTGATGGTGATCACGATGCTTCTACAAGGCTTGTTATCGATCATGAAACGTGGATTATGAATCTAAAGGAAGCAAATCTGTATGATTTTCCAATTTATTACAAACTTTATTCAGCAAGAGCGGCTTACAATATGAAAGCTCTAAGGCCGAATGATTGGGATGAGCTCATCAATACTTTGACTGATGATCAAGATAAGTTTGATCTTTATTACAAGTACGTTTGATAAATTTAATAATTCGTTCATATTATGAAGTGAATATTTTCTTAATAATAAAGAAATTATTGGAAAGTCTCACCCGTTCGACCAGCATGCGATGCTGACTGTAGAAAGCGATTACTTTGCGATGCTAAAAGTGGAAGAAGTCATGACAGGAAATTCTTTTGTGCTGAAGTTGAATCAAAGATTGACTCGTCAAATAATGGATGGAGATCGTGGATTTATAAAGGCATTAGTTTCTCGTATGTATACTTACATGAATGATTTAAATCCAACTGATTAACAAACACTTAAAACAAAAACAAAGACTTGGTGGTTGGCTTTTCAACTAAATAATCTTCAAATGTTTTCTTTCTCTTTCTTTCTTCATGCCATATCAATTGACATTTAGTAATAAAAAGAAATTATTTAACATAACAGCTTATCAGTTTTTGACCAATGAAGTTGGACAAGAATTTCATCCCGCAACATGAATAAAACATTTTTGAACAAACTCATCATGAACATGTACATTTTATCGGAAGACACATTTAATTATAATTTATATGTAAAAAGACAAAAGAAAATTGAAGGAAGGTTATGAAGTTTATGTTAATAAGTTAAAATATGTACACACGGGTAAATTGGTGATTGAATCGGTGTGTGTATTGATGGTCATTTAATTCAGGTAAAAAGATAAAAATTTAGTAAAAAAAAATTCAAGCAAATTAATTGAAAGCTTTTCTTGAATTCTTCCACAGCTTCAACGCTTTATACTCAGTGACAGCTAAAATTCCAAGCTTTGTGATGAGTCTTGGATAATAATTCAACAATTTAAGTTTTTTGAGTGGAAGCATAACAGTGATAACAGAAAAATGTTCAAAATCCAACATCAAAGTGAGAAAAAGACTCAAAATTTGTGTAATAAAATAATAAAAAGAAAAATTATTTAATTTGATTCGTCTTTTCGTTTTAAATATTTTTCATATTAATTTTCAGGACGAAAGCTTATAAAAAGTTTCTTTCAATTAAACCGAAAATCGAAAGCTTTTTTTTAAAGCATCTAAAATTTATTGAGAGATTTTCTCGGTTTTCGACAAGTGTTTCGTGAACAGTTACATAAGAAATACAATTTGCATACAATTAATTTAATTACCTACAAATTTCCAAGAATATTTTTGAGTTCAATAGAACATTTCTTCCAAATAATTTTTTACATGTTTTCAGAAAATGTCCTCATAATCTTTACATCATCTATCTACATGTGAATAAAATGAAGGAAATTAATCTTCTGTTTTATAAGTAAATTACTTCCTTTAGTTTCTTTTCAATTCAATTCACTCATAGTTCAAATGTAATTTTTTTACTTTAAGAAGCAAAATAATGAATTTCAATATTTTAACTCTCTTCATGTTAATTAATTATTTAAGTGCAAATTTTATTTACAAAGATTCGTCCAAAAACCATTTTTCAACTGCAATTAATGGAGTAGTGGAAAATTATTTTAACAAACATAACGAGAGGTTTGATATTATAAGTGCCGCAGAAAATGAATTTCATTTTGATGAAATTGTGAACGGAATTATGAAAACAACAAATCAAACAGTTCGAATAACTGAACTGCTACCAGATGAAGGGCCAGAAATAGTCATAAATGAATCAACAATTTTTCTTTTTGAAAACGATGACGTTTTTATTAGTTATCTGCAAATTATAAGATTTTCAACAAGTAAAAGAAACATTCACATTCTTTTTTACGTACCAAATCTGACAACCACAACTTTTAATCTAATTAACAAAAAGTTTGTGGTTCCTGGCTTAAAGCAGAAATCATTTCTTATCAATGAAAAAGGAAAACTTGTATTGAAATCTATTAGCAGATTCTCTCAACCAAACTGCAGAACTCAGAAACTAAAAGCTATCAATTATTTCTCGGAAACGAACCTGAAATGGTCATCGTCACGATTTTTCTTGGATAAAATCGACAACTTTCAAGGATGTGAAATTATATTTGGAGGAATCGTTTCGTTCCCCGCTGCTTATGAGGAATTACAAAAGAATAACATAATCAAAATTACAGGATATCATGTTGATTTAATTAACATTATTGCACCATATGCTAATTACAAAGTTAATATCAGTTTCTTCAAGAAGGTTTCTTCAGGAAGAAAAAAAAATATAAGTCCTGATGTTTTTATTTCATCCCTTCTGTTACATGGTACAAGAAACAGAGAACATAATTTTAATACGCCCACACAAGCAATTCATTACGAATTGATTCGAATTATTGTGCCACCAAGAGAATCATACACATCATTTGAGAAATTGTTATTGGCATTCGATAAACCAGTGTGGAATTTAATAATAATAACATTTGCTTTGGCCTTCATGGCAATCATCATATTGCGATTTTGTCCTCGATTTATCAGAGAGTTTGTCATTGGAAGAAATGTCAAAGAACCAGCTTTGAATGTTCTTATAGCATTTTTTGGAGTTGGACAAACGATTTTGCCACGACGAAATTTTGCAAGATTTCTTCTGATAATGTTCATTCTATACAGTTTGATCATTCGAACAGCTTACCAAGGAAAAAGCTTCGAATTTCTCCAGAAAGATATGAAAAGAAAAGGAGTTCAAACTGTCAAGGATTTATTTGATAAGAATTATACGATTTACACTAATAAATTTCTACAAACCGAATGGAAAACTGCTGACATAATAAAACAGTAAGTAATAATCACAAATTGATCTATTGACTTAACATTCTTCATATATCATAGTGCAAAGCCAGTAAAGTCATTCGTGACAGTCAAGAAGATGGTACAAGAAATCAGTACCAACTCTTCATCGCATTCAGCTTTCATTATGTACGAAAACAAGATCAAAATTATTTTTGCAGTTCTAAACCAAAACAATATAACAACTCCAATACATACGTTGGACGAAATTATTGCCGTTGCACCAAAATCAATGAGTTTTGTTGCTAATATGGAACTTTTCAAAACTTTCGATGAAAAGTTAACTCAGTTAAGAGAAGCGGGAATCATGGATCACATAAAAAAACCTTACTATGAACTTTACAAAGAAAAGCCAAATGATGATCCTAAAGTATTAACGATGGATGATTTATCAGCAGGTTTTGTAGTATTTCTGGTTTTCTTGCTGATTTCAATAGCATCATTTTCATTAGAGATAATAATTGATAAGCTGACAATGCTGTTTAATAAATACCTGAAAGGATGCGTCATAAATAAATAATTGTCCTATTGTCGTCGAAATAATTATTTTCCTTCACCTTTTTCGAACACGTTTCTTGTTGTTTCTTGAAATGTCATCTTAATCTTTACAACATCTTCACAATTAAAAGTAATAAAAAATTTTTGAACAATTCTTTTGTTAAATTAGTTTCTACTTTGATTTCAATTCAACCACAGTATAAATTCATTTCGAAGCATTTTAAATAAAAAGAGATTAAGGAAAAATGGATTTTTATATCATCATTCTTTTTATTTTAATCAATCCTTCAAACTCATTAATTGAAAGGAAAGAAATTCTCTCAATTGCATTAAACAGCATAGTGAAAAATCATTTTAATAAAAATAACGAGAGATTTGATATAGTTAGTGAAGCAGAAAATGAATTTTATTTTGACGATGTTATAAACGGAATCTTGAATGCAACAAATCAGACAGTTAAAATAACTAAGTCGCTGTCAAGCAAAATTAAAACAGAAGTTATCAATGAATCAACAATTTTCATTTTTCAAAACGATGATATTTTTCTTAATAATTTGCGTCACATGAAATTTGGAAAGAATTCAAGAAATATTCACATGCTCTTTTATGTACCAAATATGTCAAAAGACCCAATGATGGCTATATTTAAAATGAGTTATTTTCGTTGGTTAGGGCTTNTCTTAATTAAACTTTTATTTTTGTAACAAATTTAAATTAAGAACATTCTAGTTCTTTTTAATGTAGAACTAAAATAAAAATGTAAACAACAGTAGATAAAACACGCGCAAGTTGAAGAATATTGCTACACAAAAACTGCGCGAATCAACATTAAAGCGCTTGGCGAATCAACATCCAAATACTTACCATAACATTTTTATTAATTATGCTACAAATTGTTGATACTAAATAAAAATCTAAGTGTTTTTATTTAGTATATTAAATAAGGTAACATTTTGTTAAAACAGAAGTTTATTTTTTATGTCTTTAGACTTTTAAACTTCTGATGAAAATCGTTGAAGCTTTTTCTGAATGGTAGACCAAAACCATGAGAAAAAGCAAAATGAAATCTAACATCATCATCATCATCATCATCATCAGGTCTAAGACAGGGTCTGAAAAGACCCACACCCGCCTGTTAAAACAGTCGGGAGGCAATGGACATTTGTGGCAAATGACAATGACAACACTTTCCAATTCCAGCGGAAATTGGGTTGTGCTGACTAGTCACTGCCGCCCGTTTTGCATCCTCCTGATATCTATCATGACGATGATATCAGGTTGAATCTAACAAACTAATGCTAAAAGATAAGATAGTTGAGTGCATAGATCAGATGGTATGCTTGATGGTTCAAGAGGGCTGTATTGGCTGAATTATATTACTTTGTATGTGGGAAGGTAGAAGAAGTAACAAACGGAGCCTTTTTTCAGCATGAATCTCTCATTGTTCTCCTCAATGCAGACATTGATTTGAGACAAAGGGACTCAAGTCTGTTTTATCACCGTTTTTATTACTAGAAAGACCGCCCCGTTTACCAATATCCTAAGAATTTCTGTGTTTAGTCATGCATTTGTCAAGACCAATTTTCTTGATGAGTCTAATATAACTATTTAAGGGCAGGGTGTTAGCAAGGGTGTTGTCAATAGTGCGCTGTCCTAGGATGGCATATCTCTGATAGGTAAGCGATTTACAGTCAAAAAGTATGTGACTCATGGTCTCAGGGGCTATTTTGCAGAATCTACATTTATTACAAAAAATTTTACCAATGAGGAAAAGATACTGATTGAGACAACTATGACCAGTAAGGATGCTTATAGCGATTCTTAAGTCATTTTTCCGAAGTCCTAATAATTCTAACGTCATCTTTTTGTTGACTTTTTTGATCATTATCTTCGAGTGTCTGAAGTTAGTTTTTTGCCAATTTTCATTGATGGAGTGTTCCATGAAGTCGTTGATTAACTTTTTGCTGTAGGATGCTGGTGGGTAGATTTGAATATCGATATGTTCAACACTTGTACCTGATTTAGCTAGTATATCTGCTTTGGTGTTTCCTTCGATTTTACTATGACTTGGGATCCAAGATAGGGTAATTTCGTTGGAGATACAGGCTTTGTTAAGAGAACAGGTGCAATTTTTAACCACTTCGGTTTGAATTTCAAATTTCATGAGCGCTCTTAGAGCGGACTGTGAGTCTGTGAAGATTGTAACTTTTTCATTCATAATTTTGTTGTCATTGTAATAATCTGACACCATTTGAATAGCTTTGATTTCAGCTTGGACAATTGAGCAGTAATTTGGAAGTCTTTTACACCATTCCAATTTCTTTTTAGGACAGTAAATTCCGATTCCAACTTTTTCATTTTTTATGGATCCGTCCGTGTACCAAATGGAGTTTTTGTTGTTAATGAGAATCGCGATATTATCAGTTCCAGATATGTCGATTTTGAATCTTTTGTAGGAATAGAACTTAGAAATGTTGTCATTAGTATGATTGATATTGGCTGCTTCTACCTTTTGTGATAATGCGTTGGAGTGACTATTCGTCCATGAACAATCTATCCAGTGGTTAAATTTTTTCAATCTAAAGTAAGAATTAATGGCCCTACTCAAAGTTGTAATTTGGAGATCTGGTAAATTCAAAACGACATCTAAAGCTGCGCCTGGTGTTGTCTTAGACGCACCTGTAATCATGAGTTCAGCTAGTCTGTGGATCTTATTCAAGATTAGTGATTTAGATTTCTGTTCCATTTTATGCCACCATATTAAACATCCATATGTTATTCGAGGAATAACTATTTGAGTGTAAATCCATTTCATCATAAAGGGGGTTAGCCCCCAGTTCTTATTAATCATATTTTTCGTTGCCCATAACGTATTATAACCCTTTTTGGCCATTTGTTCAATATGTGTTTGGTAAGATAATTTGCTGTCTAGATAAACTCCAAGATATTTAACATTCTCTTTCAGTGCTATTGGTGTGTTGAATATTTTTACTGGTCTTGTGAGTTCAATATTCGTTCGGTTTCTTGTAAATCTAACTAATTCAGTTTTAGCTGGGTTGACATTCAGACCTGTCTCAATACACCATTTTTCTACTAGTTTCAGACAATGGTTCATTCTTGAACATGCACTATTGATATTTTTATCCGGTATGATAATGGCAACATCGTCTGCATAGCCAATTACCTTGCAATGAGGGGAAAGTTTAACCAGAAGTGTATCAATAACTATATTCCATATCAGAGGCGATATACAGCCACCTTGTGGGCATCCTTTGGTTGGCAAGATAGTGAAACTTTCGTTCTCTATGGACGCACAAGTCTTCCTGGTGGTTAACATCGCATGAATCCATTTTAAAATAATGTTTCTAGTTTTCCTCTCTTCGAGAGATTTGCAAATCGTGTTCACTGAGGTATTGTCAAATGCTCCTTCTATATCGATAAAGACTGCTAATGCAATTGACTTATTTTGAAAGGTTTTTTCAATCGTGGTTGCAAAATCGTGCAATGCTTCCTCTGTGCCTTTGTTTTCTAAGTATGCAAATTGTTTAGTGTGAATAGGGTTATCTGTTAATTCTTTATCCCTGAAATCCCTGTCAATAATTTTCTCTAGACCTTTAAGTTGAAATGAAGTGAGGCTTATCGGTCTAAACGACTTGGGATTTTCATAATCAGTTTTACCCGGTTTGGGGATAAAAACAACATTCGCTTCCGTCCAACATGATGGTATATGCGATAATGAAATACTTTTCTGATAAAGCTGTAGTAGAATGTTGTCAATATAGTCAAGAGGTTTTTGTAGCATGGCAGGAAATATTCCATCTTTACCTGGTGACTTAAAAGGTTGAAATGACATAATAGATCGCCTTACTTTCGAAATGTCAACAATGTCTTCAATTTCTGCATCATTGGTACTTTGCATGGAATAGTAAATGGGTGCTTTAACCTTCTCATTATTGATTAGTACACATTCTGGGAAGTGCTTTACAAGCAAAAGTGTCAAGCTTTCTTTGTGATTTTGGGTGTAAGCACCGTTATCATTTTTCAGTGAGCCTATTTTTGAAGAAGAGTTTTTCTCGAAAATCTTTTGAAATCTGGAAGCTTCTTTGATGGAGTCAATTTCTTCCATTTTTTCTTTCCATGATAGGAACTTCGCTTTCTTACATTCTTCCTTATAGTTCTTTGACATTGATTTGGCAATAGATTTTAGTTTCACGGAGTTAGAATTATTTGCTCGATACGTTGCCTTCAGGCTAACTTTTCTAAGATGAAGAAGAGTGGGAGTTTGCCAGCGAGATTTATAAGTTAAAATTTTTTTAATGGGTTTATTGTTGTTTTGGTAACAATCATATAATATATTTGTCAGTTTATCAGCGAAGAAATCAAGATCTTTACAAGATTTAATATCGCCTTCAGACCAAAAATCTTTAACTTTATTTTTAACATTCATGCAATACTTTACCCAATTCATTAATTTTTTGTTCCTAATAACACAGTCCTTTATAATTTTTTCCCCAAAATTTAAGTAGATAAAATTATGATCAAATGTGACATGGTTAAGTTCGACGTGCCAGTTTGTGATCAGATTATCTAGGTATAGATTAGTTACAGTAAGATCAATAACGGTTTCTCCTCTTCTCATTGTATGGTCACTGCCTTTATTGGAGATGATGCAATTATGTTTTGAGATGAAGGGCCAATAATAGCCATAAATGAATCAACAATTTTTCTTTTTGAAAACGATGACGTTTTTATTAGTTATCTGCAAATTATAAGATTTTCAACAAGTAAAAGAAACATTCACATTCTTTTTTACGTACCAAATCTGACAACCACAACTTTTAATCTAATTAACAAAAAGTTTGTGGTTCCTTGCTTAAGGCTTAATTCATTTCTTGTGAAAGTAAAAGGAAAACTTGTATTGAAATCTATTAGCAGATTCTCTCAACCAAACTGCAGAACTCAGAAACTAAAAGCTATCAATTATTTCTCGGAAACGGAATTAAAATGGTCATCGTCACAATTTTTCTTGGATAAAATCGACAACTTTCAAGGATGTGAAATTATATTTAGCGGGTACATTTCTCCTCCTGCTGCTTATGAGGAATTACAAGACAATAAAACAATTAAAATTACAGGATATCATGTTGATTTAATTAACATTATTGCACCATATGCTAATTATACAGTTAAAATCAGTTTCTTCATGAAAAGACAGAGAAAAACAAAACTTGATGTTTTTATTTCACCCCTTCTGTTACATGATGTACAGAAGAGACATCATTTTAATATGCCCACACAAGCAATTCACTACGAATCTGTTCGAGCTATTGTGCCACCAAGAGAATCATACACATCTTTTGAGAAACTGTTATTGGCATTCGATAAACCCGTGTGGAATTTAATAATAATAACATTTGCTTTGGCCTTCATGGCAATCATCATTTTGCGATTTTGTCCTCGATCTATCAGAGAGTTTGTCATTGGAAGAAATGTCAAAGAACCAGCTTTGAATGTTCTTATAGCATTTTTTGGAGTTGGTCAAACGATTTTGCCACGACGAAATTTTGCAAGATTTCTTCTGATAATGTTCATTCTATACAGTTTGATCATTCGAACAGCTTACCAAGGAAAAAGCTTCGAGTTTCTCCAAAAATATATGAAAAGAAAAGGAGTTCAAACTGTCAAGGATTTATTTGATAAGAATTATACGATTTACACTAATAAATTTCTACAAACCGAATGGAAAACTGCTGACATAGTAAAACAGTAAGTAATAATCACAAATTGATCTATTGACTTAACATTCTTCATATATTCATAGTGCAAAGCCAGTAAAGTCATTCGCGACAGTCAAGAAGATGGTACAAGAAATCAGTACCAACTCTTCATCGCATTCAGCTTTCATTATGTACGAAAACAAGATCAAAATTATTTTTAGAATGCTAAACCAAAACAATATAACAACTCCAATTCATATGTTGGACGAAATTATTGCTGTTGGACCGAAATCGATTAAGTTTGTTGCTAATATGGAACTTTTCAAAACTTTCGACGGAAAGTTAACTCAGTTAAGAGAAGCGGGAATCATGGATCACATAATAAAACCTTACTATAAACTTCACAAAGAAAAACCAAATAATGATCCTAAAGTATTGACGATGGACGATTTATCAGCAGGTTTTGTAGTATTTCTGGTTTTCTTGCTGATTTCAATAGCATCATTTTCATTAGAGATAATAATTGATAAGCTGACAATGCTGTTTAATAAATACCTGAAAGGATGCGTCATAAATAAATAATTGTCCAATTGTCGTCGAAATAATTATTCTCCTTCACCTTTTTCGAACACGTTTCTTGTTGTTTCTTGAAATGTCATCTTAATCTTTACAACATCTTCACAATTAAAAGTAATAAAAAAATTTTGAACAATTCTTTGTTAAATTAGTTTCTACTTTGATTTCAATTCAACCACAGTATAAATTCATTTCGAAGCATTTTAAATAAAAAGAGATTAAGGAAAAATGGATTTTTATATCATCATTCTTTTTATTTTAATCAATCCTTCAAACTCATTAATTGAAAGGAAAGAAATTCTCTCAATTGCATTAAACAGCATAGTGAAAAATCATTTTAATAAAAATAACGAGAGATTTGATATAGTTAGTGAAGCAGAAAATGAATTTTATTTTGACGATGTTATAAACNGAGAAAAAGACTCAAAATTTGTGTAATAAAATAATAAAAAGAAAAATTATTTAATTTGATTCGTCTTTTCGTTTTAAATATTTTTCATATTAATTTTCAGGACGAAAGCTTATAAAAAGTTTCTTTCAATTAAACCGAAAATCGAAAGCTTTTTTTTAAAGCATCTAAAATTTATTGAGAGATTTTCTCGGTTTTCGACAAGTGTTTCGTGAACAGTTACATAAGAAATACAATTTGCATACAATTAATTTAATTACCTACAAATTTCCAAGAATATTTTTGAGTTCAATAGAACATTTCTTCCAAATAATTTTTTACATGTTTTCAGAAAATGTCCTCATAATCTTTACATCATCTATCTACATGTGAATAAAATGAAGGAAATTAATCTTCTGTTTTATAAGTAAATTACTTCCTTTAGTTTCTTTTCAATTCAATTCACTCATAGTTCAAATGTAATTTTTTTACTTTAAGAAGCAAAATAATGAATTTCAATATTTTAACTCTCTTCATGTTAATTAATTATTTAAGTGCAAATTTTATTTACAAAGATTCGTCCAAAAACCATTTTTCAACTGCAATTAATGGAGTAGTGGAAAATTATTTTAACAAACATAACGAGAGGTTTGATATCATAAGTGCCGCAGAAAATGAATTTCATTTTGATGAAATTGTGAACGGAATTATGAAAACAACAAATCAAACAGTTCGAATAACTGAACTGCTACCAGATGAAGGGCCAATAATAGCCATAAATGAATCAACAATTTTTCTTTTCGAAAACGATGACGTTTTTATTAGTTATCTGCACTTTATAAGATTTTCAACAAATAAGAGAAACATTCACATTCTCTTTTTTGTACCAAATATGACAACCACAACTTTTTTCCTGATCAACAAGAAGCTTGGGATTCCTTGCTTAAGGCTTAATTCATTTCTTGTGAAAGTAAAAGGAAAACTTGTATTGAAATCTTTTAGCAGATTCTCTCAACCAAACTGCAGAACTCAGAAACTAAAAGCTATCAATTATTTCTCGGAAACGAACCTGAAATGGTCATCGTCACAATTTTTTTTGGATAAAATCGACAACTTTCAAGGATGTGAAATTATATTTGGAGGATTCTTTCGCTTCCCTACTGCTTATGGGGAATTACAAGAGAATAAAACAATTAAAATTACAGGATATCATGTTGATTTAATTAACATTATTGCACCATATGCTAATTATACAGTTAAAATCAGTTTCTCCAAGAGAAGACTGAGAAAAAGAAGATTTGATGTTTTTATTTCACCCCCCCTTCTGTTACATCATGTACAGAAGAGACATCATTTTAATATGCCCACACAAGCAATTCACTACGAATCTGTTCGAACTATTGTGCCACCAGGAGAATCATACACATCTTTTGAGAAACTGTTATTGGCATTCGATAAACCCGTGTGCAATTTAATAATAATAACATTTGCTTTAGCTTTCATAGTAATCATCATATTACGATTTTGTCCTCGATTTATCAGAGAGTTTGTCATTGGAAGAAACGTCAAAGAACCAGCTTTGAATGTTATTATAGCATTTTTTGGACTTGGACAAACGATTTTGCCACGACGAAATTTTGCAAGATTTCTTCTGATAATGTTCATTCTATACAGTTTGATCATTCGAACAGCTTACCAAGGAAAAAGCTTCGAATTTCTCCAGAAAGATATGAAAAGAAAAGGAGTTCAAACTGTCAAGGATTTATATGATAAGAATTATACGATTTACAGTGTAAAATCTCTACAAACCGAATGGAAAACTGCTGACATAATAAAACAGTAAGTAATAATCACAAATTGATCTATTGACTTAACATTCTTCATATATTCATAGTGCAATGCCACTTGGATCATTAGCGGCAATCAAAAAGATGGTACAAGAAATCAGTACCAAATCTTCATCGCATTCAGCTTTCATTATGTACGAAAACCATGTTAAAAATATTTTTGCAGTTCTAAACCAAAACAATATAACAACTCCAATACATACGTTGGACGAAATTATTGCCGTTGCACCAAAATCAATGAGTTTTGTTGCTAATATGGAACTTTTCAAAACTTTCGATGAAAAGTTAACTCAGTTAAGAGAAGCGGGAATCATGGATCACATAAAAAACCTTACTAAATATAAACTTCACAAAGAAAAACCAAATAATGATCCTAAAGTATTGACGATGGACGATTTATCAGCAGGTTTTGTAGTATTTCTGGTTTTCTTGCTGATTTCAATAGCATCATTTTCATTAGAGATAATAATTGATAAGCTGACAATGCTGTTTAATAAATACCTGAAAGGATGCGTCATAAATAAATAATTGTCCTATTGTCGTCGAAATAATTATTTTCCTTCACCTTTTTCGAACACGTTTCTTGTTGTTTCTTGAAATGTCATCTTAATCTTTACAACATCTTCACAATTAAAAGTAATAAAAATTTTTTGAACAATTCTTTTGTTATTTTAGTTTCTACTTTGATTTCAATTCAATCACAGTATAAATTCATTTCGAAGCATTTTAAATAAAAAGAGATTAAGGAAAAATGGATTTTTATATCATCATTCTTTTTATTTTAATCAATCCTTCAAACTCATTAATTGAAAGGAAAGAAATTCTCTCAATTGCATTAAACAGCATAGTGAAAAATCATTTTAATAAAAATAACGAGAGATTTGATATAGTTAGTGAAGCAGAAAATGAATTTTATTTTGACGATGTTATAAACGGAATCTTGAATGCAACAAATCAGACAGTTAAAATAACTAAGTCGCTGTCAAGCAAAATTAAAACAGAAGTTATCAATGAATCAACAATTTTCATTTTTCAAAACGATGATATTTTTCTTAATAATTTGCGTCACATGAAATTTGGAAAGAATTCAAGAAATATTCACATGCTCTTTTATGTACCAAATACGTCAAAAGATCCAATGATGGCTATATTTAAAATGAGTTATTTTCGTTGGTTAGGGCTTAATTCATTTCTTGTGAAAGTAAAAGGAAAACTTGTATTGAAATCTATTAGCAGATTCTCTCAACCAAACTGCAGAACTCAGAAACTAAAAGCTATCAATTATTTCTCGGAAACGAACCTGAAATGGTCATCGTCACAATTTTTTTTGGATAAAATCGACAACTTTCAAGGATGTGAAATTATATTTGGAGGATTCTTTCGCTTCCCTTTTGCTTATGAGGAATTACAAGAGAATAAAACAATTAAAATTACAGGATATAATGTTGATTTAATTAACATTATTGCACCATATGCTAATTATACAGTTAAAATCAGTTTCTCCAAGAGAAGACTGAGAAAAAGAAGATTTGATGTTTTTATTTCACCCCCCCTTCTGTTACATCATGTACAGAAGAGACATCATTTTAATATGCCCACACAAGCAATTCACTACGAATCTGTTCGAGCTATTGTGCCACCAAGAGAATCATACACATCTTTTGAGAAACTGTTATTGGCATTCGATAAACCAGTGTGGAGTTTAATAATAATAACATTTGCTTTAGCTTTCATAGTAATCATCATATTACGATTTTGTCCTCGATTTATCAGAGAGTTTGTCATTGGAAGAAATGTCAAAGAACCAGCTTTGAATGTTCTTATAGCATTTTTTGGAGTTGGACAAACGATTTTGCCACGACGAAATTTTGCAAGAATTCTTCTGATAATGTTCATTCTATACAGTTTGATCATTCGAACAGCTTACCAAGGAAAAAGCTTCGAATTTCTCCAGAAAGATATGAAAAGAAAAGGAGTTCAAACTGTCAAGGATTTATTTGATAAGAATTATACGATTTACACTAATAAATTTCTACAAACCGAATGGAAAACTGCTGACATAATAAAACAGTAAGTAATAATCACAAATTGATCTATTGACTTAACATTCTTCATATATTCATAGTTCAAAGCCAGTAAAGTCATCCGCGACAATCAAGAAGATGGTACAAGAAATCAGTACCAACTCTTCATCGCATTCAGCTTTCATTACGTACGAAAACTATGTTAAAAATATTTTTGCAGTTCTAAACCGAAACAATTTAACAACTCCAATACATACGTTGGACGAAATTATTGCCGTTGCACCAAGATCAATGAGTTTTGTTGCTAATATGGAACTTTTCAAAACTTTCGATGAAAAGTTAACTCAGTTAAGAGAAGCGGGAATCATGGATCACATAAAAAAACCTTACTATGAACTCTACAAAGAAAAGCCAAATAATGATCCTAAAGTATTGACGATGGACGATTTATCAGCAGGTTTTGTAGTATTTCTGGTTTTCTTGCTGATTTCAATAGCATCATTTTCATTAGAGATAATAATTGATAAGCTGACAATGCTGTTTAATAAATACCTGAAAGGATGCGTCATAAATAAATAATTGTCCTATTGTCGTCGAAATAATTATTTTCCTTCACCTTTTTCGAACACGTTTCTTGTTGTTTCTTGAAATGTCATCTTAATCTTTACAACATCTTCACAATTAAAAGTAATAAAATTTTTTTGAACAATTCTTTTGTTAAATTAGTTTCTACTTTGATTTCAATTCAACCACAGTATAAATTCATTTCGAAGCATTTTAAATAAAAAGGGATTAAGGAAAAATGGATTTTTATATCATCATTCTTTTTATTTTAATTAATCCTTCAAACTCATTAATTGAAAGGAAAGAAATTCTCTCAATTGCATTAAACAGCATAGTGAAAAATCATTTTAATAAAAATAACGAGAGATTTGATATAGTTAGTGAAGCAGAAAATGAATTTTATTTTGACGATGTTATAAACGGAATCTTGAATGCAACAAATCAGACAGTTAAAATAACTAAGTCGCTGTCAAGCAAAATTAAAACAGAAGTTATCAATGAATCAACAATTTTCATTTTTCAAAACGATGATATTTTTCTTAATAATTTGCGTCACATGAAATTTGGAAAGAATTCAAGAAATATTCACATGCTCTTTTATGTACCAAATATGTCAAAAGACACAATGATGACTATATATAAAATGAGTTATTTTCGTTGGTTAAGGCTTAATTCATTTCTTGTGAAAGTAAAAGGAAAACTTGTATTGAAATCTTTTAGCAGATTCTCTCAACCAAACTGCAGAACTCAGAAACTAAAAGCTATCAATTATTTCTCGGAAACGAACCTGAAATGGTCATCGTCACAATTTTTTTTGGATAAAATCGACAACTTTCAAGGATGTGAAATTATATTTGGAGGATTCTTTCGCTTCCCTACTGCTTATGGGGAATTACAAGAGAATAAAACAATNCAAGATTTACTAGCATTCAGTGATGCAAACTTTGGGGAATGCAGAATCGATGGTAAATCTAATTCCGGTGTAATATGTTTTGTTAATGGTGGTCCGATTGTTTGGTCAAGTAAAAAACAATCATTAGTAGCATTATCGACATGTGAAGCTGAATTTTACGCAATCACAGAAGCAACTAGAGAAATATTATGGCTAAAACAACTCATGGCAAGTTTCGATATAAAATTTCATAACCCAATTCCTATACTTTCAGACAACCAATCAAGTATCAATATGATTTACAATGGCGAGTCTATGCAACGCACTAAATATATCGGTGTAAGATATCATTTTATCCGTGATTGGATAAAGAGAAATTCAATCGAATTATTATACTGTCCATCTGAGTACAACATCGCAGACATGATGACCAAGCCTTTAAGTGGAGTAAAGATTAAAATGTTACGATCAGCAGCTGGACTTCTACCACCACCCACCATGCCTTCCATAGAAACAAACACAATTCTATCAAAAACATCATCCTGCATTCGTTGGAATAACACAAACTAAGACATCATAATTTCTTTATAATTTTTTTTAATTTACATACAAATTACATTGTTGCGGGGGAGTGTTAGATTATATAACTGATCCCAAAAATGTAATTCAAATGCCTGTATTACAGATCAGGCAATACTTATTATTTATTATAAAAGAAGAACAAGGAATAAAAATAAGACAGTTTATTATCAGAACCAACAGGTTATGGGCAACCAGAAAAAAAATCTGCAATCAATTTTAATTTTTTTTATAATCAAAAGTAAGCGAAATTTATAAGTTTGAAAATCAAAGTTACAATTTTTTCATTGAACAAAGCTGAAGAGGTTTATCTTTAATATAAACGCTCAAAGTAATAATCAATGAAATAAATAAAACTGAAGATTGAACAAACGTTTTAATTTCCATTGTTTAAATTTTTTTTAGTTCACGCGAATGTCATTGAATGACATTGTCGCAAATTTAAAAGAGGATAAATCAGCAACAACCTCAAACGAAATTCTTGATTCAAGTGCATTTCAAAAGCCAGTTTTATCTCCAGAAAGCACAAAAGAATTATTAAATGCACATTTCAATATTGATTCATATTCTGAAAGCATGAATGAATCTTCAAAAATTGAAGTATTAAGTACTTCAAACTATGACTCATGGTCAGAACAAATTGAAGCAATTCTTAATCAAAAGAAATGTTGGCTTGATTTAGATGGTGCGGATGCAGCAAAAGCTGACTATGCTGCCACTGCTAAGAAAGCGTATTTCGAGATCGTTGTTCGATGTGACAGTCAACATACTCAGTTCATAAAGTCCGTCGCAAAATACGATTCAGTGAAAGCACTAAATGCACTTCGCGATAAATATGAAGGAAAAGGCTTGATCTCTAGAATTGGAATTCTACAAAAATGTCTTCTCATGCGCCATCAACAAGGAACAATAGAAAAGCACATTGATGATTTACGAACCAACTATCAACTGCTGAAGAAAAAAGGTTTAACAATTGAAACAATGCAAGTTGCTAATCTGATGATTACATTACCTTCTGACTTCGGAAGTGTTCTTGCAAATTTTATCAACGTCGACGAAAAAGAATTAAATTTCGAAGACGTAGCAAGTGCAATCCTAGTTGAACAAAACCGAAGATCAATTATTGAAGGATATGATGTCAATGCATCAGCAGCATCATTTAATCGTTTCGATAGAAAGAAATTATTGAAGTGCACGCGTTGTGGAAAGAAAGGACATTTGACAGAATCTTGTGCACAACAGTCAAGCGTCACACATCAGCCAAACATCAGCTGCACCTTTTGTGGAAAAAAGAACCACCAGGCTTCCAGATGTTTTAAGAAATTAAATGAGAATAATCGTCAAAATCAAATGCAATCATCTCATTTCACATCAATCAACAACGAAGACAACAAAAACAATGAAACGTCGATGTATGCAAATCCTTATCACAAAGCATTTGTAGCTTCATCAGCTTCGATCAATTCTTCATTACAAAATAAACGAAGAAGTGTTTTCAATCGTCTTTCGTCAGTGATTGAAGATGAAGATGTTATGAAAAATTTTTCAAAAATAACAATGAACGGCGATAATACAATGATCAATCAGACTTCGAAAAGGCAACGGGAAGTTAATGAATCAAGTGNACATGCTCTTTTATGTACCAAATATGTCAAAAGAGACAATGATGGCTATATTTAAAATGAGTTATTTTCGTTGGTTAAGGCTTAATTCATTTCTTGTGAAAGTAAAAGGAAAACTTGTATTGAAATCTTTTAGCAGATTCTCTCAACCAAACTGCAGAACTCAGAAACTAAAAGCTATCAATTATTTCTCGGAAACGAACCTGAAATGGTCATCGTCACAATTTTTTTTGGATAAAATCGACAACTTTCAAGGATGTGAAATTATATTTGGAGGATTCTTTCGCTTCCCTACTGCTTATGGGGAATTACAAGAGAATAAAACAATTAAAATTACAGGATATCATGTTGATTTAATTAACATTATTGCACCATATGCTAATTACAAAGTTAATATCAGTTTCTTCAAGAAGGTTTCTTCAGGAAGAAAAAAAAATATAAGTCCTGATGTTTTTATTTCATCCCTTCTGTTACATGGTACAAGAAACAGAGAACATAATTTTAATACGCCCACACAAGCAATTCATTACGAATTGATTCGAATTATTGTGCCACCAAGAGAATCATACACATCATTTGAGAAATTGTTATTGGCATTCGATAAACCAGTGTGGAGTTTAATAATAATAACATTTGCTTTAGCTTTCATAGTAATCATCATATTACGATTTTGTCCTCGATTTATCAGAGAGTTTGTCATTGGAAGAAACGTCAAAGAACCAGCTTTGAATGTTATTATAGCATTTTTTGGACTTGGACAAACGATTTTGCCACGACGAAATTTTGCAAGATTTCTTCTGATAATGTTCATTCTATACAGTTTGATCATTCGAACAGCTTACCAAGGAAAAAGCTTCGAATTTCTCCAGAAAGATATGAAAAGAAAAGGAGTTCAAACTGTCAAGGATTTATTTGATAAGAATTATACGATTTACACTAATAAATTTCTACAAACCGAATGGAAAACTGCTGACATAATAAAACAGTAAGTAATAATCACAAATTGATCTATTGACTTAACATTCTTCATATATCATAGTGCAAAGCCAGTAAAGTCATTCGTGACAGTCAAGAAGATGGTACAAGAAATCAGTACCAACTCTTCATCGCATTCAGCTTTCATTATGTACGAAAACCATGTTAAAATTATTTTTGCAGTTCTAAACCGAAACAATATAACAACTCCAATACATACGTTGGACGAAATTATTGCCGTTGCACCAAAATCAATGAGTTTTGTTGCTAATATGGAACTTTTCAAAACTTTCGATGAAAAGTTTGTTAGATTATATAACTGATCCCAAAAATGTAATTCAAATGCCTGTATTACAGATCAGGCAATACTTATTATTTATTATAAAAGAAGAACAAGGAATAAAAATAAGACAGTTTATTATCAGAACCAACAGGTTATGGGCAACCAGAAAAAAAATCTGCAATCAATTTTAATTTTTTTTATAATCAAAAGTAAGCGAAATTTATAAGTTTGAAAATCAAAGTTACAATTTTTTCATTGAACAAAGCTTATCTTTAATATAAACGCTCAAAGTAATAATCAATGAAATAAATAAAACTGAAGATTGAACAAACGTTTTAATTTCCATTGTTTAAATTTTTTTAGTTCACGCGAATGTCATTGAATGACATTGTCGCAAATTTAAAAGAGGATAAATCAGCAACAACCTCAAACGAAATTCTTGATTCAAGTGCATTTCAAAAGCCAGTTTTATCTCCAGAAAGCACAAAAGAATTATTAAATGCACATTTCAATATTGATTCAAATTCTGAAAGCATGAATGAATCTTCAAAAATTGAAGTATTATTTAAGTACTTCAAACTATGACTCATGGTCAGAACAAATTGAAGCAATTCTTAATCAAAAGAAATGTTGGCTTGATTTAGATGGTGCGGATGCAGCAAAAGCTGACTATGCTGCCACTGCTAAGAAAGCGTATTTCGAGATCGTTGTTCGATGTGACAGTCAACATACTCAGTTCATAAAGTCCGTCGCAAAATACGATTCAGTGAAAGCACTAAATGCACTTCGCGATAAATATGAAGGAAAAGGCTTGATCTCTAGAATTGGAATTCTACAAAAATGTCTTCTCATGCGCCATCAACAAGGAACAATAGAAAAGCACATTGATGATTTACGAACCAACTATCAACTGCTGAAGAAAAAAGGTTTAACAATTGAAACAATGCAAGTTGCTAATCTGATGATTACATTACCTTCTGACTTCGGAAGTGTTCTTGCAAATTTTATCAACGTCGACGAAAAAGAATTAAATTTCGAAGACGTAGCAAGTGCAATCCTAGTTGAACAAAACCGAAGATCAATTATTGAAGGATATGATGTCAATGCATCAGCAGCATCATTTAATCGTTTCGATAGAAAGAAATTATTGAAGTGCACGCGTTGTGGAAAGAAAGGACATTTGACAGAATCTTGTGCACAACAGTCAAGCGTCACACATCAGCCAAACATCAGCTGCACCTTTTGTGGAAAAAAGAACCACCAGGCTTCCAGATGTTTTAAGAAATTAAATGAGAATAATCGTCAAAATCAAACGCAATCATCTCATTTCACATCAATCAACAACGAAGACAACAAAAACAATGAAACGTCGATGTATGCAAATCCTTATCACAAAGCATTTGTAGCTTCATCAGCTTCGATCAATTCTTCATTACAAAATAAACGAAGAAGTGTTTTCAATCGTCTTTCGTCAGTGATTGAAGATGAAGATGTTATGAAAAATTTTTCAAAAATAACAATGAACGGCGATAATACAATGATCAATCAGACTTCGAAAAGGCAACGGGAAGTTAATGAATCAAGTGATGAAACTGAAGCACCACCAACGCCAGGGAAAAATCTTATTTTTGATAAAAATACAAATAAATATAGAACTATTTCTACTATTGAAAATGATCCTGAAATAGAAATTCATTGTAATGAAAGTGAAATAAATACTTTATACAACTCTTGTGAATTTTATGAAAAATCTTTTTCTTCATCAACTTCTAAACAATTTTCAGGGTGGATTATAGATTCGGGAGCATCAATTCACTTGACTTCTGATAAATCTCTTTTCCATGATCTAACGTTAAATAAATGTGGAAAAATAAAAATAGCTGATGGAACATTTATTCCTATTTGTGGATACGGAACAATCAGAATATTATTTCAACATAATAAAGAAGAAATAGCATTAATGCTGAAAGATGTAGCATATGTTCCTAGCTCACATGTAAATTTAATATCTGTTAATGAATTAAATAAATGTGGCAATGCAATTCTTTTTGAGAAATCAATTTGTAAGATAAAAATTGGATCAGCATTTATTCCACTTGCTCGATTCATTAACAATAATTTTTTAGTTAATGAAACACAACACAATTTTGCGTCTCCATGTATACATGAGTGGCATCGTAGACTTGCTCATCGTAACATACGAGACA
Organism: Clunio marinus; assembly: GCA_900005825.1. Classification (NCBI taxonomy): domain Eukaryota; kingdom Metazoa; phylum Arthropoda; class Insecta; order Diptera; family Chironomidae; genus Clunio; species Clunio marinus. The sequence goes on along the minus strand of CVRI01000021.1, from coordinate 1,141,192 downwards.
TAAAACGTCTTAAAGCTTCAGGACTAGAGATCACTAAGTGTAATTGTAGTGACCAATGTGATGCATGTATGAAAGGAAAATCGACACAACTTCCATTTCCTGAATCGGAAAAATCAGAAAAACTTCTTGATGTGATCGTAAGCGATATCTGTGGTCCACTTCAAACAATGTCAATTGGTGGATCAAAATATTTTTTAACAATCACAGATTCATTCTCTGATTACACTGAGGTAAAATTTTTAAGAAACAAAAGTGAAGCTAAAGAACATATAATCAATTTTGTTGAATTTATAAAAACTCAACTATCCAGAAAACCAAAGACATTTAGATCAGATGGTGGAGGTGAGTTTGTCAACATTGAATTGCAAAATTATCTCAACAAAGAAGGCATTAGATTTGAAGTAACGGTACCATACACTCCACAACAAAACGGTAAGGCCGAACGTAAGAACCGCACACTTAATGACGCAGTTCGTACAATTCTAATATCTTCAAAGCTTCCTGAAAACATGTGGGCAGAAGCAATGAACTACGTCGTGTATACACAAAATCGTATAGTACGTAAAGACAAAATTCATGCACCCATTGAAATTTTTTTTAACAAAAAAGCTCGCGCTACTTTCCTAGAGTTTGGAAAATTTGTTTACGTCACGACACCTCAACAAGGCAAAGGCAAATATTCACCTAAAGCCGAAGTTATGAGATTTTTAAGTGTCGATGACAAAGCGAAAGGTTTTCGTATCTGGAATGGTTCAAAAATAATCATAAGTCGAAATATTAGACCAAAAATTAATTTAGACTTATGTTATCAAAATCCATTAAATGATCAACCAATAAATGATTTTTCAGAGTCATTTGACAGCGAACCAGATATATTTCCATTACCTTTAAGACGATCACAGCGTATTAAAGAAAAATTAGAAATTCAAAATGTTCATCAAACAGAATTAATAAATGATTTAGATCCAACGTCTTACAAAGAAGCAATAACTTCATCAGATAAAGGAAAATGGATATCTGCAATGAGAGAGGAATTGGAATCACTCGAAAAAACTGGAACGTATAAGCTGGTAGATCTTCCAGAAGATAGGAAAGCAATTGGTAGCAAATGGGTGTACAAGCGAAAAAATGAAAATGAAAATATTCGTTTTAAAGCTCGTTTAGTCGCAAAAGGATTCTCACAAAAATATGGTGAAGACTATGATGAAGTCTTTGCACCAGTAGCTAGAGCTCCAACCATTCGTCTTCTCCTATCAATGGCAGGCAAATTAAAACTTCTCGTTAAACAGTTTGACGTTAAAACTGCATTCCTGAATGGAATCCTAAAAGAAGAAATTTATATGAAGCCTCCCGAAGGGTACGAGTCTAATAATAAAGTTATGCGACTTTACAAAGCTATTTACGGCTTGAAACAAGCCGCCAGATCTTGGAATCTGATGCTTAAGGAATGCTTGGAAAAAGCAGACTTCATACAATCAGAAGCTGATGATTGTTTATTTATCAAGAAATCAGATAATGATGTATGTTTCATCGCAGTTCACGTTGATGATATGTTGTTTGCAGCTTCAAGCATTGAAATAATTGATGATGCATTTAAACTATTATCACGAAGCTTCGAACTGAAAGATCTCGGACCCGTGAAACAGTTTTTAGGTGTTGATATTTATAGGTCAGCAAATGGTTGTTTTGGGATAAATCAAACAAATTACATCTCCAAAATATCTAGAGAATTAGGATTAGATCAAGCTAAAAGTCAAAAATATCCAATTCAACCGGGATATTTCAAACTTGAAAGCGATGAATTTCTACCCTCAAATACACTCTATAGAAAAGTTATTGGAATGCTACTATATGTGTCAACCAACTCAAGACCAGACATAAGTTTAAGTGTCGGTGTTCTTGCGCAACGTGTAGAAAATCCAAGAAAGCTTGATTTAGTCGAAGCGTTCAGAGTTGTAAAATATCTTGTTGCAACAAAAGACCAAATTCTCCATCTTAATAATGCTCACATTCATCAAGATTTACTAGCATTCAGTGATGCAAACTTTGGGGAATGCAGAATCGATGGTAAATCTAATTCCGGTGTAATATGTTTTGTTAATGGTGGTCCGATTGTTTGGTCAAGTAAAAAACAATCATTAGTAGCATTATCGACATGTGAAGCTGAATTTTACGCAATCACAGAAGCAACTAGAGAAATATTATGGCTAAAACAACTCATGGCAAGTTTCGATATAAAATTTCATAACCCAATTCCTATACTTTCAGACAACCAATCAAGTATCAATATGATTTACAATGGCGAGTCTATGCAACGCACTAAATATATCGGTGTAAGATATCATTTTATCCGTGATTGGATAAAGAGAAATTCAATCGAATTATTATACTGTCCATCTGAGTACAACATCGCAGACATGATGACCAAGCCTTTAAGTGGAGTAAAGATTAAAATGTTACGATCAGCAGCTGGACTTCTACCACCACCCACCATGCCTTCCATAGAAACAAACACAATTCTATCAAAAACATCATCCTGCATTCGTTGGAATAACACAAACTAAGACATCATAATTTCTTTATAATTTTTTTTAATTTACATACAAATTACATTGTTGCGGGGGAGTGTTAGATTATATAACTGATCCCAAAAATGTAATTCAAATGCCTGTATTACAGATCAGGCAATACTTATTATTTATTATAAAAGAAGAACAAGGAATAAAAATAAGACAGTTTATTATCAGAACCAACAAAGTTAACTCAGTTAAGAGAAGCGGGAATCATGGATCACATAAAAAAACCTTACTATGAACTCTACAAAGAAAAGCCAAATAATGATCCTAAAATATTAACGATGGACGATTTATCAGCAGGTTTTGTAGTATTTCTGGTTTTCTTGCTGATTTCAATAGCATCATTTTTATTAGAGATTATAATAGCAAAGCTGATATTTCTCCTAAGAAACGAGAAAAACTAATGAGAGATTGATAGATAGATTTATTAGCACTAGTAAATATTGCTAATTTTATATTCAAATTGAATGTAAAGGATTTCATGTAACTCTATTTGTACAGCACTTATAAGGGATACTCATCAGCACAGGAATTTTATTAATCAATGTTTGAAATACTCTGTAAACATAGATCTAAAACATCTTATTCTTATAATATCAAATGTTTTTGATTAAATTTAATTCTAATTAAAACTAACTTTCAATGTCTACTTACCTGTTTGAATCATTTTTGGTAACATGTTAAAACTTTTAATATTTGTTATAAAATAAATATTATTACATACTTGGTTATCCTCATAATACCCTAGTTGCAATTTAAGGAAATAACATAAATAATATAGAAATACGTTCGTGTTCTGTATAAATTCTAAATTTATAACTTTTATTAGAAGAAATTTTTAAAAAGTAAAACAACACATTTCACCCAATTTGGAACGATTCGTTGAAGGAGATTGAATTCGGCGGGTGAAGCGTAAGCTTTAAGATGGTCATATTCATTTTTCAAAGAAAGCTGCAGCTCTTTATTTGTTGTTACTAAACAAATTTGCGATTCGAGATCTCGATTCAATGATCGTTCGCCATAATTTGACGAACCAACGACTGTCATACAAGGTAAGGACGAATCTACGGGATAATACCAAATTCCTTTTGCATGGTAAGTCCAAAAAGAACGCTCATATTCGAACAATGAGATCCGATTTTCTTGTTCATTTTCTTTGATGAGATTAAAGAATTTCTTGGCAATTAATGTGTATGCATCTGGAATACCACTCGATGGCCACGATGATCCCTTAAACAAAAAAATTTACTTTATAATTTCATATTTTCACATTAGATAAATATTATCATACCTTAAATCCATTGGCATTTGGATGAGCCATTATTATATTAAAGTCAGCATGGCACTTTTTTACAATAAAATCTTTCAATTTCTCTGTTAAGTTGAAATATCCCGAAGCCATATTGATAGTTGACCCCTTTTCTGACACATTTAAAATCTTTTCCATGACAACACTATCGTGATGAATTCCCAGCTGACCCATCTCGAGAGTAGGAAAAATCCACGTATCATTAGAAATGTTATCAAGTTCATGTCTTTGCTTTTCAAAAGTTTCTTTGAAAAAGCTGCTTATTCTTGCTTTAGCTTCGGTTGCAAACTTTTGTTGATCGCTTTTGTATGGCAGAAGATTCCAATTTTCATGCAAACTAAAGGAACCATTTCTTTCAACCTTCAGACTAAATTCTTGAACTTTTTCTAAAAGACTAGAAAAATAGCTTGTGAGCTTTTTATCCTGGATTTCAATGTAGCGATCTTGTCTATTTGTGAAGTAATCATTCGATAGATTTGCTCCAGACATGATTATGGAGTCGTCAAAGAGATAAATTTTCATGTGTTGAAGACCAAGTACCTCATTCCATCTTGCTGGTGCTAAGCTTTTAGTGATACCTCGGAGAAGTGGTGTGTGATAAAGAGATAAGTTGAAGTTTTCACTTTGATTGAGGAGAGGCATTAGCATTGTTTTAGAATTAATTTTTCCTCTTGTTCCTCTTGTGAAGTCTAGAAGAACGTTCACTTTAATGTTTTTATTGCTATTCAAGTTTGTCCTTATCGCTTCTATTAATTCAGATTCAAGTTTTCCTACTCCAATGTATAAACTTGCGAGGCCAATTCTCTCCTTGGCAGCAGATGCACGCTTTAAAAGAATGTTATAGAAATCCTTTGGATGATGGATAACTTTAACATTTGCTGCATTCACACAAAATCCTGGAGTAAATTCAGCGAGGAAATTCAAATTATCTAATTTTGAGTCATTGTAAAAATGTGCTCGATTTGTTGAAATATTTTGATGAAAGAATCCAGATGAAGAAAGAATTGAATGACATTCCACGGATGTTGTAAGAAAACTTCGTATCATACTAATCATCCTTAGGAAACACGATGAGAGAAATGTTACCACGAGTTGCAAACTGACAATAAAAAAGGAAACGACGAGCGATATTATTATATTTTTACTTTTTTGCTTTATCAGGAATGGTCAGACACTATCACAATTCCTACCAAGAGTGAGATACTTTATTAACATTTTCTATCAATTTAAATGTCATTATTTCTATGTTTAAAGTACAAATTAATTAATTTCATTAAAATGTGAATTGTTTACAACTTTTATGACAAGAATAATTTTTAAACGCATTCATTAGCTTTGAATCGGTTATCGGTTTTGTTTTCAACCGATCTGAATAAATCTTTAAAATTTGTTGACATAAAAATTTAAACACGTTTCCTAATTAATCATAAAAGCCTGAACCTTAGATTAATTAAAAAAGATAATAAAGCTAACCCAACAATCATTCAAATTCATATAAACAAGAACGGCTTCCTCTACAATCATTTCTCTTCGAAAGTTTATTTACAATTCTCAACATGTCCATAATTGATGGTAAGATTTTATGTTTAAAAATGTAATTGATTTAGGTACTTACTTTTTTATAATAGATGAACAAATCATCAAACGGAGACTGCAAATTGATGGAGAAGGAGTGGGAGATGATAGAAAAATAAATTTATTATTGAAAACTTACACAAAATGGTGCACTACACCTTCATCAGTTGACAACAATGATGCTCATGATCGAATTCTCACTCAATTATCACAGTGTGAATTTTCTGTTCTGAAGTCCGACATATCTGAACACATGATGGATGAGGAAATGAAAAATTACAAGAAAATTTCTGATAATATAGCAGAAAGAATCGAACAGATCAGAGATCAGATAGAACAATCAAAAGATCTTCTCGAAAAAGCAAAGGAAATAAGAAGAAATAAATTGGAATATTTAAGCTTGGCGCGGTTGATAAATCAGGAGCCCGAGCGAGTTGAAGTTGTTGCAAAATATCAGGAACTTCAAGAGGAGTTATTAACTCAAAATGAACATTTCCTAAAAGCAAGTCAAGTTCTTGAAAATCGTCGAAAGGATTTTGCAGCTTTTATGTTCTTAACAAAGGAATTATTGAGAGACTGCAATTTTGATGTTGATAATTCTACAGAGACTAACGATGAAGAGACTGAAGGTGGGATATTCGAAGATGATGGCGACATAATTGCCGATGCTGATGACATTGAAAAAATGATAATTGAGTAACGCGATCTTTAAAATGTTATTTTATTATTCCATCTTAATTTAAATAACAATTTTACTGATTTCTTGTTTTGTTGATGTCAATTATTTTTTATTTTTTTAGATTAAGATCCTGTCTATGAATAAAAGAAAAAATTGAAGATGAACTCAAAACTGTGTTTAATTTCAAATGATAAAAATTTCTAATCGTTTGAAATGCTGATGATAAAATAAAATAATTTTTTGAAGGAGAAACTAAACTCACAAATATTTTCTTGTAATAATTCTTAAGTTTACAAAGTGTTTATTTGTTTATTTATCATTTTTGCATAAATATAAAAAAAAATGATAATTGTGAATACAGTACCAATTGTGAATACGCTTAATCTAGAATGCGGTTTTCTTCGCTATTTTGACATTATAAAACTCACAACTTTTTAGAGAAGCAAAGTAGATAGTCCAAAGTACTTCTCTACCAAGTTTTGAGCTTTAAAGTGGCATAATATGTAGCGAAGAAACCGGCATTCTCAATGAAGTGTAATCACAATTCTATATTCATAATTATTGTTTCCTTTGTATCTTGAGAAAATACTGCACTTGTTCTATCGTGTGAAAGATCTACAAGAAAATTTTTCATAAATATTTCTTTGTAGAACGAAAATAGGGAAAAACAAAACCGCACAATAACATTTAATAATATCATCTAGTAATTCTGATATTTTAATGTCAAAATAGAGGAATGGCACAAAAAGAATATTCATATGTAGGACAAGTACAATTGCAAAAGCTGATAAATACATCCAGTACCTGAATAAAAATAAGATAAATTAACATTTTAAAAATACCTAATGGTAATTCAGACCTTGATTTTTCTTCTTCCAATTTTGTATGTTCCAACGGCCTTGAAGTTTTTGACATTTGAAATATTTTGATTCCAGCAAGGATGAAAAATATTATATCCAAAACTAATGAAAGCAAAATGACAACTATGAGAATTGGGCCCAAATAACGTAAAAAAACTAAAAAAGCATGGTGCCTATGAAAATTTTCATGTATTATAAATAAGCCAAAGAATAATGACAACGTTATTGAATATCCACAGTAGTATAAAAATCTTTCCCTTCCTTCAGATGATGCATTCAAGTTCCTAGATTCAAAAGAAAACATATTAAGATAATACATAAGCAAGTTCGAAATCGAAACATTAACAAACCAAAGTGTAAACCAAATATCAAATGCCATAATGCTTGTCCATTGAAATGCATAATTAATGAAGAAACCATATAAAAAAATTGATGTGTAATAAGAAAAAGCCTTAGTAACTTGTAATGCATAAAAGAAGTAACTGAGAGTCATTGCAAAACAGAACATCATAACAATTTTTCCATGAAGTGTTCGGAAGCTTTTTATAGCAAAATAAATGATAACAACTGTTATGGAAGTCAAGGTCGAGATACTTGAAACTGTGTAGAAGATAAGAAATTTGAATTTATATGAAATGTTATATGAAATCAGCAAAACTCACGAATGATGTGAACAACTTTTTGAAGTTTAATTTTTGATGCACAAATGTATAAATTCCATTGAACTTCCCCATCGACTTTCACATCTTCAAAGCAATATTTATCATTGTCATAAAATTGACGTCCATTCACTATTCCACCATCATACTTAAAGACAGATTAAAGTGAAATTTAATGAAACCTTTTAGAAAATATTTTAATTAGTTTCTTCATACATGTGCAAAATCCCAATCGTCTTTAGAAATTTCAGTTGCGCACAATGGACGTCCATGTAAAACATGTAATTCCTTAGGAGTTTCATCAAAATCGTAAACATTTTCCATTTTTTCTGAATAACTTTTATTGAAGTTTTCTCTCAAATAATCATCCTTGCAAGTTTTGTAATCATTACAACAAATTCTGACACAAGGAGCGCTGAATGTTTTGCATGGATTTTCGATAACACTTTCTTCATGAGACAATAGCAACACGATGGAAAATATCACGAGTGGAACGAGAGAAATTACAATCCAATATGTATTCTGAAACATTTTTTGAATGTTCTTAAAAGCTTTCTATGAAACAACTAAAATTATTAAATGCTCAACATCAGAATTTATATGCTTCTCAAAGAATGAGAGTCAAATTGAGAGAAATATTTGAATTATTTTGAATGAGTTATAATCAGAAGACAAAATTCATATACATTCTGTCTTAAAATCTTTTTATTCAAAATAAATAAACTTGTCAATGAATGCAACCTTTCATGAAACATAAATCATCAGTCAATTTCTTGCGAATATTTTTGTGCAGCACAAGAATTGAATAAATAATGTTAATTGAACAATAAAAATTAACTTAAAGCTTTAGAAAACCAGTTATTTTATCTAAGTGAAAGTATTTTATTCCAGCGTGCGGTCGACTAGTTTCGGACTGTATTTTGTTCATCATCAGGTACGATATAATAAAATATAAAACAATAAATAATAAAAGCTTTTACACAATTTAATTAGAATCTCACACAAAATACAAAAAAAAGGAACTTTCATCTAGAATTCTTTTTGTAACATGTCAACTTTATTAAATTGACCGCTAACTTAGGTCAATTTGAAACCTGATCCTCACTAAACTGATCCTCAGTTGCGTCATTTAATATGTTTTGCGTTAAAATATTTTTCTCTCTTGATCTCACGAATTCTCTAACGTGAAGATCATTTTCAAGGTAAATCCTGTTCAACTTCGTCGTGTCTGTACGTCAGTTGACTTTTTAAGTATTTTCAATGTGTAGCATCTTTTACGTTAAAAATCTTTCCGATATCATTAAAAAACAGTTATGTAAAAACAATCCTGAATCGAAAATTGCCTTAGAACTAATCAACAAATCGAATAAATATTTTTCAAAAACAAAAGATCAAAAAGGAAAATCACAAAAACGTTCTTTATGAGATAAAATATGAATGCAATCTCTCATGCATTCTTCTTGTATGCTGGAATGCTTAAGTTCGAAAAGTGTTTATTTATCATTTTTGCACAGACGATAAAACAAAAATTAAAAAGTAATGCTTGAAGAAACCGTTAACTTTCTCTAAAGATTTGTTCACGATAGGCGAAAACAATAATTGCAAATACACTTAATTGAATGCGGGTTTCTTCGCTATTTTACAACTTTAAAGCTCTACACTTTAGTAGAACGGAATTTATAATATTTACAATAATTGTTTTCCTTTATATCTAGAGAAAATGTTGAACTTGTTCCATCATGTGAAAGACCTCCAAGAAAATTTTTCCCAAACATTTCTTTGTAGAACGAAAATGGGGAAAAGCAAAATCGCACAATAACATTGAATCATGTCATCCAGTAATTCTGATACATCACTGCGAAAGATATCGAATGGCACAATAACAATGTTGAAAAGCAACAAAAATATAATTGCAAAGGCTGATAAATACATCCAGTACCTGAGAAAAAATAAGATAAATTTAAATTTTAAACATAAATTTGAGTCAACTCAGACCTTGATTTTTCTTCTTCCAATTTTGTATGTTCCAACGGCCGTGAAGTTTTTGACATTTGAAATATTTTGATTCCAGCAAGGATGAAAAATATTATATCCAAAACTAATGAAAGCAAAAAAATATATGCGAGAATTGTGTGCAAATAACGCAAAAAACCAAAAATAGTATGGTGCCAATGAAAACTTTCATAAAGGAAACAAAAAGCAACGAATAATGATAACGTTATTGCATATCCACAGTAGTATAAAAACCTTTCCCTTCCTTCAGATGATGCATTTAAGTTCCTAGATTTAAAAGAAAACATATTAAGATAATAAATAAGTGAGTTCGAAATCGAAACATTAACAAACCAAAGTGTAAAGAAAATGTCAAATGCCATAATGCTGATCCATTGAAATGCAAAATTAAGGAACAAAGCATACAAAAAACTGGGCATGTGATAGTAATAGAAGGTATCCTTAGTATTAAATGCATAAAAAAAGTAACTGAGAGCCATTGCAAAACAGAACATCATAACAATTTTTCCATGAAGTGTTCGGAAGTTTTTTATGGCAAAATAAATGATAACAACTGCCATGGAAGTCAAGGCCGAGGCACTTGAAACTGTGTAGAAGATAAGAAATTTGATTTTTAAAAAATTTTATATGAAATCAGCAAAACTCACGAATGATGTGAACAACTTTATGAAGCTTAATTTTTGATGCACAAATGTATAAATTCCATTGAACTTCCCCAGCGACTTTCACATCTTCAAAGCAATATTTATCATTGTCATAAAATCGATGTCCAATCTCTATTCCACCATCATACTTAAAGTCAGATTTAAACCAAATTTCATGAAAAATTATTAGAAAATATTTTAATTAGTTTCTTCATACATGTGCAAAATCCCAATCGTCTTTAGAAATTTCAGTTGCGCACAATGGACGTCCATGTAAAACATGTAATTCCTTAGGAGTTTCATCAAAATCGTAATCATTTTCCATTTTTTCTGAATAACTTTTATTGAAGTTTTCTCTCAAATAATCATCCTTGCAAGTTTTGTAATCATTACAACAAATTCTGACACAAGGTTCCGTGATTCTTTTACATGCATTTTCGATAACACTTTCTTCATGAGACAATAGCAACACGATGGAAAATATCACGAGTGGAACGAGAGAAATTACAATCCAATATGTATTTTTAAACATTTTCTGAATGTTCTTAAAAGCCTTCTATGAAACAACTAAAATTATTAAATGCTCAACATCAGAATTTATATGCTTCTCAAAGAATGAGAGTCAAATTGAGAGAAATATTTGAATTATTTTAAATGAGTTATAATCAGAAGACAAAATTCATATACATTCTGTCTTAAAATCTTTTTATTCAAAATAAATAAACTTGTCAATAGCAAATTAATGCAACCTTTCATGAAACCTTTCTGCAGTACAAAAATTAAATAAATAATATTAATTGAATAATAACAATGGAAATGAAAGTAGGATGGTAAAATTATTTTGTTAATCGCTAAAATGAGCATAATTACAGAAGAAAAAAAACATACGACGAGAACAAAGCTTTATTATTAATAACATTTGACGTCATGACTCATTCATATGAAATTCACTACGTCATAATAAACGATAGTTCAAAATAGTTTTACATTTAACAACTCTGAATGAATATTTTTGTCAGGAATTTTTATTATTTTTCAAAATATTGAATCAAAATTAAATGAGATTAAAATTCCAGCAAAAACAACTTCAAAAGAAAGTTACTAGAAAAGCTTTTAAAAATCCATAGATGAATTAATGCTTGCATGACTACAAGGAATTTCCCACTAGCCGGAAGTTGGTAGGCTTTAAATCATTAACTTCGTAATATTAGAAGAAAAAGATTTTTACGAGTTCTAAAGGCTCACATGTGAAGCAACTCAACACTAGAGAAGTTCTAAAATCGAAAATGCTAATGAAAGGAGGGAAGAAATCACATGTTCTGCAATTTATGCTTGTGTATGTTTCAGTGCAATAATTTGAATTTTGCATAAGCTTTAAAAATATCAAATACTATTTTTTCGACTTTGAAAAGCTTAAAAGTGACAATCATAAAAAGAATCATTTGAAAAGTTTTTTCAAACTCATATTTGAACATTTTTCTTGCAACAAATGTCTATCAAATGTAACCACCAATGCAAAAAATATTAAGACTAACATAACATGCAAGCTTTCTCATCCACTTGAAACCTCGGAATGAATATTTTCAAGTTTCAGTAAATATCCTATTCTCACCACAATACATACTCAAATGCTTTTGTAATATTTTCATGCAATGTATTGTGAATATTTTCATTCCATTTTCACCTCAACTCAATTTACATTCATCGTTCTTTACTTAGTATTCAAGCGTGTGTTTTGATTTTGTTGGTTTTCCTTTTTATTTCACTTCGCGTTTTTAATAAATATGTGCTACAATCCTTATATATTTTCTCATATTTAAATTTCCACCATTACTATTTTCGTTCCTTCGATGTGGTTATTTTTGCTTCTCATTTTCAAACGACTTCAGTCGAAAGCGCGCGTCGTCGAACAAAAGTTTAGTTTGTGACGATTCTCTTCCAACTGTGATTGTTCTCTTTTGTTAATATTTCACTTCATTAATAATATTGTTAAGTCTTTGAAAGCTTTATCACTATCTTAGCTGCAGTTTGAGAAGTGTAAGAAAATAAAAGTTATGATGTGAGTTAATTAACAGCTTATTTGGATAACGAGCTGAGTGTGCTTCAAACTAAAAAGTCATTAAAAATAATTTTGATGAAATTCGTTTGTGCATAATAAATTTTAAAATCAAATTTCTGAAAAAAGTTTCTAAATAGATATAAAATAATTTAAAGTATAAGAAAAGTCCTTTGTAAAGTTCAACAGTTCATTGCACTAAATTTTGGGGAACGAAACGAAATACAAGTGCGAATATGCTAATCGCGTCCTCAAATCGGGTCACTAAGAAATTGAAATGACCGAAATAAACGAATGTGAATAGAAGCGTTTAGTCGGGGTGGATTTAATCGTTATGTAACGTTATATATAATTGAGTGACTTACTTAAATAACCGCCGAATGTTGTGTTGAAAGTGAGTGTTTTAAGGAAAGATTTAGAATCATGTATGGTCATGACACAAACGCCATTCGATCGCGCTACGATTATTATTATTCAGTATCATCCCCATCGCTTTCACAAGCGGCGAATTATTACGAAAATCAAGCCAGTCTTTTTGGAGAACCAATAGCACCATTGCTTCCACCACCAATTCAAAAAAGTCCATCACCATCAAGAATTCAGACGCCATTGACGCCATTCAACAACACTCACAATGCATCCACTTCGTCTTCTGCTGTCACTAATTATACGACAACTGGTGTTCATCCCCCACTGATTGAGAATTTCGACAATCATTTGCTCGAATCGATAAGGCGAAATATCTTGGATCAGCAAAACAACAATTTAGATGTAACAAATGCCCTGACAAAACATCAATTGTGGACTCAAAATTCAAACTCTTCAACAAATTCACCTCCAAATGAAACAAGCGATGGGGGTGCAAATTTTGAAGGAAGAAGAAAACGAGCGAGAACTGCTTTTGGTAATTATAAAAGCGACGATGACGTTTCACAGAATAAATATCGGACATTATCCGCTCACAGTGATATGAAGTAAGCTTTTTTGATTTTTTTTTCATGTGATATTTTTCAAGAAACTTTTCTCATGAACAGAGCTTTCACTCGATTATCAATGGAAACTACATCAGACACTGATAATAACAATGGACCAACACGAGTGTTTTTCAAGAACAATAAATCAAATAATTCTACTCGACATGAAACCACATCCAATTCTTCATCGTCCAAACTTAATCACAGTGTTGGTCTCAGTAAGATTCCTCGAATGAAGCCAACAACTGTGAAGAAAAAAGAAAAAGTTCCGTTCACAATGGTGAAAAGTAAAAGTGATTTAAATAGTTTAAAGACATATCCAGATTCATTTACTATTGTAACTTCACCAAAACGTTCACCATCTGCAGGATATAATCCAAATAAACGAAGCAAAAGTAATGACGACGATGATGACTCAATTATGGAGTTTGAATGGATTAAACCACCACCTGAGAAGCTTTATGAAGCAGCAAGTGTCATAGACAAATACGTTGATGATGAACCTCCTTATATGACAGAACATTTTGGTGCCCGATTGTCAATTCCAACATCGCCGATTGTCACAAATAAGATTATGATTGGATCAACTAATCGGTAAATAGCTTTTCAAATTAATTTTCCTTTCCATAATCGATTTTCATTCTATTTTAGCGTTCCACCTGGTTCGTTCCAATCACATAAGAAAATTGCTTTTGCTATCATCAATGATTACAAAAATCGACGAACAAGAATGCTTCAGCATCGACACAGTGAAGACAACATGAGCTTTTCGGGTCGTTTCTCTCCCTATTCACGATACATAATGCAACGGGAAATGTCGGCACCATCTTTAAATCGTGTTGAAAGCTTGGAAAGTGATGACGGTGAATTTTATTATTTCGTCGATGATGATAATGAAGTTGAATCAGGAAGACAAACTTCTATTGGATTCGTACATAAAAAGCAAATGTCAGCATCAATGTCAAGTTTGAATCGACGAAGGCCACAAAGTGAGATGCGTAAGTTAGGTCCACGTTACATGTCGACACCAAATTTCATAAAAATTAACAAACGTGCTGTGATTCAAAGTACTCCAATGGAGAAAGTCAATCCACGTCTCATATTGCATCGAAGCTTAAAAGGTGTACTCAAAGTTTACAACAATACAAACATCAAGACAACAAGAAGGTTCAGTCTTAACAATATGGACATTTTCCTACCGAATGGGAAGATCGATCCCAATCTTCTAGCACCAATGCCGATCAATGTTGAAGATAAAAGATCGGAAAAACTCGAGAAGCATCAAGTAAAAGCTCAAAAGAAGCGAGTACTTGTAATGAAACGACGAAAGCTTTCGCCAATTGCTGGAACACCGAATAAAGATTCGAAGGAAAAGGAAGACGAAAATAAAACACCGAAACGTAAAATGAATACACCAAAGACACGACTTGAAGAACGATTAAAAAAAGATAAATTTGGCCGACTTGTGACACCAAAAAAAGCTGCTTTACCTAACTTCAAAGCTACTGGTGCTAAGAAATCAACAAAAAAGACGAAATCAGATGGAAAAGAAAAGGAAGATGAAGAGACAGCAGCAGGAACAACGGCAAAAGAACAAGAAGATGAAAAGAAAGCGATGAATTTTCTTCAACAAATTCAAGCACGAAACGTTTTAGGACGAACAATCAAAGCTAGAATCGCAGCGCGACAACCACCGCCTCTCACGAGACAACCTTCAAAGCAATCAATTGAATCACTTTTTCAAGACAAACCACCACCATTGAAAAAGAAATCAAGTTTTTCTTCTCTCAAATCACTGTCAGCATCGATAAGAACTGTCACATCATTCAAAACTAACAAATCAAACTCAATTGAAGACGAAGAAGCTGAAGCAGGTGATGAGATAACAAAACTTCAGAGTCTTAAAGATACGAAGAAAGATGGAAAAAGTAAAGTGAAAAGTTCGATTCTTGCTAAAACAAAAGTTTTGGGATTGACGAGTCGTTTGACTTCAGCATCTTCAACTAGATCACAGAAGGAAGTTACTGTCCCACCACCATCAAGAACAGCTTCAAAAACTTCAATTCTTAGTCGTGTGTCGTCAAAGCTTCAACTTGATGATGGTAAACAAGCACAAGACACACCATCAAAGAAAAGTGATGTGATTCGCGTTCCTTCAGCAACTTCAATTATGTCAATGACAACAGCAGCAATTACTGCTAATCCATTGAACACCACTTTGACTATCACAAATCAGTTGGCAACTCAGGGTGCTGAAATTAATGAAAAGAAACGAGCAGCTATGGAAAAACAATCTTCAATTGATGAAGGTGTAATTGCATCGCATCCCGATGCTGACAAAGGTTCAATGTCTTCGCAAAAAACTGTTTCGTCGCAGAAAACCAACACATCACGAGGTGGCTCAAGGAAAACTTCAGCAAAACATTCCGGTAAGAATTCAGCTGAAAAGCCACGATCTCGAGCAAGTTCCATTCTGGGGGCGGTTGTTGGTGTCAACAGTGCTATTCGATATTTGAGGAAACAGAAGTCAAAAGATTCGATTGACAGTGTAACAAGTGACGCACCACAAGTGACTTCGGGACCTGGTGCTGGTGCTGAAAATAATGACTCAATACCAATTGCTGGGAAAATCCTGGAAAAATCCCAACAATCACTTGAAAAAGTTCAAAAGACTGTAGATAAAGCAACAAGTGAAATTCATCACACGATTAATGAGAATTTATCAAATTTAAGGAAGTTGGAAAAGAAATTGAGTGGTGGAAACTTATTGGAGCACGATGCGAATAACAACGATGTTGAAAAAAATTTATCACGTCAAAGCACGAAACAAGACATCGCTGGGTCATCAAGAACCACAAACATCGCGCACATGTCAGCATCAAAGATGAGAATGGATAAAGATGGAATGAGTGTCAATGCCATTTCAGTCGCACCCGATGAACGATCTGGCCTTCAACATCAGTCATCTGATGAATCAAATCAAACAAATTCCAGTACAAGGTTAGCGCAATTGGTCTTTAATGGATTTATAATTTGCGTGGGTGCGCCGCACCGATCGACAATTTTCTGATGATTCATTTATTGCGGAATTTCCACCGTCAGACGAATGGACGGAGAGACCATTAGTCTTAATATTCATTGTGTGATTATTTCAACCAAAGGAAAATCAAAAACTCTTACGATGAACCTTGAACCCAAAAAATAAACATCAACCTTACAAATTACTCAACGTAATGCCCGAAACAACGAGCTTAACAATAGCTTTGAAATCTTTAAAACTATTTTCCTTTAATTGCCGATATTTTCTTTTCACCAAACAATTCATGCTGATAAAGTTATGAAAAGTGTTTCACGCGATGGTGACTCGTGGAATGTGTCAAGATTGTTTCGTTAGAGAAATGGGGGAGTGAAAAGTTTTCGTTTTTTATTTCTCAATTTTTTTATCATGCAATCAAAATCATGGAAATGTTTTAAGGTCCAAAAACGCAAGGAGCGAACCATTTTTAATTCTTTTTCTCTCTCTTCCATGTTATGTGTGTCGGCTATTTTATGCAAATTATACAAGCCAGCACTCACCGGAAATTGTTTTTCCTTCATGAACTAATTCTACGTTTTCTCTTAAGCAATATCTGAGTGGGTATGTGTGCTTGTTCATGCTTTGTTTACGTGACATACATTCGACAACATTAAGAAAAAAAACGAATTGGCAAACATTCCTTGACAATCAGACAGTTGGATGGATAGTTTTATTCCTTTAATATGTATTCAAGCATATCTTTGCAATTTGATTATTGATTTACATTCTAAGCTAACATCAACTTAATTGAAGCTTGAAGAAGACTCCTTTCGTTACACTTCATTGAAATTCTTAAAGGCGTCGTCTTGCCAGCTATTTTTCATTTAATTATAACAAATCATAATCATGATAAATTACACTACAAACCGACACCGCTTCGACTTCGATGGAAATAAAAATTAATGAATTTTCCTTCTTACTTTTCCATGTTATTTTGATGGTTCTTGAGCTCTTTTACGGGTGTAAAGAAATGAAAGAAATTATTACGATGAATGTTGTCCATCTTTTGACTTTGTCGGCAAAGCAACCGTCGGTAGCGAAGCGAATAATTAAAAAAAGCTTCTACGTTCTCGTTACACTTTCTCGTGCGCCAGATTTTTATGGGGGGCTCAATTGTACTTTGTACTTTTAATAATGTTTTTATTGGCAAAATACGACCAATACTAGTTAGTTAGCTTCACATGAAGAATTCTTACACGCTACCATGTTTGGCAGTAAATAAATAATTTTTACTTTGCAAAAACTTTTTTCCTTTGCTGACACACTCGGTCAATGGAAGTCCAGTGAAAAGGGTCGTTGAAGAAGGCAACCAAGCAATTGATTTTGTGTAGTGCTCTTAAAACTATTAAATATTATTATTATTATTAAAAACCAAATGAGTCAAGCTCGTGAACGTGTAATTTATAACATCACGCTTCAGTCGGAAGAAGATGAAGAAGTGAAAGTTATCGACAGGTTTCCACCAACCACCCACGCAAAATAATTATAAAACATTCATGAATTAATTTTTCTTTTCAAAACAGTTCCAGTATGGATGAGATGAGTCGTAAACGAAAGATTTGTTGCGGTTTATCATCATGTTGTGGAAGGACACGATCGGAAAGTGCACAAATGATCGCCGGAAAATCATCAACACAACCGCTAACTATGAATCAAAAGTGTCTTAATTGCTGCTGTTGGCCGTTCAGGAAAATGGGAAATCCTTTTAAGCGACGAAAAGTTGACGGAATGGAGGTCATGAAAAGCAAGAAAGAAAATTCAAAGCCTTCAATGTGGGAGCGAATATGCTGTTGTAGTGGATGTTGTAGACGTTGTAGGAAAAACGAAAACGAAGAAAGTATGAAGAAAGTAAGTTTCGATTGAGAAAATTTTATTTTTCCTGGACTTATAACAAATCAATGTCCGCTCTAAATATTTTCTTATGCAATTTGCATAATTTCATCCACACAAAGGTTCGTGTAAATGCAATCGCAAGGTTTTTCCCTTTTTTCTTTCTGATTTGAATTGCGATTAATTTAATTAATTTTCGGCCCATGAATTCTACCAACTTCAGCGAAGGTTTCAATGAAAATTCCTTTAGTTTGATTTTAAACATTTTCTTGTTAAAACATAGAAGAAAGTCGCTCAGCAAAAGGCAACGGCTGGTGATAGTGAGAAAACAAGCTGTTGGAGTCGAATGAATTGCTTCAAATCTTGTAAACCTTGCTGTAGTCGAATGAGAGAATCTTGTTGTTGCTCAAGTTGCTGTAGAAAAAAAGATTCGTCTTCAACTGATTCACTTCAATCTCAAGGCCCTAAGATTAAAGACAACGCAACACCAGGCACTTGTACCAGAATCTTCTGCTTTTGTTGTTTGTGTTGTAGGAAGAAACCAGAAGGTGGTGAAATGAAGGAAGAAAAAAAGCGAATAAGTATGACAAGTCAACGAAGTATGAAAAAAGGGTGAGAAAAGTTGGAAACAAAAGTTTCCGAAGTAAATCTTTAGCAAAATTTGTGTGTTTATTTGTTTTCTTTCATCAACAACAGTAACTGTTGTTCACGGATGTGTAACGCCATGATATGTTGTCGAAAGAAGAAGAAGCCAAGTAGCAGACGAACAAGTATGCTGAGTAAGAAGCAAAGTCTTGCTCCGACGATTCCACCACCAGAGGTAACACAAACATTACTTTCCATTTTTGAAAGTTAAATGAAAAGTTTTTCTAAATTTCCATTGATGTTTAAGGATTTGAAACCGAAACTTGACATGGGTCTTGTTGAACATGCTTCGTTGATGAAAGGAGCCATTCCAGTTCTCCCCATTTGTCTTGCATATTTCTGTCTTATTTGTAACATTATAGCTCCGGGAACAGGTAATTAATTTAATTAAATGGAAACTTTGTTAACAGTAATTTTCCTTTAGGTACAATCTTCAGTGGATTCTTTTGTCTTTGCATTGGAATTCCAAGATTCTCTCAGCACGATGGTGCTCGAGGTCGCATCGGTTCATTCATCATTAATTCAATTGTTGGCGTTTCACAAGCTTTCACAATTATTTTCTGTCTCGTTGGTTGGGGGTGGTCTATATGGTGGGGAACAATCATGTTGACATTAGCACGTAAGTTTTCGTATCAAGAGTCTTAGTATCAGATGACTTTAACTCTTTAAATTCTAGGACGACACCGAAAGATTAAAAAAGCTGAAAGACAAAAGGAATTGGATGAACAATCAGGAAAAAGTTCACTGCCAGGACTTGCACGTGGAAAATCAAGAGATATTGAAAAAGGAATCAATTAATTAATATTTATTTCGTGTTAAATTGATTGATTGAAAATGAAAAATAAAAATAAAGAAATTTTCCAGCATAATCTACTCTTGTTGATCATCTTCACTTCCAACCATTTTTTTCACAACTTCCACAGCTTTTTCGAGTTTCAGGCCTTCAATTGTGTAGAGTAGATTGTCGAGATTGGCATCATCATCTTCTTCCATCCAGCTTGAAAGCATTTTCACACACGGTTCCTTTTCTTTAGATGCGTAGAATTCGAGAACGTCTGACGTGTACCCTAACTTAACTCCGAGCTTCTTCCAATCGTCGCCAAGTGCTTTCGAAATCTCAACAATTTGTTCAGGCGTAGCTGTTGTTGTCTTATGAATATTTTCATCAGCAACTTCACCATCTTCGATTCCATCACCAGCATCTTCAGTGAAATGTTCCGCTTGTTCTTGTTCAATTTGAAGTTCTGTGTTGTTATTTGCTTCCAATTTAGCTTCCATCTCGCCTTTGTCTTTTTGAATTTTCTGATGGAAGGATTTAAGGTAATCAGAAATCTTTTCAATCTTTTCATTTGGTGGTGAAAGAATCGTGAAAAAATGTGAACTTTGTCGTGAGACTAAACGCAATGCTCGCCATTCATATGTTGGATCGTTTTTCTCTTTTGGATTGTCCAAATAAGATTCTAAAGATGGAAGGAAGTTACGATCGGATCCTTTACAAGCTTGAAGATTGTCAGGACATAAATTCCATAAGCGTGTCAGTTCACTGTTCCCGAGATCGAATTTTCCAACTTTTGTGGCCTCAGCAATTGTGTCGCCAAGATATTTTCTCTTATTTGTCGTTGCTGGTTCACTTCCAGCTTTCGGTTCACTCCCCACAGGTCGTTGGATTTCCTTACAACTTTCATTTTTCCAATTATTCCACATCTCTTCGCGCTTCAAAATGTGTTTGATAGTCTCAACAAATTCTTTTCCATTTGGTGGCGTTTCACTTAATAATTTGTAGACACTCAGTTCTGTCTCTTGTAGCCATTCTTGTTGTGTGCTGTTCAATTGATCTTTCTCACTCTTAAATTTCACAGTCGCTGTGAGATATTGAAAAAGTATCAAGTATTGAACTAAAACTGTACGACGGAAATTTGAGTCGCTCAATTGAAGTGATAAAAGTTTCGGATTGGTTAAGAACTTGGCAAAGAAGTGTCCCGATGATTCTTCGACTTTCTCATTGTCAATGTTCATTGCTTCTTCAGTTGTTTTTGTGGTTTTCATTTGTTTTGATCCTGAGGATTCTTCAAGTTTGAAACTTTTGAAAGCGGCAAGAACATCGGTTGACGTGCTTGTGAACTTCTTCCATTGTGTGAAGTCGTAACAGTTGTTTGGACATCGAAAGAATTCCTGTAATCCCCAGAATTTCATGTAAAGATGACGATCCACCTTCAAAGAGGAATCTTCTAATGTTTCTTCCATTGGGTCGTCGCCATCTACCGATCCAAACTCGGTAATGTTCTCAACATTAAATTCCGAAATGATATTTAAACCAGAACGTTCTGAAAATGGGAAGAATTTGGCGAGGAAGAGGAGAATTCGTCCGCAGAAGACCGTGTTTTGAGATCTGGATAAGCGACGTAATAAATCGTTGCACATTCTGAGAAGATGATTTTTACATGGAGTGAAAAAATGTTCTCCTTTGAAGACATGAACATTCTTTTCAACGAACATGAAGAGATTCTCACAATGATCAAGTGTCTTTACATCGAAAACATCTACGAGAAGAACTACCGGTGAGTAAGGCGAGATGAGTTCAATTTTCGCGATGGCAATAGAAATTTCTATCAACTTCTCTATGGCCTGCATATCATTGATATGAGTTTTCATTATTAACTCTCGTAATGCATGTTCAATGGCAAGTTTCTTCTCTGTTTCATTGCCTTTGTTGTCATCAAATAATGTTTTAATTCCTTCTATGTCGGCTTCGTGTTTTGACTTTGTAGCCTTTTTCAAAATATTCTAAGAAATAAAATAATAAGTCACACTTATTTATTTTCTATAATTCTTTACATACCAATACACCTTGCTGCAATAATATGAAGTTTGATTTAGTCATTTTGGCTTCAGTTTTAAAATAATTAAATTTTCTAACTTTATTCTTCTTTTTTTGTAAACAAACGAAACCTTACAGCAGCGCTTATTGAACCACACAACAGCAAAAAATTATAACAAAAATTTAAATAAATAGCCGTTAGATTTAGCCATAAACATTTTATAGCAAATTTTCTTCTTAATAAATAATGTTCAGAAAGCTTTAGAATAGATCTTTTAAGTTTGCTCTTAGTAAAAACATCAATTTTAAGTATTTCAAAAATTTTATTAACTTTCTAAACTGGTTTCAACATAATTTATCAGAGAAATAATTATCATTTCATTCTGATTCATATTTATTAAAAAAAAATCAATCAATGTATGTCATCAATGTCAGATGTGATGGTGATGAAATTTTCAAATAAATTAATTATTAAATGAAAGTGTTTATAAGCAGTTTCGGATGAAATTCGTTCCGATAAATTCATACTATTCATTATTGCTTTCATAATTTTCAATTACCTACTGGTACGTACATCTGTTCTAAACTCATTGAGCTTTACTCACAATTTCAGCTCAAAAAAAACTTCTTTTCAATCATCATCTAAATACAAAAAAGTTTCCACTAGAAAAACTCGTAAAATTTTTGGGTAGATTTTTAAAATCATCATTACTTTGTATCATTTATGTGCGTTTCTCTAAAACCTTTTTCTTATTTTTAAAATTAATGTATAAAATAATTAGAAACCCTTTTCAGCAAACATTATGTTTGCTTCACTTCACAAGTAAAATAAGGCAAAGAGAGGGAGTTTTTCATTCTTATTTATTTTTTTATTCTTAACCAAAACTGAGTCAAGTGTTTCGTTCATTTAAAAGTTTTCTTTTGGAAGAAATTGGTTTTTCTCATATCTTTTAAAAGTTACATGAATATTCATAGTAGATATTTATTTAATTCTCGAGAGTTGAGTCATTCAAGTCAGCGGGACTTCGCTTTTATAAATGGGTGGAAAAATGTGACTCTGCAGACTGTAAATGAGTAAAAAGTTTCTTTCATAATGATCATGTTAATGTTAATGGATTGAATTAGTAACTGATGATTAGAAAACGTAATGATAATGAGCGTGGTCGTAATATCATATGTTGTCGTTTCGTGGCACTGATGAGTTCCGAAAACGCGAGTTTCTGTAAATCATATCAATTAATAACAAGCGTTATGTCGTATTATAGGCAATCGATTATAAGTGCTTGGTACAAACCTCGAAACATTTTCATTGATATCCGAATAACCATTTATGCGATGATGATGGTCGCTTGATGAATTAATTAAAGTCGGATCAAGTAAAGAGACACTTCTTGTATTGTATTGTCGCATTTTACGTCCAATTGTTGCATAACCGTCTACAAAAGAAGGCGGTGGTTTAAGTACAGATGACGGTGTGCCTGATGAACTCGATGGCGTGGAAACATATGAACGTCGTTTGACATAAAGTGATGTTAATGATGGAGTGTTAGATGATGATGAAGATGAATCATACATGGTACTTCTGTTATTTCGAATTCTTGATGTAATATCATCAGGAGATTTCAAAAGCATATCATGATGATGATGATGATGATGTGGTGGAGGCAAACTAGCCAAATGATTTGCTTCGTAATTCAATCTTCGATAAGAATTTGAATGCTGTAAAGATTCATTTTGTTTCTCGCTTGAATATTTTGATGATGAACGACTTTGACTTAATGAACGATTGGCAGCTGACGAGTTGACATGACGCGAAATACTTGATGAACGGTTATAAGTGTTGTCGACACTTGATGCTCGTCCCGTAATATCAGGAATGACGCTTGTAGCCGACTTCGTATACTCTAATGGACGTGAACGTTCCCGATAATATTCTTTAGCCGCCGGTCCAACAATATTTGACACACGCTTCGGTTTCTTTTCGTTAAATCTTGAATAGAAACTTTTCCTTCGGATGCGGTCAACAACAGACTCTGGAGAGTCGCTTTCATCAAGTATAGCTTGATTTTGAATACTTCGTGATAATCTTGAGAGGGAAGATGAACCCATTGGATGGGGTGGAAGTAGTTGGTGTTCATCTTCTGAACATGTTGACCATCTGTCATAACCGACATCATCCGAAGGCGATAAAAGTGTGCTTGATTCATCGTAGGGACTTGATGAATAGTTCGTCAAACTATCATAAGTTGGGGTTACCAAACTTTGATTAATCTCTTGTGGCAAAGGTGGTGGAAAACTGTAACTGCTGTTATTGTTATTATTATTATGTTTACTTGATGATGACGATAATGATACTTTTGTGTCACCATCAATCGGATTAAACTTTGCAAAGTCCAACATCAAACCTTTACGATTATTTTTTAATCTTTCTTTTTCTTCAACTGAAGTTTTCTGATCATTTGGATGACGTTTGTTGACCATATTTGAAGATTTTGATTGAGAGATTTCATTTGTCTCTTTACAATCGGGACAGGTTGAAGCAAATTTAACGGGAATTTTACTTTCAGCAATATTATTGAGTGGCTCGAAAGCGCTTCCATTCTTCTTTATTTTGTGAATAAAGCCACTTGATTTTGGTCGTTCTTTGTTCGAGTTGTTTTGAGGCTCGTACTCGTCATACGACAAATAACTTGAAGATTTTGTATTCTGAACTTTAGCATCGACTGCCGTATTTTCCTTCTCAATTCGCTTAAATAATCCAAGAACTTTATTCACAGTATTCTTATTGAAAGTATTTGGCATTTCTTCGACACTCACCGCTCTTTTAATCAATCCCGATTCTGTCAATTCCGTATTATGTGGTAAAGATTTCTCCTTCAAATTCTTTATCATAGCATCAATTTTTGATTTCCTTTCTTGTCTTGTTGCTTCATCGACATCTTCATTCAACATTGCTTTAATTTTCTTCTTCTTTTCTTTCATATCCGATGATGACGATGTTTCTCCATCTTTCTTATCTTTTGACGATTTAATGTCACGAAGCTTTTCAAACTTCTGTCCAAGGGTGTAAAGTAATCCTTTACCGGACTTCTTCTCGGGTGACTTTTCTCTCTTCGATTCGGACTTAAGATCGGGCAATGGGTCAACTTCAACCGATGGTATGACATTTTTTGAAGATTTCTTTACAACTTTAATGACTTTTTTTGTCTTTTTGGGTTGCTCGGGAGCTTGTTGATTTACATTATTCGTGTCATTCAATACAGCAGTATTTACCGTCTCGTTAGGCATATTGAGAATGTTGGTCAATGTTTCGGGAAATTTGATCTCCTTTGGGGGTGTAATTTTTGAGTTTGGAAAACTTTTCGGTCGAGAAAGTTTGCTTGGCGTCTTTAAAACATCAAATTCCGGTGGTTTGTCAATGACTTCCGTCATTTTATCTGTCGAGCGCAATGGTTGAAGCGACACGTCTTTCGAAATGTAAGATTTGGGTCGTGTAAGTTTTGACTCACGTTTCGATGTTGACTTTTCACTCACTTCACAATCCTCTTCCAATGTCTTTTCAGGTGACTTTTCTTTGACTTTCTTGACAGTCTTCTTAACCGTCCCATCATTTTTGACTTTCTTTTTCATTAATTTCTCTTGATTTTGAATCTCTTTCTGATCAAATCGTTCAAGTTGTCCATTCAACAAACTAATTGAGTTCAATTCATCTAAAATCTTATCATTGATTGTTGACGATACCGATGAATGTGAATGAGTTGAACTTGCGGTATCACTACGTGCTGGTGTCTTCAATTGATTTGATTCCGCTGCAATCAAATTTCCGTTCAATAAGTGTTTACTGATTTCATTTGTTGCATATTTATCTAAATAGTAGGAAATTCGATTTTCTCTTGATTCTTTTTCAACACTTTTCTCTCGAGATTTCTCGCAAAGTTCACGAAGAATTTTATGACTTTCAAGTTCACGTGGCTTTTCGATTTTCTTTGGTTCATCGTAAAGTTCATAACCGGTGCTTTCAGGTGACATGAACCGTGACAATCGCTTTTGCTTTGGCTTTTCATCGAGTGGCTCAGGGGAGAAACATGTTCGTTGAATATCACTTTCATCAACAGCAGACTTCCGACTGCTACTCTTTAGAGATGAATAATATTGACCGCGGTAGTCAGTCGTCGGTGATAATGTTGCCTCTCGGCTATGATGAATTGCTTCTAAATTACGAGAATTATTGTTGTTGCTGTTGTTGTTAAATGAATCATCAAATCTATCATCTCTACTGACGCTACGTCTATAACGTGAGGAAGAGCTAAGCTCGCTATTGTTATTTATCCTATCAAACACCTCATTCGTTGGTGTTATACTATCTCTACTGAATCGATTTACAACATCACGTGGATTAGTGCTAATGCTACGACGATAAACTTTAGAAGTTTCAGTCGATTCTTTACCGTTCTGTACTGAAAGTGTTCGCGATAATTTCTTTGCTTGATTTGGCGGCAATTGTGCGAGAAGCTGTTCTTGAAGACTCTTCGATAAACTTGGTGTCAATGTTGATAAGGTCTCAAGATCCTTTTTTGATAAACGAAGTTGACTCAAATCCAAATCTCTTAAATCCAACACTTCGCTGTTGTGGTCACGATTATTATTCTTGTCATTGTTACTGCTTTCTGATGACTCATCTGGTTTCGATTTAGTTTTTTTACCTACGCAAAGATTAAAAGAAGACAAACAAATGAAAAAGTTAAGATGAATGTATGTAATTAGATTTTTTATCTTTTTTTGTGTTTGATGCCCTTGCACAATGAACCTTTTATTTTTTGTAACAAATATTTAATCAAAAGACGGAAAATACCTTAAAAACATTACGTCATTGTGCATGAGTTGTTTGAAGAATAAAAAAAAGGAAAAGAAAACAAAATAAAAAAAAGAAAGAAAGAAGAAATCCAAAGCAATAGGAAGAAAAAAGTTTTTCATGGGTTTTTGTATTTACTTTCTTTTTTTTTCATATAAAGCTTTGTGAAAGCTTTTCATTTGAGTGTGTGCTTAAATAAAATAGAGAATGGCTTGCTATAGTGTAGTGCGTGGAGAGTATCAGTGTATTAACGCATTAGCTTTAATGTAGAGAGATATGTTTGAAGGTTCATATCAGTGAAAGAAAGAAAGATTTATTTAGATATCTATTCATGAAAGTGCCGCTAAAAATATGAAAAATAAGGGAAAACAATGAAGGTTAGTTCTGATCTCCCACAACATGCAAGGAGCGACATTTATTTTAAAAAAATATTCAAACCATTCATCAAGAACATTTAGATAAAAACAATTTGAGGTCGATTAGAAAATTTTGAAATTGGTGTCCGAATAATTTGAAGGGAATTTCAATAAAAGAAAACTTTGGAAGCTTTCGCATGAAGTGTTAAGGAAAAAAAATTGATTGATTAGTTTTGTGAGTTGAACAAAATTGTTAACAGGCAAACAGAAGTGAAAATAAAAGAAAAAGTTGAAGATGCAAAAGAAAGTCAAGTAAAGGAAGATAATCAAAATTAAACTTACCTCAAATTTACTTATTATAATGAAAAATGTAATTGAATATTCGTTTCTAACTTTTTTTCTTTCTATTTTTCGATCGATTTTTATTTCTTTTACAAATTGTCAAAAAATTTTTTGTGTCCCATCAATTTGTCTAAAATTAAATCATCAGATAATTGGTGTGTTAATAAATGATGTTCTCAATAAACGATTGGAGAGTTTAAAAGAGTTTTCTCAACAAAACAAATCAAAGGCTGGTAAGAGTGTGGAAAATTTAAAATTTTTCACCGAACTTTCTTCTTCTAAAATCCTTTTATGTAAATCAAATTGCTACATCCTAGATGTTGTCGGCTTTAAATTGTTCACACTTTACTGAAAACATGAAGAATAAGTTTTTTTTAATTGTTTTATAATTTGTTAATCTTTCAGAAATCTCAATCAAAATATAAATTATGTCAAAATTCCACATGAATAACTCTCTCAGCTATCGTCAGCAAAAAAACCTTGCCATGCTTGAAAAATTTCACTGAATTCGACTAAGCTGTGAAGTGTTAGAAAATAAAATAAAAATGTTTACAAAGCAATAAAATATTTCGAAAACCTTCCACAAAAAAAAATTATGATCGTCTCAAGGAAACTTCGGAAAATGTTACGACATTAAAAAAAATATAAAATGAAAATTTGAAAAACAAAGAAGAAAATAAAAATGCAAAATGTCCAAAAATGTTTCCCACCAAATCCAATGATTTAATTTCTCCTTTTGATAAACATTAATTTCTTTTAATTTATTTCTTTATTTATTTTATTTTTGTATTTTTTTTTCTCATTCAGACAGTAAAAAAAGAAAAGTTACAAAAAATTTTTGTTTCACAAATTTATTAATCGGTAAATGGAAAAAAAAGTTCTTTCGTTTCAAAGAAGCGAAAATAAAAAAGAATGTTAATTAAGTAAAAAAATCATTCAAGATTTTCTATGCTCCTTGTTTGTTTGGTAAATAAATGTGATTTCCAACTTTAACTTTCTTATCAAATTTAAAATTTATGAACTATGGAAAATGCTTTCTTTGTTAGTTTATTCATCTGAGCATTTTATGATCTTTTTAGTTTGAAATTTATGGCTCAGCATTCATTTTAATGTCTTAAGAATTTATGGTTCAAAGTTTTAAGAATGCAAGCGATTAGAAAAATGACACATTAATAAAAAATAAAATTCAACTATCAGAACAGAAATCGTGACAAAATTTTCTAGAGCTAATTAAATATTCATCAAATAAAATTCATGATAAGTAACCAAATCTCTTGTCTTTATTCGAGTACATATAAAGATTACCATGTTGTTATGGTTGCATTGCAATCTAACTTCTTATAAAAATTATTAAACTACATGATGGAAAAATAAAAACAATTAACATGCTTCGAGAATGTTTCAAAATCAAAATTTTCTAGTTAAAATAAACAAAAGAAAAATAATTTCATCATCACTAACAAAACAGTAAAACATATTAAATATTCAGCAAGCATAAATTACTTCAGCGAAAGTGGATTCGAATTAAAAACTTTCTTGTTGCTTTCCCACCGGATGATAATTGTCGAAGAAAATTTATGTTCTCATTAAAATTAAATTTATCTCAAGTTTAATTGTCTCTCTTTATCATTTAATGCTTTTTTGCATATTTTTTCAAGAAAAGTTCTCTTGTCCATTAAAGTTTTAATGAGCTTTTATTTTTTTCTCTTTCTTTCTCACTCGAAGCATTAAAAACAACATCAAAACTAAACTTAAAAAAAGAAAAATGACAACTTGTGCGAGTAAAAGTTATGACAAAGTTATTTGTAATTTTATTTAAAGCTAAAAGTTTAAATCTAACAAAATTTTAAATGAAACTCTCAGTTTAGTAGATATTTATGTAAATAACCAAATATAAAATAAAAAACAAGTAAAATTTTTATATTTTATGTTTAACACAAGGTATAAAAGTAACACACGAATTTAATTAAAGAAACTGCCATATTCACCTCTCGGAAGCGTTGCACCTGAACGTGAAAACATCGAGTCGAAGTCACTGTGCAAATCACGTGCCATAGAATGTCTCCAAGGGTTCACGTTTGAACGGCTGCTTGAAGGGATGAGAGATAAGTTCATGAAAATGGAAACAAAAGAAAGAAATAATGGAAACGATTTAAAATCATTGAAAAAGAAAAAAGGACGAGAAAATATTCTATCTTTAATAAGCATTAAGAGATTTTCGTGAAACTACCTACGTTTTAATGGTTTCTGTTACTGTTTCACTTCTATAGCTATAGCTAGGCTTGTTACTGTTACTGTTAATTAAAATTAAAACAAAAGTCTTGTTAGAATGTTTCACCCTGGCACTCATTAAAATAACTGTTATTTGAATTTTAATTCGATTACTTAGGAGGAGGATTAATCAGAGATAAGATAACGTTTTCTTAAACACCAAAACAAACAAACATTCACCTTTCAAATGGATCATTGTTCCAAAAGGGACTCTGCGATTGTCTTAAATTGCTGATAAAACGTGAACTTGGGAAGTTAGATGTCGTTTCGTTGTTGACATTTAATCGATGTGTTAAAGCACGAACACGCGACAAAAGGGTAGAGAAAAGATTTTCAGCTGTTAGCAATTCAAAGCCATCGTCATCGTCTTCTTCTCCTGAACTGCCTGACTCATTTGGATCTTGACTGAAAACTGTCGAACGTTTTGTCGGACGTGAACTCCTACGAAAACATTTCTCATGAATATCGTGATGTAAAAATATTTTTCAAATGAACACATGTGGCCATATTTGATGATGTAAGCAAATATAAAAGTTTTTTAATTTACTAACCTTAAGCGATGCATCGAATGAAATCTTGGTTCTTCCGTGTCACTCTCACGGCCAATTGAAGTATGACGATTAAGTTTAGGGAACGACGTTGTCTCATCTTCCGAGTCTCGTTCATTGAAAAGTGAACTTATGCGTCTTCCAGGACGACCAGATCGTTTGCTTGTCATGCTAGATTGTGTTGTCGTCGATTCCGAAGGTTCAATGCTATTCGCTTTGGGCGTGACAATTCCACCGCCTTCAACCGATATGGGGATGATGAATTCTCTCGGCGACTTTTTAATTGGCTGCTTATCGTTTGTCGACGAAGTGATTGTTGACGTTGATACAAATGACTGGGTTGGTGTAGTGTCAGAGTCATTCGAGTCATTAGTAGATTGACGTGACAACGAATTTCTTTAAATAGAGTTTTGACAGTGTTTAAACGACTAACCAGACAAAATCATTGAACATTTACCTGTTAGATGAATTTGATGTGGAAGTTCTTTGATATGTTGGTGGCTTTTGAATATGAACTACATGTTCCTTTGCTTGTGGTTCCAAACTTGTTGAGCGATTGTGAACCGTGAACGAAGTGTAAGTTGTTGGTGGATGCTCACGAACTGGGGCACTTCGAAGTTCAGGCACTTGATTTTGCATCTCAGTTGAATATCGTGATGACGCATCAACCTTTTCATATGAAAATGAACATGATGAATGAATTTAATGATTGATCAGCAATTAAATTAAGGCTTGAAAATAGTGTTCGGAATTGACAATGTCAATTGATTGATTTAAATGGAAATTTTCAATATTTTACTGGGAAATGGTGATGAAAACTTAGCTTATAAATGAATTTGTCAATATTCAACACTTCTTAACCATGTTAAATTTTAAATAAATTTAAATTGATTTTTAATCACATTTATGACTTCGACGAATGAAAAATATTCAATAAGTTTACGTGCCAATGGCATAAATATTCTAAAGAGAGTCAAGTATGTTGATGATGATGTTCATTGACCCGTAAATCTTTTTTTTCTTTCTATCATTAGCTTGTTGATTTTATTTTCAGCTGTTCAATGTCGATCATCAAAAAGAGATTCAAAATTCATTGCACAATGTGATGGGTTGTGATCAAAATAATTTACAAGTTTTCAACTTCATATCTTGTACGAGTTTTGCAAAAGTCTATCAAACATTTTCTGTCACAAAAGATGTCGAACAATGCAAATGACTTTCATTGAACCTCTTGACGCACTCAACTCCCTTTTATTAAAGTTCTCAATTTACGATTCTCATACTTACTTTTGGTTTTATATCAACCTGTATTTCCATTTTCGTCGGCTTACGACGAGGCAATGTTGCTGATTTAAGTGTAATTTCAGCATGCGATGTTTTTGTGGTTTCGGGTTCCGTAAAGTCGACAACTGAAAGCGAGGAAATTCTCTTGTCAACAATACTTAAAGCACTACATTTGTAAGTTGGTAAAAACTACTTCAACATTCAAGAGAGGCAGAGAGAACAAGACAAAAAGCAGACAACAAAACATATTTACCCTTCTCCGGAACCACTTGAGTGCGTTGGTCAACTGACGAGAAACGTCCAACTGTCGGTCGTTGCTGCTGTTGACTTGGCTCCATTGAACTTGACTTCAATGGAGTTGTGTTACGTGGCGCTGGTGTTTGAACGACGCTTCCTGAAACGGAACGACCATGTAAACCATACACCGGAGGCTTTCGAACGCCAATTAATCGACTTGGTGGTATTGCATTACCAATTATTTCCCGAGCTGCACGTAACTTTCTTTCCCGTTCACTCTCATCTGATGACAATGCAACACCTTCGGTCTTCGAACATAGTTGATCCATCTCCTTCGATTGTGATTCCGTCTTCGCCTTCTGAAGTAGAGCAATTGAGTTTTCCATACTGCGACGAGCTTCTTCCAATGAAAAACTATGAACAGAACTTTTTGAATCACTTTGATTGATTTCATCATCGTGTTTGCTGATTGTCGACGTGTTAGAGCTTGCCTTTTCCAAATTATTGACACCACCACCGACCTTTTGAACTTCATTTGCTTTCGGTGACACCATTTGATTATCATTGGTCTGTTGATCAAAACTTTCACGTTTTTCAAGAGACTTACGAGACGGTTCCGGTGGTTGTGTCGTCAACGAAGCTTTTCTTTCGAATTCTTTCTTGAAATTACCAACACTGACGCCAGGAATTGAAAACTTTTTATATTTTTCGTTATTCTGATTGTTCATGTTTTGGAATTTTTCAGCAGTCTCTAAGATACGTGAACGTCGTTTCTCTGTTGGCTTTGCTACCGTGGTTTCATCTGGAAGACTTTGTTTTGTTTCATCAACAGATGTTGATGTTTTTGCGGTTACTGTTGAAGATGCTGGTGTTTCTTTATCTTTTTCTACATCTTTCTCTTTTGTTTTGAGTGAAGTTAAAGCAGTTGATAAGTCAGAGGTTTTATGCTTTACCATATCACGTTTCACGGGACTGGCAATCTTCTTAACAACATCCTTCTTACCACTCTCAACTTTAGGCGTCGGCTCTACTTTTGCTTTTACTTCTTCCGATTTTTTCTTTTTATCGGTTTTCTCCATAAGCTCATCGCATAATTCTTCGATTTTCTTTAAACTTTCTTTAACACCAACACTTTCCTTCTTCTCTTCTGTTTTCTCTTGAGACGTGTCAACCGGTGATGTCTTTTCTGGTTCAGGATCAACCTCCATAACTTCTGGAATTGAATGTTTCGATGGATCACATTTCACATCATTGATTTGCTTTTCCTTCTTCTTAGCACCACCCGTCGCATTTTCTGTCGAAACAGTTGACTCAAGTTTCCGCTTAGGTTGTTGTACTGATGCAATTTCAGCTGGTGTAATTGTTCGTGTTGACGATGGCATGATTGCTGCTTCGCCTCCAGCTGTGAATAAAAATTAAATTTAACTTGAGTTTCATTTGAAATTCAATTTAAATGTAATACAAAACTCACCTGCTACCATATCTAAAATTCTTCTTTCAGCTTCTGATTCAGCAATGTCAATGATAGAACCAACTGAATGACTCTTCTGTAATCGATCTTTCCCTTCATCTGGATGTGTTGGTACAAGAACTTGATCAGAAGTCACTGATGGTGGTGCCAATGAAAGCAGAACATCAAGTCTAACTGGTGTTTGATTCGCTAATTCTTCAGCCAATTCTAAACAACTTTCATTGTAGTCTTCATTCACCCACCAATGATTACAAATTTGTTCGATATTCGCACGACGAATTGGACAAACGGTGAGCATTTCACGTATCAGTGGAGAAGCTCTCGATGGTTTTTTTGGTTCAAAATAATCACCTTGACTAATTTGTTTAACAAGTCTCTTGAAATTGGCACCATCGAATGGCATTGCACCATAGACTAGAGCTAAGATGAAAGTTTAATTGTAAAGATTATGAAGGAGAGAAAAATCATGAAACTTACTATAAAGTAAGACACCCAAAGACCAACAATCAACCTCTGGGCCTTGATATGGCGTTCCTTTGACAATCTCAGGCGACGCATAAAGCGGACTACCGCAAAACGTTGCCAACAGTCTTTGCTCATCAAAAACATTCGACAGCCCGAAATCTGCAATCTAAGAAGATTTTTTTTTTCCTTTTAGTGACAATCATCATCAAAGCAACAAATGATGTTTCCTACTTTTGCGTTTCCATGCTCATCCAAGAGAATGTTTTCTAACTTTAAATCGCGATGACAAATCTTGTGTTTGTGACAGTAATAAATTGCGGTCGACACTTGACGAAAAATTCTGCGAGCTTCTTCTTCCGTTAACACTTTGCGATCTGATAAATAATCGTAGAGTTCACCACCAGCAGCAAATTCCATCACCAGGACCATTTTTTCACGATTCTCAAACACTATTTGCATGAAATGAATTGGAATTTGATATAAAAAGATCATTATTTGCTTTTTTCTAAAGTGTTGATGAATAAACGAAATAATTCAAGGGAAAGAAAGAAATCAACAATCAATTCCTTCGAACAAACATTCAAGCACAATTTTCCGACCGACATGTCTAAGTTTTCTTCTTTTTTTATCATTCTTTTAACTGATGCTTCTACTGTCTCTCGAAAGCGATGACATGTGAGAAATATTTATTCTAAAGCATGCACATTATTCATGACTAGTTTCACAGCAACACAATTCTTCTTTTTATTTTATTATTCCGTTGCTACTCTTTGAGAATGTACATTTTTTGCTTTCATTGATTATTAATCTAGAAAAAAAAAACGAAGCGTTTTAGTCACATTGCAAATAGCCAAGCAAATAACAAATTTGTCCAATGTTGACACATGATGAGAATTGACGAGGCTTTTGTTTGATCACATGCTGACGATTGTCGTTGTTTTCATGACTAAATTATCTTTTATTTGCTTGCAAAATGACATGAAATGAATTTCTTTCTTTTTTTTTTATTCATAAAAATATTTTCGCTCGTTGCACATTTGCCGAGCTGTGTTTAGAAATAAATTTGATTAATGATGACATTAAACTTTACATCGGTTTGGATGAAAACAGAAAAGAAATTTTCATGAAAAGCGCATTTAATATTCCTGCCAAATTCATCATGATTTCATGAAATATCTCAATCATATATTCTCAGCATGAAGGTATGAAACTTCCAACGTGACATAAGCAACTTAGGTGTGGCATGAAAAGTATAAAATTTAACTGGAGGAAAGTATCAATGATGAGATTTTCATTTGGAAAACCTATTTAAAGCTTTCCATAAATCAGCTTAATATCAATTTGTGAGACATCTCTTCAAATATCTCTCAACATTTATGTGATAAAAAGTATTGAAAGTAGATAAAAAATGAAATAAAAAAGAAACTTGTAGCAAATAAGAATTTTTCAAGTCTCACAAAAGAAAAAGAAAAAGTAAATAAATTCAGAAACATTGAAAATGGAAAAACTTTCGACTTTTTTTTCTTTTGTTGAACAACAAACAAGAATTTTCCTTTATCGATTATCGATTAAGTTTTCCTGCATGTCAAATGAACGAATATTTTCTGGCATTTGATTTATTGAGTACTCTTATGAAGAGTCTCATTTGATGTATTTCAAGAAGGTTCATCGGAAGGCTTCATGCTGGTAAAGTGAATGGTTTAAATCCTTTTAAATATTCAACATGGAAAATTGAAAACTTTACTACTTGCAATTTCTTAACTTTGTTCAAAACAATTTCCAACAAATAAGCTTCTTCAAAATTAATGTTGTTCAAGTCACGAGACTCACCCTCGTAGATGTGAATAATGTTGGGATGTTGAACTGAGCTCATAATTTGAACTTCTCGTCGTATCCTTATGAGATCTGCTTCTGTTTCAATTTTACTTTTTTTAATCGTTTTGATAGCGACCTCTTGACCTGTTTCCTTATTAATTCCTAATTGCACTTTGCCATATGTGCCTTGTCCCAACTTCTTAATGATGTCAAATCTATCAGACGAAATGAACAGAGAAATTTGACACACATTCATATTTAAAATACATGACGAGCTAGAAATTTTTCAATGTCATGAAAACGTGCTTAATGACACAGCTTTCAATCTTTTTTTCACACCGCTTCTAGCTTCGCACATCAAAGCTTTCACTTATGCGTTAGTTATGAATTATGATGTCAATATTTTATTTCCGCTTACCTCTGCCTCAGCTTCTTCCTGTGATTGTTCATTTTCACAGCACCAGTGTTTTCTATTCCACTCATTATATTGTCTATTGTCGCCTGCTGAATGCCTAATGGCTGGGTCAAAGGGGATTGTTTCTGTTGGGAGCCACCACCCACTGCATCCTCTTCGGTAGCTCCATTTTGCGCCTCGCCGACAACCATTTTTATGTTTCCACTTTGTTGATCTTAGCTATAATGAAAAAAGATGAAGAAAATATTAAACACGAGAATATCTGTGGGAGAGTAAATGCTGAGATGTAAAAAATGAAATTTTTTTATGTTTGTCATGTTGTTGCCACTTTTTTTTCATCTTTATTCAAACATCACGTCGCTTAAGAATTTCTTTTTCCGACAACAAAAAAATAAGAAACAAGAAAAAGAAGAGAAAAACTGGTCAGACTTGTATTGGGGTTAAAAGTTTTTCTCATTCCCACTTCAACAATCTCAATTTTTGTTAGAATTTTCTTTCACTTTCATGTGGAATCGGAATTCTATTGATTCTTTGATTGTCGTGTCCCCAAAAAAGTGTTTGGTTGTCGTTGCCAATTTATTTTGTCTTCTTCAACCAATGTTCGACATTCTTTTACTATTATCTATTTTTTTAATCACATTTGACATCGCATGTGCTTTTATTTCATTGCCAGAGCCTTAGATATAAGATAGAAGTTAAATACTTCGAAACATTCACCATTGGCATCAGGGAGAATGAGATTATAAGGACATTGAAAGTCACATTACCTCGTCTGATTCTATTCGAATATTTATTCAGAGTCAGACCCGTGCTATCATTTCCTTCGCATTGATTATAAATTGAAAACGAAAGAATGAAAATGTTACGTTTCTCACTTCAATGAACTCAATCACGCTAGAGGCAAAATTTTATTTCGTCAATTCCACAGATTCAATTTCAAATAAAAGAAAAATATAAGCTGATTAGAATGTCGGCTGTTCAAGACACGTACATATTCTGGGTGTGGTGGGTGAAAACAAGTTTTTGTTCGACTGAAAAGGAAGTAGAAATGAATAAATAAGCATCGGAAATTAATTCCGTAAGTGGAAGGAGGGTAGAAAAAGATGAAGAAAATGTGTAACCCAATTAGCTTTCCGGAAGCTTATAAATCTTTAAGTTTTATGTTTCTCAAGAAGAACAAGATGTACCAGCAGTTATGGAAACTATTAATGTTTCAACGACTGTCAATGTGTAATCCTAACGAAAGCGACATAATAAAGCTTTCAACATTCTCAAGTGTTTATGTTTTCAACTTTTTATGCATGATACAATCCCGAAGCTTTAGAACATTTCATTGAATATTATTTTTGGAATGAAACTTTGTTGTTATTATTGCTTAAAAGTTGGTCTATGCTGATGTAATGTTACCAACTTGATTTGAAATGTTATTGAACAAATTAAATGAATCAAACAAAGTGCATGAAGTAGAAACCAATAAAACAAATTAGGAGCTTTTGAGATGTACAATTTATATTGTATGAAGCAAGAGATGGAATTGATTGACTCCTTTGTAATTGATTGATAAGATTACTATTTACTTTGTTGAGTAAATTTATCTTCTTACATATGTAAAAGAATTAGTAAAGTCTCTCAGATTGAACTTGTTCACATTGCTTTGGTTTATTTCAATCATCATTCATGAGAGATTATTTTCAATTCACTAACAAGTTTACATTCATGACTACAAACCATTCAAAACATCAATTAATACTTCTTTGTACGTTATTTCAACATTGGCAAGCTTCACACAACCCTCAAACCATTTCATAGCAAAAATTCAAATCATTTTATGACTTTTTTAACACAAACTACGCACATTTTAACAGCTTCTCATTTCCTTTGCTGACAAAGCTTGAGATAAAAAGTTTGCCAAAATTTTCTTTTATTCTTTTTGTTACACAACAACAACAAAACGCCAAGAGCCACTAAAGAGTCAAAATGAAAATGAATAAAAAAGAAAACAAATGTTCTTTCCTCTCATTCAAAGATCATGCATTGCAAAGCAATTAAGTTTGGCAACGATGTCTCTCATTCCGCAACGTACACGGCAACAACAAAATTTTAAGACAGTTTTTCGTCGATTTCTTTTTTTCTTACTGCGATTTTTCTTTTTTCTTCTTCTCGTTCGAAAATTCTATTTTTAACAGCCAACTTTCCACTACATATTCCTGCACTGTTGGTAAAATTGTCTTCTTTCTTCGGTCTTTTATGCCGAAAGTTTAGAAAGAATTTCTCACAGCGTTTATGAGCGTGTTGAATTCACTTAAATCTACATAAGTAAGAACACTGCTAAATGAATAATTTCCCTAAATCACATTTCAATCGACTAATCTTAATTTTAATTAACAATAATTATCTGCGTAGGTATCAATTAAATTTAAAATATCGTCTCTGAATCTTCATCACTTTTAGCACATATTCACCGACAAATATTTCATACGCGACTGTTTTTCGAAAGAGAAGAGCAGCAGTGAAGATTTTTCTTCCCTCGTCCCTCATTTTCATCGACGACGAAAACCATTAAGAAAGCGTGTGAAGGAAGCTCTCAGCTGCTGTGAGAGAAGCACGGAGAATAGCAAATCGTTGAGAGAATTAGGAAAATTGGTGAACATCATTTCCTATTTAACCGCAATATTTCTCGTTAAATCTCATATGCATATGTGTGTGTTTGTGTTTGTCGTTTCGTCGTCGCGCTAAGCCATTTAAAATAGCACGGAAATCTTCTGCTATTTTTGAAGGAAATTCTTTGCTGTCACATTTACTTTAAAGCGACGAAAGATGGTTCAGAGAACATCAAATTAAAGAAGCATTTACTTTCGACCATTTTAAATGAATTTCCAATTGAGTTAATTATTTATGTGACTCAATTAAGGTGATGATTTTAGTACTTTCCTGATACCTTAACGTATCGTTACCTTTCACCAAGGCGATAAGAGACGAGCTTTTCTCATTATTGGTTTTATATAATCAGCTTAAAAGCTTCTTAAAGGAAAAAAATGTCTTCATCGTTACGGTTGTCAGATTAAAAGATTTAATTATTGCATCTTCTTTCCCTTTAACCTTTTTTTGTCAAGGAGATAGAATCTGCCAAAGCGCGCGCCTTCTGCTAACATTAATGATATTAAAAAAGTGTTTCAATTTGTGAAGCAACAGGGAAGTTTTCACTCATTCGTGACATTACAAGGATCATTAATATTCCTTTCTGCATACACTTAATAATGAAGTTATATTCTTAACTGTTCATTGTACAGCTTGAAATATGCTTCCCTTTGCTGTTCCACTAAATTATCATTAGTCATTGCTGAATTATAAATGGAACAATAAATCCTTATTCGTTATTTTTAACTTTAAGTGAAATAATTAGCTTTTTTCTCTTTAATCATCATTTATACCACTTTTCATGCAACTTGCAATCCACTATTGCTCCCACTTTCATTTAAAAACATGAGGAACGAAAGAGAAGCAGAGATAAATTAAAAAAATTTGAACAACATCATTTTTGTGTTGCGGTAATTCACTGATAAGAGAAACAGAAGCAAAAGCAACCTTTCAGTCTTCCGTGTAATTGAAAAAGTTTTCATTTTTGTCTCGAAAAATGACAAAATCCCGGTTTTGTAGTGGATGAGACAGAAAGGTTTTAATATTTTCAGATTTCCACATAAAACGAAGGATTTCCACTTTTTCCTCAAAATTTTCTTTTTTCATTCTAAATGCAAAATCGCAACTTCAATTCAAATTAATTTAACTTACATGTTCATCGAATGAATGAGTTTTCATGGAAGAACATTCTTCTGCAATGATTTTAATTCATTCTCTTTATTTGATCTCAAAATAGAACAAGTTTGTGTGTGTATGAATGCATGATAAAAACGAGAAAGGAAAAGAAAATGAAAAAGGATTTTCCAAAGAGAAAATTTTCATATCATGATGTTTTCAAAGTTATGGAGTTTCATAAATTATTAGCATAAATTTCTCATCTATTCATCTTCACTCAATGAAAATTATTCTTTTTGATTAATAAGAAAAGAAAGAAAAGTCTTGACAATAAATGAAAAGTGGATTAATTTTTATTTTCTTCTAGCTTTTGTTGAAGCTTTTCTATGTTCTAATTTCGTTTTATTACAGTAAAGATTTAATAAATTTCGAATCAAAGCGTAAGAAGAAAAGAATTTTATCTTGTTCGTCTCATAAATAATCATAATTGGAGTCACCCAGAACTGTCTGTAAAAACTTGGGGTTGGTAAAACTTTTTAATAGACTCTGCTGTGTTTCCACCACCAGCTGTGGTTGTGGCAAAAAATCTTCTCATCAAAAACAAAAGTTTTGCCTCCCACAAATAAAAAATAAAGAGACATTCCTTTCAATCTCGTATTAGCAAATTTCATTTCAAGATGTGAATGTTTGATGACGATTCTGGTTAGATTGACAATCCTCAGAGAGTTTAGGTATCCATGCTGTTAGATTTACATAAAAGGTTTTGTGTAAACAAAAAACACATAATCTGTTCAATTTTTACTCTCCCAGCTTTCATGTGGGAATTGCGCCAATATGATTTGAAAGGGTAGAAAAAAAATGATAAAAAAGAGAACAAATTAGCATTTCATGTAAGCTTTTCAGAAATAAAAAAATCGTGATTTGGGATCGTTTTCAAAGCAAATAAAAGGAAACATAAATATAGAAAGAAGAACGGATATGTTGAGTGACCATTTAAAAGTGGAAAAATCGATAAGATCGGAAAATTATGGCATATCGCAAGGAGAGCATCAGAAATTGTCAACGATGACAGGAGATGAAGGATCATTTTTCTATAACGAGTAATGTTTATCTTGACAAAGATAAATCGTTTTTCTCAAGTTTCCCTTCAAGGATGCTCATGCCTCGTTCAAATCTTGATTAAAAACTTGGTAAAAGAAATTCTAACCGCAAGACGTCTTATCTCTTAAGATCAAATTCAGGAATGAATTGTTTTAAACTTTCAATTTAATATGAAAAATGTTTTAAATATTCAAAAGCGTAGTCGCAAAACCAGACTCACACACTGAGTCATAAAATATTTTCATCGATTCGACGAAAATGCTGTAAGCGTTTTGCTTTCATCATACACATGTGTCGTCACTTAAGTGTCTCATCATTCCAATGACGTTTAACATAAATGGTCATTGAAAATGAGCCCCGCTCACAACTTTTGATGGCTTATATAATATTGAAATCTATAATATTTATCAAGAAGTTTCTAAGCGAAGCTTGAAGGAGTTGAAATAAAATATTCGGTATTGATGACGACGGAGAGATTCTTGAGAGATATTTTCAGAAAAGAAGGAGAAGCACGAATAAAGCTTTGTAATGTCGGCTGTATAAATGTATGTGCAATATCATTAAATCAATCTTGATATAGCAAACTTTTCAATTTAATTGCAAATGAAGCTTTTTTTGACTAAGATTCATCTTGAGAATTGAGATTTTTATTTGCCTCCATTATCATTGGGGGAGGCGAAACTCTTTCTAATTGATTCAGAAAGTGCTGGAATATATTACTTCAGACTTTCTACAAATGTTATATAAAAAGCTTTCTGCAGAGATTTCTCTTGTGACTTTACGAGAAGAAGTAAGAAGAACTTTCCGAGTTTAACCAACACAAAAACGTTCTAATGACCCATCGAGTATACTTTATGCCACACTTCCAAAGCTTATAATTACACCAGTTTTTATCCACAAAACCATAAGCACAGTGTACATGAATGACGAAGATGTTTCACCCTTGAGAGCCTGAAAGCTCAAATTTTTTTCTTTCTTTCGTCAGATTCATTTGTCACCCTTCGTTGATTAAGCCGGGGCCCCGCGAGAATGAGAGAGTGGAGAAGAAAAAGCTGTGAATGAACTTAGATAATGTGTAAAGAGGAAGAAAAAAAATACAACCCTCAGTAATCATGAACAAATCATTCAATGAATGAACGACGGGAGAGTAACAACAACAGTCACCAACAAATAAATAACAAGAGGGAAAACGTCTGTCAAATCGAGAAGACGGATTTATTTTTCTCCCTTTTAAGCATCGTTGTGCACGTAATAATTTCCCAGCTTTATATTCTTCCTAACGCTTAGGTTTATTATTCGCATTACTTAGGCTGCTCGAACCGAGATGAGGCTTGTCAATGTTAAAAACACTTTATTATGTTGAGGGTAATTTATATCATGTTTACTCAAAACGTCATGTTTTATTTTCACTTTCATGGAAACGTTGACTTATCTGAAAGACAGATAAATGCTTTGCTGAGAGATGACATCCACAAGGCGGCAGACATTCGCAAGAGAAGAATGAACGAAGATTTGTTTTGATCCAACAAAAACGAACATAAATAATGGAAAATAATAAAAAGAGCTTTCAAAAGCTTCTTCAATATTGCGACAGATTTTATATTTTCGAAGTTTATACAAACATAGTTTCACATCACGATTTAATTTTAACTTTCTTTTCCTGAATGTCTTTGAGAATTCGTAGGAATGTAAATAAACACAACACTCACTTTGTGCTTGTTTGACGCAATAAACCACAACCGATACAGTTCTCCTCGCTAGCTTCAAAGAAGATATTTATTTTTGATAGATAAAACATGTGATTGAGTTGCACGCATTATTAACTTTAACTTATTTATGTGTATGTATTTAGTGTGAATAACTTCACTTTCTACAACCACGCATGAAATAGAAACAAAGCACAGAACACCGCACATCGCAGCAGTCATTGATCTATTAATAATAATATAACGTGGTCTTAAACATATTAAAATTTATATACAAACGTTCTCTAAATCACACGCCTTACATATGAGTGCGATCAAGTGACGTAAATTGAAATTGAAACAACAACCCGCACACTCTGCGTTTTGAGCATGTTGCTTGAATTTAAGAGTTTTTTTTTCTTGTTTCTTTAGCAAGAAAGCAAGCACTCTCTTTATTCTTTTCCTTTTGTTTGAATGATTGTTAGATGAGGGTGTGATGAGATGTGAAATAAATATGGCAAGGAAAAGAACATTTACCCAAGCGAGTATAAATCACCCAGAAATAGTTTAATACACGCCTTGAATATTTCAAAGTATTATGTTCGCATATCTACCTTTGAAAGTTTAATAATTTTGTTTTATTGTAATTGTTTATGTATTTCTTGCCATCAAACATAATTCCCTTTCTTTCATTGAATCAATAAATTTTTTCAAATATTTACGATTTCAATTCAAGGAGATGCTGTTGAGATAAAGTTACAGCCATAAACAAATTATACCGACAATATCTTTTAGAGAGTAATGTCTAATGTCTCGTTTCTTTTATTTAGGATCACACTTAATGGTTCTTGCGTCTCACGTACTAGAAGGGAAATGAAACAGCAGAACAAGCAAATTTATTATCGAAATTTGCGTATAAATACATTCGGCTTTTTCATGATATTTAAACGACAAATTTGTGTTTTCACAGCAGCTTTTGTTGATGCCTCTTTTGTCGTCGAAATGATTTTATTTTGGCGACTGAAAAAAGGAAGAAAAATAAAAATAATAGAGAAAATTCTGAAACACTTTGTCGTAGGTTCGTATTGGCAAGCACATTTAAATCGCTATAAAACGACACAAAATATGAATGCTAATGGCTCTTGGTGTTATCATCATGATTTTTGTTTTTCTTTTCATTCCTTTAGCAGCGACAATTTGTGAAATTTCTCTGAAAGCTTTCTCAGCAGCTTTAATCAACGAGCTATTGTCGGAGATGAATCAAATGTAAGCAGAAAGATATTAATTAACATTACTTAGAAACAGAAACGTTTCTTACGTTCCTACTTTAATTATTCATGTCACAAAATGTAATCAGCAATTATCCTAATTTGATTGATTGAGTACATGTTGAATTTCCCAGATCGTGCGAGTCAATAATTAACAATCGAAGCGTAGCCATTGGTCCTAAAACCTAGAATATGTGATTAATATTATCACAATTTTACGCCTAGATAATCAAATACAACTGAATGAAAGTTGACTTTTTATTTTTCCACTTCCAACATTAAAAAGAAAATTTTGCTTTTAAGTGAGTAATTCATTGGAAAAAAGGTTTTCAGTTTTCCTTTTAATTTTAACATTCGAAAGCACATTTTTAAGCTTTGCTTTTTACAGTATTATCCGCTTAAATGAAGGTGAAAATAGTGCAATACGTCTATTATATGTAATATGAACCGAGAAGTTGAAAAGCTTAGTAAAGATAAAAACACTTTCAATGCAATCGCAAAACTTCATACTTCATGCTATTATATTATTCCCTATGTCAGAAAATACGGTCGTGAATGCGCTTTGACGTCAAATTGAATGAATTTCGAACAAGAAACTTTACAGACGAGATGAAAAATAAAAATTTGCAATGAGAGTCGACTGCAA
The DNA here is from genome assembly GCA_900005825.1 of Clunio marinus. NCBI lineage: Eukaryota > Metazoa > Arthropoda > Insecta > Diptera > Chironomidae > Clunio > Clunio marinus. Next base: position 1,096,969 of record CVRI01000021.1, on the reverse strand, counting down.
AGTGCCAATGTTACTTTCCAACACAGATGATTATTTTTTTTATTTTATTATTGCAATGTCCTTTCAGTCGAAGTTTCAAAATTGAGATTTTAAATTGAGACTGAGAAGCGAGAAATGTAATAAAGAAAAGAAGTCATCGCATTCTTCTCACCAAAAGTTGAAAAATAAACGAAGACAAGCAGAGCTAACGATAATAAAAAGAAATCCAATTTCATTTCTTCATCCATTTCCTATCCAATTGAGTTATTTCGAGGATTTCAGCGAAAAGAATTTATCATCAATTTTGGGAGATTTCTAAAGTTTCAAATTTAGAAAAAGGATTTCTTGGGATTTCACTTTACTAGTTTTTGGTTTATCTACTAATCCATGCTAAAACAAGTCGAAAAAATAGAAATCTATGTCAGAAAGAATGAATTCCAATCTTCTGTACAAATCTTGCCTCTTTGCTTGAGAAAGGTAAAAGTATTTTCTTATCAAACACCGCAAATAGCCTAAAGATAAGTTTATATAACAACTTGTTTAATAAACTTTATTAACTTGGCGTTAAACAGTGTTTTTCTTTTCTCGATAATTTGTTGTTCGTGTGTTGAACTAAGCCGAATAAAAATATAAAAGAAAGAAAGAAATCGTCTTCGCTAAAAAGCATCCATAACATGTGTAAACGTCCATTCAATGTGTTAGTCGCGATGCCTCTTAATAGAAGTTGGATATGTGCGTGGGTGGATGTGAGTTTATTTCATCAAAATGTTTTCTTTCTCTCACACATATTTTTTAAACGAGATTATTCATGAAACAACGTCACTAGACGATTCAATCGTGTCCAAGAAAATCACCGTGAAATATAAACGCGGAGTTTGTCATAAATTAAAAATTCTTCGCAGATTCATAAAATTTATACGTTGCCTTATCGATGGTTGAGTGAAGAAAAAAGAATTTCATTCTATAAGAGCTGAATTCAATACTTTAAATATTGTACATTGTGTATAAAAGCAACTTATATGGTAACAACAACCAACACTAAAGCAACTTTGGTTTACAAGCAGTTTCAAAAAAAATTCAATGGAAGGTTTTTTGGGTTGCAAAATTAATTAAAATGACTTGAACCTCGATCATTACAGTCTAAAGTCATTATGTCGTAAAACAGAAGTTTTTATTGTCGACGTTCGTGGATGCTAAGTAATTTTTGTCTCCGTCATTCATCTCGTCATTTATACATTATGAATGCATGGACAAATGAGTCAATACCCTACCTTTAAAATTCTTATTAGAGAGAATCTGTGGCTTAAATGATTTTATTCCGATTCCCGATTTTTATGTGTGTTCAAACACATTTGTGTTCATCAGTGTTGCTCTATTTATATCCGTCGATCCACAAGATGTAAAAATAATTTTTTTTCACTCTCTTCTCTGGTTTTTGTCTGCTTTCGAATTCCTTCACTTCTTTCTTGTGTTCTTTATCCCTCACAAGTAAGCATTAAGGAAAAAAACTTCACTCTTATGCTTTTAGAATTATCATAATTGGAGAATCAAAGCCAGACAATTTTGATTCAAATGAAATCAGTTTGTTGTCTTCAGATGGGGATCGCCGGAAAGAAAATTTACTTTGACTTCTTCGTATGAATTTTCGTCGATTTAATTAACTTTTTTTGAATTTCGATTGAATCTATATAGAAAAATCAATCACATTAATGAATTTTGTATCATTTTTTGCACAGATGTTGACATCGACACAACAACAACATCAACTACGAGCTTTTCATCTTCTCTTCTTTTTTTTCACTTTATTTTTTATATATTATTGCACAATTGCCTTTTAACTTTTTGATCATTTGATATTATATTCAGCTTTTTCAACACTAATAAAAACTGATTTTTAATTAAACTACTCAAATTATTTACAAAATTCCAGTGAAATCAGAGTTTAATTTCCACCTTAAATTAATACCCGGAAAATTTTTATAAACGCATTTTCCGACAAATTGACAGACGAAGACTGAGAACCAGTAGAAAATAAAAGACTGAGTCAGACAAGAATCTCAATTGCCACTGTTGCCATCTCTTTTCAACCTTAAAGGAATTGTGCAACAAAGCGTCGCTTCATAAAATTGTAACTAACGAAAAATTACCAATTTCCAATACTTACATCACTGACACCAAAAGTTAAGAACAGAAAAAGTTCTGTGAAATTCGTGGAAAATCATCTTAGGAGAAAAAATCTTCACGCTTTTGGTCAGATTAAGCTTTAATCGAAAACTTTTGAGAACGCGAAGTCTGTATTGGAAATTAAAAAATTAATTTCCTTTATTTTACGATGTTTCCACGAAACGCGTATATAGATAATTGAACGAAATTAACAACAGATATCTGGAAACGTTTTGCGCATTCATCCAGCTTTAATTTCATTTTTTCACATTTGGCTTTTGATTTATTGTTTTGAACGTGATATATTATTAATGGCATTAAGTTACTTTTTATTAATTTCTGTCGTTTGTGGATGTTTTCGTCTTGTCTGTTATCATTTTATACTAAACACACAAAATCGCTTAATTTTTCACATTCTATTATTTTCAATAACTCAATAAATTTTATGCGGGATATTGTGCTTGAGGCATTTATTTGCTTTTTGTTTTCTTTTAATTTATTAGAAAATATCTGAAATAAAAATTTAACGGGATCTTTGCTTTAATTTTTTTTATTTAAAAGTTTCTTTACATTTTCCTTTATCGTACCGGAAAACAAGAAAAATAAATAAAAGTTTTATTAGATAAAACCCGAAATCTTAAAAAGTTTACAAATATTTTGAGATTTATTTTTGTGAACCAAATTTAGCTATAAAAGTAGAGAAAGCATTTTAAAAAGAAGCGTAAACAATTCCTAGTCATGTTGAACTCAAATCGTAAATAATAAAATGTGGGAGTTAACTCGAAATCCGATTTCATTTCTTTTATATCACGAATCATCATGATAAACAATTGTGACGATATTTCATTTTACAGCTAAATCCATTTCATCTTGACATGCCAAGGAGTGAAGGAACGTATTGACTCAATTTGATTTACACAATATGTTTTTTTACATTTGTAACAAGTACAATGTAAGTCTTATCAATTGACATCCAAATATTTTTTTCCCTTAATTCTGATTCCATTCATTTTGGAATGTTTTATTTCTCTTGTTCCGACTTCTATAAAGAATTACGTTAAACTTAGATTGATAGATTTATACATTGATTGAATTCAATAACCTGAAACAAAAACAAATCAATAATTCCGTGGGAATTCGGCAGTTTCATTCTAAGACAGGTTGAGCTTCAATTCCGTCAGAAACAGATATCAATGAGACGAATAAATTTTCTTTTTCTCTTAAGAAAACTTTCCCGCCTCGATGTCATGCTGAATTTCTTTATAATAGCAGAGGATTTTCTGCATCAAATAATTTTGTGAGCAGCTTTTGAAATCCGTTTTCTTCATTATTTGACTTTAAGCTTAAAGTTCAACAGAGAAAAGATGAAAGGGAAAAGCCACTTCAATAAAACATGAAACGATTTAATGTAAGAAATAATATTTACTAAGAACATTTCCTGTTTCTTTTTCAAATATTCATGAAAAGATGTTTTCCCTAAAGTTCTTCCCGCATTCCCTTTTGTTGAATTTCTTTCACAAAATAAATCAGCAAAGGAGAAGAAAAGAAATTTAGAACAAGTATGAAACTTTTTATCCCAATTGATCAACAGATTAAAATCACCCGATGTCAATCGATTGGGAATTTCTTCTTCCCTTCGTCGCTAAATTTACTGTCTTCATTGACATTGCTTCTGCCTACTTTCACTTCATTCAAGCACACACGACAAAGTTTCTCGCCTTCTTACTTCGCACTACTTACTTTTTCGTTTGATGTTACCCATCAATTCATTCTCCGACTGTGTTTAATGATCCGAAAGAGGAAAATTTATTTTATTACACACTTGCCGGTCGTGAACTTGTTTCATTCACTCATATCAACTTTTCTCCTTGCTCTTCAATAAGGAAAAGCTCATTCACATTCAAAGCGCACAAACTTTTTCTTGTCTAAATTGTGATTCATTTTTTTCCTTCCCTCCCTTCATTGCCAATTTTCAATTAAATTCTAATAAAAGTTTATTAAGCACCTTTTCGTGTTTAAGTACATAACACAGGAAAACTTCAAGAAAGCTTTCAAATAAATTCTCCACACACTTCTCTTTATTTGTGAATATGAAAGTTGAAGTGGCAATAACAGTGGCATCTTCAAACCTGATGGAAAAACTTTTTTTTTGTTTAGCTCAAGATCTTGAAACGAAAATTAAAAGCTCATAAAAATTCACATTAAACCTCAAAGAAATTACACGAATGGGAGAAATAAAAAGGAGAATTTGTTGATAATTGTAAATAATATTTGAAGCAGGAAGAAAATCCATAATACAACATAAAGCGCTCAACGTCATGGTGAGGAAAAAATGCTCATAAAATCCGTAAACGGAACTTAAAAACATCCCATTGTTCGCAACGATAAATCGGTGTGCTGTGGTCGCCTGCTGTTATCCAAGCTTCGCTCCATAAATTCAACAAACTCCCCGAGAAACCGACCATAACTCACTATACTTACATAGCGAATCTTCATTGATTTCCAATTTAATCCTTTTTTCATTTGATCATTAAATTTTAATCAATTACTTGACGAATCAAACTGTTTATGTCAACCTATGCAATAATGAGATTTAACCACAGTAAGGTTAACATCGTGTTTTAAGTTTTAATTGCCTTTTCAATATTAAATATTAAAATTTATTATTCTGAACATTTTCCGAGTAATTTTAATTTTTGTGGATAGCAACGTATGAATAAAATTCTACACTCAAGGGAAATCTAAGCCACATATTAAATTTTAAATCCCAAGTGAACATGTGTTAAGCACTGCTACTTGTGTTCATTTATCAACATTTTTATTTTATATATTTTTTTGCTTTGCTGCCTCTCCCGTCTTTAATTAAATTTTGTAGGAAAGGATATTTCAATTATTCAATAAATTATGGGCGCGTTAAAACTTTGCCTGTTAGACGCGTACGTTGACCCTAATAAGACTTGAACTTAAATCAGAACATTTTCTCCATTAACAAGCTGAATCAAATTGATTTTTAACCCAAAAAAAAAGGCCTTTCATTGCTTTTTAATAGCAACCTGTTCAAGTGTCGATTTTCATGAGAAATAATGATTATGATGATAATAATAAATGAGAGTCAACAACAGCAGAGAGGAAATTTGGTAGCAGAGGGCACGTCGAAAAGCTTTACGCAGTATTTCATCCTACAACTCTATGAAGAGTTCGTGTTTATGCCTCATGCTGTGTTCTCTTTGTTTTGTTATGGTCTTTAACAAATACAAAATACCTTTAAACCTTCCGAAAAAGTTCTCTCTTGGAAATATAATAATTTATTGCTTTCACAATATTGAAAATAAATATTGATATATAAAGGTTCGTGATACTTTTAGATTATTAATAAATATCTACTTTAAACCATTATTATGGTACTTAATCGACTCCTAATACTCATGCTTAATAGAATTTCATTGAACGATGAGGTTGAAGGTTTTTCTATGCTTTTAAAAAATTAATTTAAAAGCTTTGAGATTTTTCAAGAGTATAATTTTCAAAATATTCCTCCATGAATTCACCTTGTGCTTAAGCTTTTTACACAATGAGAAATTGAGAACTTCATGGTAATAAAAAATTCATTTTTATTACGGGATCATTTTCTCAGATTTCTTTTTTGTTATTTCCTTACGCGAGATAAGATCTTAATAATGCGAGAATATAACCGTTTTGAACAGATGAAAATTCATTTTTGATGAACATTTAAAGCTGAGATTTAACATGGGGCTTTCGGTTGAGTTGAAAACGGAATAAAACAAAAATTCCGCGGCAAGCCTAAATGACTGGGTGGAGGAGAATCAACCGAAAAAGTAATACATTAACTGGCATCCATAATTCATAGTTGGGAGACATCATTACTCCTGCCTGAATAACATACAATGATATTATATACTTATATACAAGGAATGAGTAGAAAAAAGCTCTTTCATTTATGTATTCAATTCTCAATGAAGTCTGCTGATGCTCTCATTTTCGAGAACGTTTCTTCGTCTTTAATATGAATCCTTGTTTACTTCGATATACATTTTCAAGCATCTCGAGTTCTTTGTGCTATCTTTTCTTCATTTTACTTTTTCGTTTTCTTTCCTTCCGCCTTTTTTTACATGAAGATCATATGAGTATGATATAAAGAGGTTGAAGCACTTCAAATGGGCTATTTTTATTCTTACTTGGTTCTTCAATGTTGACATGGTTCAATAGATTAATGTCAGAATTACAGATATTTTATGATTCTTCCTTTGAAAGATTGAGGGCAAAGGAAGCTTTATCATCATAAAAGATATCAATATACCTACATAAAAGTGGAAATATTTACATAAATTTTGCTTGTTTGAATTTGAAAACGTTCATAGAAAATTAGAGCTTTCGTTTATGTAAATTTCAGAAGCTTCTAAAATCGATTTTCAACGTGTCGTAGACAGAGAAAGGTTTCATGATTGTTTATTCAATTAAAATAATTTCTGTCTCAACTTTTAGACAAACTTTTAGGAAAGGAAGCTTATAAAGTGTTGAAACAAAATGTGATATTTCCTATCAACTCTATGTAATACGAGAAGAATTTGGGAAAGCTGTTATGCAAAGGAAAAATCAGTATTTTCTTTACGAAGTGATACAACACACTGCTGGGTGAAGAAAAAGAAAATTGTGCGAAGAGAAAATATTTTCTGTCCTTGTTGTACAAAATAAGGAAAGAAAAGGAAAGGAAGAAAAGATAGAGAAAGCAGATAAGACCTAAGCTGCAATTGGGAAAATTCAAAAGTTATGTTTTTAATTTTGCTAAGTAATTTTTAACTTGCAATATTTACATAAATGAAAATTCAAACATAATAAAATTGAATAGATAAGAAAATTTTTATTAGAATTTTTTTAAACAAGATTCATTTTGCTTTTTAATCCATCAATAAAGTTTCTAAGTTCAATAGGGTTTAGCTCTGAGTGTTTCTTCAAATGATTTCTCATGTAGTCAATTCTGCCAACGGAAAATTTACAGCCATTACCAACGGGACATTTCTCACGAATTTTCTTATGGAAAATAAAAATATGTTTCTTGAGATTACTGCTAACGTAATAAGATCGATTACAGTCGGGAAATGTGCATGAAAATTTCTTTCTCGCCTCATGTCGCTTCTGGTGAATCTTAAGGTACAGCGAATTCCTGAACTGTTTATTACAGTTATGAAAATCACATGAAACAGTTTTATCCTCGTGGAGTTTTAAGTGGTAATTTAATATCTTCTTAAACCTGAAAGATTTTCCGCATAACTCGCACATAAATTCCTTTTGACCTTCTTTATTGTGACAACATTTGATGTGGTTTTTTAGTGAATGTGTTGTGCATTTTTTTCCACATATTTTACAAGGATGGGCTGCATGTACATGAATATTAAGCTCATGAGTTCTCCGTGCTATACGATTAGGATAATTTTTCCCGCAGAAACTGCATGATTCTGGTGATGCTGTATGTCTCATTTTGTGGGAATCTAAAGAATATTTACAAAGAAATTTTCTTTCACAAATATCGCACTGGAAATCACGAATCCTGCATTCTTTCAGTATGTGCGTAACAACATGGCGACGGGCTTTTATTTTGCTGTCAAACGTATTGCCGCATTTATCGCACTGATGTGGCTTTAAGTTTTTATGGAACATTCTTTTATGTCTTTTTATATTCTTCATTTTAAAGCTTTTTCCACAAATATCACAAACAATTGAATGCGATTTAGATGATCTTGTTTCATTTAAAAGCTCTTCCGATACGTTTTCATTAGGATTTAAGCATTTTGTTGTTGGTTGTAGTCTATTTTGTTTATCTTCAAGAGGATTATTTCTGAAAAAAGTGGTGAAAATTATAATATTTATTTCAGAATTAATATTAAATATGTTAATAATATTACCTTTTTCCACTTCTTGTTACTGACAATTGGCTGGAAATTTCTGACTCAGCTTCATTGTCAATATCCTCAAGTATTTTCAATATTGCTTCTTCATTAATGCCGGAGTTTTCAAATTTTATAGCATTATTGTTAGAAAAAAGAGGTTCAACTTTGATGTATTCAAATAGTGTTAAATCGTCAGTTTTTATGAAGTCCTCAAATTTTTGATGTTTTTCTATCATTTCTTCACGAAATTTAGAAAACATCAAAATGTTGTTTTGGCATTTTCGACAGATGAAATTCGAGCAATTTTCTTGAGTGTCAAGCTGTTTGCAATAAATTGAATTATTATTTATAATCTAATATATAATATATTTGGAATACGTTACCTGGATCTCTGTTAAAGTCCGTACTTTATCAATAACATCATTGTCGATGTTAACCCGACTTTTATTGTTGCGCGGAATACTAAAACACAGTCTACATTTATTCTGGTGATTTTCAAATTCAATGTCTTTCATGATTTCAAACTTAGATATCCTAGATATAAGTTAGATATAAGTTAGATATCCTCTCAAGTTAAAGAAGACAATCTTAAATCAAATTTTTGTTGATACTGTCAACAAAATCAAAATGTTTGTAAACAATAACTAGCGCTTTCTTAAGGCAAAACTTAAAACCTTTTTATTTGAAATTTAATTCAATCTTTTTAATACAGCATTGGCATTTGTTATTTCTTTATTCCCTTGTTTAGAGACGTTATTTTAACCAAGAATCAATTTGTTTGGTTATATTTTGCTAATGAATTCTAATGAATGAAAAATTTCATGTTTCACTTAGTACTTAAATGGTTTGATAGAGGGCGTTCTTATTTGTTTTGAAAAAGAAAATCTGAAAAATGTCAATCAGAAAATGTCTACTTCCTTTAATTAATTAATACAAACACATCATGAATAAAGCTGAAAAAGAAAAACGGTAAGCCACTTAATTCGAATATTGTCATGTTGAATCATAGGTTTTTTTAAATTTCATTTACAGTTTTAAAGATGCAATCTTAGAGATAAAAAATGGTTCTAAAATTCGTGTTGCTGCTCTAAAACATATGGTTGCTGAAAGGACATTAAGGCGAAGATTCCATAAATGGTGTGATAGTGAAGATATTGCAATAGGATATCAAAACAACCTCCGTGAATATAGAGAAAATGTTGACAGAAACTGTTTAAAAGATGAAAACTTATCAACAGAATTATTAAGTCACATTCATGATTTAAATGCTGTGATTCCTGCAAAAAATATGTTTTCTAATTTCAAAAACTATCATGAGAAGTGTGGTTTGTGTTTCAATATAGTTTCGTCACATGAGTCAAGAATTAAACTGACAGACAATATCCGGAACATGATTTATTCCATCTTACAAATCCGAATGTTGTCGGATGCAAACTGTTCAAACTTTTTGTGCTTCAAATGTCATGACGATTTGAAGTATTTTTATAATTTTAAATGTGAAATAAGAGAGAAGCATGATAATTTCATAAAATTCATATCAGTGGCAATTGAAAAATGTTATGACGATTTTTCTCAACCATTTAACGAGCCCCTCATTAAAATTGAAGAAATAAAAACTGAACCAGAATTTCCTTCGTCTCTGATATTTTCTGAACCCTTAGGAGAATTGAATTCTCCAATTATAACTGAAAAGATAAATGCCAGTGAAATAATATTTAAAAAAGAACATTGCAAATCTTCTCCGATTGAAGTTCCTTCAACATCGGGAAATTATCAAAATCTAGGGGAGAATATTTCTTTAAAACATTCCAGTAAAAGTCCAATTGTAAAACCAAAGATTATTGATCATCAAGACATTTCAAAATCCCAACTCCTTCCTTGTGATTTTTGTGGAAAAAAATTTATGCGAGGTCAAAGAATGGAACTTCATCGTACAAGAGTTCATTTGAAAATTAAAAACTTTGAATGCGATATTTGTGGTCTAACATTTTATGGAAGATGCAATGTCGCTTACCATATGGTTAAACACATTCCTAAAGAACATCGATCTAGAGATTATCAATGCGATATTTGTAACAAATTATTTTATGACAAGAAAATGATTAAAATTCATATGAGAAAATGTCATGGAAAAGAAGGAAATTTTCCGTGTTCGTTTTGTGGAAAATCATTTTCGACTAAATATAAATTATACTATCATAAGAATAATAATCATTCAATGAGAAATCGTAAGATTGAACTTATTTGCGAGATGTGTGGGAAAGTTTTGCGAAGTCAGAAAGCATTATTTAATCACATGGTAGGAGTTCATAAAGTTTGGGAAGGGAACACAGAACTTCAAAGAACTTTAACGTGTGAGATTTGTGGAAAACGTTTCTTCTTCGAATCAGATCTCAAAAGTCATAAGAAAGTTCATGGAGAAAAAAACGTATCTTGTGATTTCTTTGGATGTCCAAAGAAATTCAAATCGAATAAAGAACTTTACGATCACAAAAAGTATCACAATCCTCGAAAAAAGATTCCTTGTTCATTTCCAAATTGTGACAAAAGCTTCTTTACAAACCAACACCTCAAGTCACATGTCTACACTCGTCATCATAAAATTCGTCAACCTTGCCCTGTTAGCAATGTTTGCGGTTTCTCAGTGGGAAGAAAAGATTACATGAGAATTCATTTAAAGAAGCATACAGAACTTTCTAATGAAGAGTTAGAAAAATATTCCAAAATAGTATCAAGTATGAATTTAGCATAAATATTTATGTTGATTATTCATGTCTGAATTTTCCTTCAACATTAGAAAACTGCAGAAATAAAATAAACGAAATGAAAATTTGCATTTAACTTTTATTTTTCAAACGTGATTTTATTTATGCTTTAAATTTTCAGAACATCAATCTTACAAATCTTATTTCATATTAAGTTGAACAAACGTGGAAAGTCATTTACTTCATGAATTTGCTGCTTTCTGTCAAGAATTTACTGGAGCGTTTAGCATCGAGGAAGAGTTCGCTGATCTCTTGAACATCTTCTTTGATAATTTGTGACCGTCCATTGACTTTGGCTGATTGGAATGCTGGCGTCATAAGTTGGACTGCATATCTTAATGTTGTCGAATTTCCAATCTCACCCAATGCTGCAATTGCTTCATCATCAATTGACAATCCTTCAGTTTGTGCACGAAGCTTCAGAATTTGTTCGATTTCAGAAATTTTGTATGGTTGTGTTCGAATAATCATGAGTCGGTCTAAAAGATCGAGTGGAATTCCATGTGGTGAAATGATGTCATCAGTTCCTCGAATCACACAACGACCACGATTTGTTGCAAAAATTACTATTGGAGCGATGGCAGATTCTAAAGATTTATGCAGATATGTGAATGTTTCCAAATCCAACATATGAACTTCATCGATGAAGAGTACACCAGGAACAAGCTCAGCGATTCCTTGATCGATGTATTTATTAACAATTTTGTTGATTTCCATTCGAAGTTTGTCAGTGATTTCGGTCTTTTTTGGTTTCATGAGTTGACCAACAAGTGAGAGAACATCTTGACCACCTTGAGGACGAGCATTCGCAGCATCAAGATCATGAAGAGTGACATCTTGGACGACTTCTTTCTTCTTATGTACGTCTCCTTTCGGTAATGGAACGTATTCTTCAGTTTCAAGATCAAATTCTGTTGCAAATGTGTCGCTTCTTCCTTGACGTTTTACTGCTCCACTGTTTGCTTCAATGTAAATGACGTCACCGACTTCAACTTTTTCCTTTTGCAAAGATTCGTAGATACTCGGATCAAGTTTCAGTTGTTTTGTTCCTTTTGCTGTTTTCAAGCCAATGACAACATTGCTGATTGTTCGTCCATATCCACCCATTGGATTCTCTGTTTCAACTGGTGTAAGTTCTGTAACTTCACCTTCGTAAACTTCTTTCGTTTCTCGAATTCTCAAACCAATGGAACGACGAAAGTTTTCCATCAACACTTCTGTTTTTTTGATTTCACTACTAAAGACTTCGGAACCGACCATTGGACAGAAAGGAACCTAAAATAAAATTATTTCATCACTTTAGAACGAATGAGGAGATAAAAATTTATTAATTTTACTTTATTTCCTAACTCATGAGCAATTGCCATAGCTATAGCAGTTTTTCCTGTTCCTGGAGGTCCAGCAAGTAACAATGCGCGTCCAGCCATCTTTTTAGATTTGATCAGATCTACTGCGATGCCGGCGGCCTTTAAAGATGTAAAATTTTAACCTTATAATTAAGCTAAATAAATTTAAATTGTTTCTCACTTCTCTAGCGTCTTTTTGTCCAACAAGACCAGATCCAGCTTGCAATGGAACACCATTTTCATCAAGTCCTAACCCTTTCACATGAGAATGAGCTGCGATTCTTTGAGTTTTCACAGTTGATTTTACTTCTTCAATTTTCATGATGATTCTCTTTTTTTTCAAGCGGCAGTCGATGCTCCTTGACTTTTTACACTGATTATTTAATTGAAATTTTAGTTTTTACTGTTATTTTTTAAAGAATTACTGAGAATCTTTTTAAAACAGCAAGAAATAATGCTTTGTTATTGATCAAACTTAAAGCTTCTCATGGAATACAAGATTTTGTAGTTTAGAATACAAGGTACTTCCAGTGCTTACCGCTTGGTGGCAGTAGTGATATGTGAAATTTTACAAAAAATGTAAACAAACTGCACGTGTGAAAATTAAAAAGTTGTAGAAAATATTTAAATTAATATTCTACTGTTAAATAAAGATTACCTATCATTACTAGTGATATAATTATATTCAAGAAGCGAATAACCATTACAAACTATAAGTAGTGATCCCTAAAAATGCCAATCAGACATAAAACTGAAAATGTCTTCAAAGTAAAGTTTAAATCTTTTCTGAAATTTATTTCTTCAAGCTTACATTCAATATTATTCTCTTTTATAGTTTAAGAAGTTCAGCGAACGTGTTAATGAAGTGGATTTACGATCTTCTGCACTGTATCGAATAGAGCATAAAAATGAAATTCCAGATGAAAATCAATCATATTTCTACCAAACACATCAAAAGTGGATTCTCCTCAACCTTACTGAAGAGTTCGCACTTTTTGATAAACAATTGAAAGGAGTAATCACAACAACACTTCCACAACTTCTTCATCATAAGGAGAAAGTTATTGGAGTTCTTTTAGAAAGATTGGATAATGCGACGACTTTATCACTTCAACCTCTTTTAGAGTGAGTTTAAGCAATTTTTATGAATAATAAAGGTCATTAACTTTTTTTCTTCTTTTCAGACTTACTGTTGCCTTATCTAGAGATCTTCGAAAAGAATTTTACTCAAGTTTTCAACAATTTTTTGAACGATTAGTCAAACTTCTTCAAACTCATGATGCAGATCAAACCGAATGGACTTTAGTTTGTTTAGCTTTTCTTTTCAAAACATTGAAACCTTTCCTAGTTAAGGACATTTCAATAATTGTTAAACAAATCATTCCTTTACTGAGTGAAAAGGACCAACCCGAGCATATCATCAATTTCACAGTTGAATGTTTCGCTTTCCTCGTCAAAAATCTTGAAAACAAAGACAACTTCATCGTCATAATTCTTAAGAATGCGAAACAAGATGAGTCGAGTGTGTTGGGATGTGGAAAGTTATTCTTTGAAATGATTAAAGGTTTCAATGGGCAATTTCACAGTAAAGGTGAAGAATTTCTAGAAATTCTGTTCAATGCTTATCGAAAATCGGAATATAAAAAATATTGGGAAGTTTTGAATGAAGTAAGTTTTATATTCGTATCTTGAAAGTATAAAATTAATTATATTAATTCCAGATTCTAGTTCAAACAATTGGAAGTATACTTGACTTTATCGATTTGAAGAATATTTCTAAATATTGGAATATTTTACAAAATGCAATTAAGAACATCTTGCAAGAAAGCAATTTGTCGGAAGAGGAGAAAGCAACAAGCATTCAACATATGCTTCATTTCTTAGGCCAATCAATTGAGTTCCAAGGAGGCAAGAAGGTTGTTGAATTGCCAAAGATCATCAATCTGGTCATTCAAATCATTGATCATAATTTTCCAATTGATGTTATGATGACACTTTCAAAAGTTGGCGCAGTTTTGTTACTTTCCAAGAATTTTGTCATGGGACAACTCGAAGCAAGTCGATTGTCAAAGAAAATTCTTCACATTGATCACAACGAAGTGTTTGAATCGTTTGTTGTCAACGCAATTGGATATTCACAGTTTGACATTCTCATCATGCCAGATTTCTTAAAATATTTCGAAAGAAATCTTAACAAGACAACGTTAGAGATTCTGGCAAAGATTGTCAGTCAAAGAACATCGAAAAGATTGTTGGAAACAGAAGAAGAAGAAAATCTGCAAAATTATAATTTAAATATGAGAAATCAAAAGACTCTCGACGACATTTTGAGTAGAATTACAAATGTTAAAGATTTCGATAAGATAAATGAAGATGAACTCGAACAGTTTCTTCTTTCACTTCAAATTATTCCGCATTTAATGTCATTCGATAAAGAGAAGACTGAAAATGTTTTAAAGAACCTTTTGGAAGAGACGTCAAGAATGTTGTCTGTCGATTGTAACATCAAATGGATTTATTTGTTAGCTGTTGTGATTTCTGGATTGCATCGCATAGAAAGTTCGACAAACGATTCACAAACCATAAAAATTATTGAATTAATTTTGCCAATGACTGACAAGAAGAAGGAATTTAATTTTCCTTGTCTGAGAATTCTTCATTATCTCGTTAAAAGTTTGAATAAATCGAAACGACATCTAACATTATTTAAAAAGCTTCATGAAATGTTGACTGAATGCTTTATGTCACCGTTTCATGACATTCGACTTGTGTCATTTCAAATTCTTTCATGTTTTGAGCATTTAAAACTCGCACAGTTAAATGAAAGCAATGAATCAATTTTTATGACTTTCAAAAGAATCGAAGAAATCACGCCAACAATTCAAACATATCGTGATCAAATTTTACTTCTTCAAAAGCTTGAATATGGTTCAATTTATTTTAAAGACGTCAAAGACTCTCCTTTTGTTGACGATGCGATAAAATTCTGTTTGGGATTTACGAATCAACGATTGCAATTACTTTGGGAACCGACAAAGAACGTCTTGGAGTCTTACATCAATGGATACAACTTGGATGCATTCTGGAAGATTTTCAAAGAACAACTCGTAATGTCATCGACAATCAATCATCATGAAAGTGAATCGGAAATGGAAGAAATTTTCACACAAAACGATTTCATCAATGAACAGTTTTTGAACTTTTCAATAATGGAAGAAAAGTCTCGTGACTTAATCGCATATCGTGTGAAACTTTGGCAATTTCTAAGCGATACAAAATCAAATGTGTGTGATGTTAAACAACGAGATATTGTTGACTTGTTCATGAACTTCTTTCACAATGAATATCAAAGAACAGAGGAAGATAAGGATGAAGATGAGGAAAATAAATCACCAAAAGCACGTCAAAAGCTTCTAATCATTCATCTTCAAGTTTTATCAAAGTTCAACAATCCAAAGTGCGTGATAAGAACAAATGAACTGCGAAATCTTTACATTGATTTGTTGCTTCATCGTAACTTTCAAGTTCAACGTTTATCACTTGATTGTATCATTCAATACAAAGATGAAAGCTTAACAACTTACAAAGATGTTCTCTACAATATTTTAGATGAAAAACAATTTCGTCAAGAACTTGTTGGATTGAAGTTGAACGAGAAAATTCGTGAAGATCATCGTGAGACATTTGTGAGTATTTTTCTTCCAATTCTTTACTCAAAGATGACAATAAAAGCTGGCAAAAAGGATCAAGAAGGATTTAAAAATAAGAAGGAGATCATAACACGATTCATGAGTAATTTAAAGGAATCTGAATTGACAAAACTCGTAGAAATCGCTTGTGGGAAAATTTCAAGCTTAATTAATTTATCGGATGCTGAATCCATGATTAATGCCATGAAGAGAACTTCAAACATCATTAAAGTAAATGAACTTCAATCGATTCTACAATTCTTGGATTTAATTAAGAAAAACGTTGCTGGATTGTTCAGTGTCGACTTTCAACGGAAGATTCTCGACAATATTCTCGCAATTTCTTGCTACACAATCACCAACGATACGACAATGTTTAAAAATCTGAAGCAATCTTGTCTCGTGAGTCTCGTTGAATATTTCGAACATTTTGATGAATTCACATGGAATGTTGATGAAATTGAAGTTCTTTTCAAAATATTTGTCTGGAATTATTTGAAAGATTTTCATCTTCATTCGTCTCAAAATGTCAGCGGTTTAATGAAACTTTTCATCGCATGGTCAAAGAATCCAAAATATTTCAATCTTCTCGCTAAATCTGACGACAATGGAAATTATGCTTTGAAGTCAATCATGAAACTTTTAACTAATAAATCGACGACAAATGTTGTGATCGAATCGGTGCTTGACATTCTTGAGAGACTTTTGACATTGAAATTGGACGAAGAAGTTATCGAAAACTTTAACTACGGAACGAAACTTGTTGAACCGTTCATTCAAGATGTTCTGAAGATACTGAAAGAAACTTTAAGCAACAAGAAGATGAGATCATTGAATCAACGAAATTTGGTAATTTTATCAAGAACAACTGAGTTGGTGACTGATGTGGACTCGTCGAAGATTCTTCTCGACATTTTATTTCCTTTAACACTTAAGAAAGCAGCCGAAAGTCATCAAGATGGTCAAAGAATTATGAAGCTAATGATGACAATTTCAAATCTTCTGAATGTCATTCCAGAACCGCATTTATACATGCGACAATTATCGCCACTGTTCGAACAGATTATTGAAGTCAACCATCGCAAGTCTCTCATTAAAATCTTCAATCAAATTGTTCCATCAACGGATGCAAATGACTTTAAGTCAATGATTAATGATTTCAATGCTTATGATCGACGATGGATTGAACAACCTGATTATGAGAAACGATTGAGTGTCTTTCATCGATTGGAAAAGATCATTTCGAGTGGAAGTTTGTCATTGGACGTTGCTATTGTTGTCATCTATCATTGCTTTTATTTTCTTAAACATGACAAAGATTTAGCAATGCGTGACAATGCTGGTCACTTCCTCAAACTTGTATGTTTGAAGATGATTCAACAATGTGGCGACAATAAGCAACAATTGGACATTTTTGTCGATAAAATTGTTCTCAATTTGATTCAGAAGCGTCTTCGTGATGATGAGAAAGTTAGAACAGAATCGATTATCCTACTTGGTGAATTAGCGCGAGAACAACCAAACGCGCATTCAATTCTCGCTGATCTCCATCCATTGACTAATGCAGCAAATCGTGAACTTGATTTCTTTGACAACATTACACATTTACAGAAGTTTCGTCACATGAAAGCATTGCGGAAGTTTGTTGAAGTTGCTGAAAGTTATCAACATGTTCCAAATCTTAGAACTTTAAATGAATTTCTTCTACCAATTGGAAAAATGTTTTTATGTCAAGAAGAATACAAACGAAAGTCGAAAGTTGTGGAAGCTGCAATTGAATTCATCGCAACTGTTGCAAAATTCCTGCCATGGAATAGTTACGAAATGTTATTAAAGTTTTATGTGAGAAAAGTTAAGAACGAAAGTGGATATCAAAAGCAACTTGTGAAGTTAATTCCAGCAATTTTAGATTCGTTTCACTTTGATTTGAATTGTAATGTTGATAAAGTTTCTGATGTTGAAGTTCAAGATGAAGAAAATGATGAAGAAGAAGAAGAAGACGAAGATAATGAAGATGAAGAGGAAGAAATGGAAGTTGAAGTTCAACCCATTCATCAATTAACAGTTCTTCGTGAGAATATCGCACAACGTGTCATTAAAAGTTTAACAAGACGTTTAGTTCCATCACTCTTCAAAATTATCGCTGAAATATCAACCGATGCACATAAGTTAAACAAGGAAACTCGACGAGCTAAAGAGAAAGCTGACATGTTGAAGATTCCCATTGCATTACCAATCATTAAACTTCTTAAGAAATTACCATCGAAATTCCTCAACGACTATTTGTCACAAGTTGTATTGAAAGTGTCGTCATTCTTGAAATCAAATTTGAAACAAGTTCGAGCAACTGCACGATTCACTTTGAAGGAAATTTTAATGGTTTTGGGTCCAAACTACATGGAACTGATGATTGGTAATTTAAAAGCAATGCTAAGTAAAGGATTTCAAGTTCATGTGTTGTCAGCGACAGTTCATACGTTGATGGAAGCAATGAAAAGTCAACTTGAAGAATGTGACGTTGCTGATAAACTTGTTGATTCAGTTTTAAGTGTTTGCGTTGATGACATTTTTGGAAAAGTTAGTGAAGAACATGAAGTTGGACGAATTGGTCATCGAACACCAGAAGCAAAAGCGAGTAGAAAAAGTTTTCTAACACTCAGCATTCTCGCAGCGACCGTCAATGAAAATCGTGTTTTTGACTTGTTAATGCCATTTAAGACACAACTTCATGAAACACAATCAAAGCGAACTGTTGGAAAGATTCAAGAATGTTTGCAGAAAATCGTTACTGGTTTAACATCAAATAAGAAAATTCCTGACGATTCTTTGTTGATTTTAGTTCATGGAACAATTTCTGAATCGATTTCAGATTTATTGCCGGAAGTCAATAAGAAGAAAGGAAGTAAACAACAGATTGTGAAGGATTCTTTTATAATTCCCGAAGAACCAAAGCGTCGTGGAGCAACAATCGTTAATAAACTTGTAAAGACAACGAAACAAACAAATTCGCATATTCTTGTTGAGTTTGGTTTGGAAATGTTGCACTTGCTTCTAAAAAGGAAGAAATTCCCCAACGAATCTTTCCTTGATCCTCTCATTCCAATGGTTTATGATGCACTCAAAAGCAACTTCTTACGTGCTAACACTTTGGCTGTTAAATGCATTTCGATCATGCTTCATTACCAACTTAACTTACCAAAGTTGAAAGAGAATACGACAGAAATTGTCAATGAAATCTTCAGTATTTTACACAAATACGCAACAAATCAAATATCGAAGAAGGATAATCATTTTCTGCTGGTTAAAAGTGCTTTCAAATGTGTCGTTGTTGTCTTGAGACAAGTCGATTATTACGTAATTAATGAAAATCAATTGAAAGCTTTGTTGCTGTACGTTGAGCAAGACTTGAATAGTTTCTCTGATAAAGACACGATGGCTTTTACACTTCTCAAATCCATTCTTGATAAGAAATTGATGGTACCGGAAGTTCATGAAATTATGAAGAAAGTCGCTCATCTTAGCATCACATCGGAATCTGAAGAAAAACGTGCAGCAATTCGACCAATTGTCTTGACATATCTCATGGAATATCCGATTGGAAAGAAGATTGACAGTCTGATAAAGTTCTTCATTGGACAATTAAATTACGAAGAGATCAGTGGAAGAGAATCAGCGATTCTAACAATGGGAATGATCTTTAAGAATTTCCCTTTGGTGAGTTTATTTTCTTAAATTATCTATGCTAATTAACTTAACTTAATTCTATTGACAGAGTCTTCTAAGAAAGTTCAGTGGACTTTTCTTCTTGTCACTTGGAACACGTTTGGTAAATGATGAATCGCCACAATGTCGCGAAAAGATTGCTGAAATCATAGAATTGCTAATTAAGCAATTAGACAACAATCCACGACAGCAGCTTTTCGAAATTGTGATTTTGTTGTTGAAAGATAAGAAAATCGTTCATCGTGAAATGGCAGCGCAACTTTGCATTCGTTTTGTGAATGTTGAAGGTGAAGAGTTTGTGAAAAGGACTTTGACGATTCTTCCTTTGCTTGTGGATTCGTTAACACATCAAAGTGACAGTTATGATGATGAAAATGTGCCTGGAAAGTTTGTAAGAATGAAAACACTTCAAAATAATGATGACGGAGACGTAGCCGACATGAGAGATCAACAGACGGTTGAAGATCATCACTTGATTCAAACACTTAATGCGATCATAAGAATCTTTGAAAATCAACAAGAAATCCTTTCAGAATCTGCTGATGACTTGAAGAGTTCTGTTAATGACATAGGATATCAAGCAAAACAACTTCTGTCACATGATCACGTTTGGGTTCGTTTACGAGCTCTTCGAATCATCAATTTTATGATTAAATCAATTAATGTCAAAGATATCGAAAAAGTTTTACGTGATGAAGAAGTTGATGATGAAAAGTCACGTAAATTTCTTCACTCTAAAGTTGAATTCCGTTCGGTGGTTTTTGATATGGTTGTGCAATTGAAACCGGACGTGGATGAAGAGCTTCTGAGATTAATAATTGAGAATTTGATTGAAGTCTCAAAGATCATTAAAACGATTCCATTCGAAGGAATGATCAACGATAAAAAAGATTTTAACATCATGTGGCTTGTAAGACGTCTCCGTTATGCAATTAATAATGAAATTGTTAATTCACCATCATCGTTTATGTTAAGAAAGTCAATATTTGAATACTTTAACAACTTGGTAGACAATGTTGATGTGAGCTTAATTCATAAACTTGCCAGTTCAATCCTCCCAACTTTATTCCGTGAAATGACTGAAGGTGAACATACAATTGAAGATCTTAAACTGTTGGCAGCTCAAGTCAGCAATCGCATCAAATCTAAAATTGGATTCGAGAAATATGAAAGTGTTCGTAATGTTCTTCGCTCGAAAATGCTTCGAAATAAAGTTGATCGAAGGAAATCATTAGCACAAGAGAAGATTAACAATCCAGCAAAGGCAGCGACGCGAACAATTGTTAAACAACTTAAGAAGCAAGACAGAAAGAAACGAAAACGACAAGACATTCAAGATGGGATTATTTTGCCAAGGAAGAAGCGAAGAGTCTTTGGAAGCGGATTAAGTGATACTTATGAATGAATAATTAAATGAAAAACACAGACAAACTTATATTTCTTTCATTTGAACTCCCGAAACAATCTTCACAAAAAATTTATGTAATAAAACAATATCATAATAAAAAAAGAATAATAAATTACAAAGTACCTACCTTTTCTTCTGGGTTGTGTTTGGAATAAATAAATTTATAATAAATCTTTGATAAAAATATTGGAATGAACATTAAAAAAGCTCACTTACAAGTTATACATTTTCAATAAGGCTTTAATGCCTTTTTAAAACCAATTACAATTTCTTTCTTTATTGCTAAAATTGAAAAGTTTTCAGTCTAATATTTAAATAGATAAATATTTTCGTTCATTCAATCTGTTTTGTTGAAGTTTTCAGGCTTCCTTTCTGCACGTTGAAGATGACTAACCGGCGTAATATTGGTTTTTGTGTATTTCATGGTTTTATCAGGAAAGAATCTGAATTAAATAAAAGATTAAAGAAGTTGATTTCAGAGCGGTTAGAAACATTGAATATTTAATATGCGAATTATTAAAATTATTTCAATCTCAAAAGCGAAATTCGATACGTAAACGTATGATACGTTACGTTGAATGATCAGGTGAAAACTTAACGTAAAATTTACGTAACTTATAATCGAAGCTTTTTTTATTCAAAAAACTGATTAATTCAATACTCCATGAAATTTCTTCAACTCACCCTACAATCTGCAGAAGTTTAGCTCCAGAGGGAAGTGTAATATCTCTTTTGTCAAGTAGCATGCCTTCAACAATTTTATTTGCGGCATAACGTGGGGACATTCTCGGACCCAATTCTTTTGTCTGATCTAAGACATCACTTAGTTCTTTTCTCGTGTTCACAAATGCTGGAAACACGCAAGTTGTTTTAATAAATGTTTCATAATTATCCACACAAAGTTCATCGTATAAAGCTTCCATAAAGCCTCTCACTCCAAACTTTGTAGCACAATATGCACATGCAAGCGGAAACGCAATTTTTCCACCTAATGACGATATTGCTACTATGTGTCCACGCCTATTTTCAATCATCTTTTCAATAAATGTGCGAACGGTCTAAGATATAACATCAAAGAAGATTATTGTTAAATTTAATAAATTATTCATAATTGTTTTACCCAGAAGTGAGAAGTGAGATTAACGTTAATAACTTTTTGAACATCAGCCGCGCGACCTTCACGCAATGATATCTTGCTCAATATTCCAGCATTATTCACAAGTATATCGACACTTCCAAAATCGTTTTCTACGTCATTCTTCAGCTGTTGAATGGCATCGTAATCCGAGACGTCCACTTTGTAAGCACGAGTTTTGACCTTGAACTTTTCCGCTATTTCTGATGCTGTGGCATGTGCTTCCTTTATGTTCACATCAACGATAACGATATTGCATTTTTCTTGAGCTAATCGGAATGCTATCGCTCGACCGAGACCATTTGCTCCACCTTTATTAATAAGTCATTGCATATAATTCACCTTACAACATTTTCGTAATCATAAATTAATAAAATTTTACCCGTGATGAGCGCTAATTGGCCTGAAATATTTTTTGGCTTCTTTGGTTTAAACAATTCAATAACAATTTCTGCAATTTCTGTCACTAATTTTAAAGCTACTTTCAGAACAACTATTAAAAAGTTTTTTATAAATACAAGGTGATCTGTTAAAGTGTATCGAACTTCTCTCGCGGGCACATAGCTTTTATTTTCGAAATCTTCAAAATTCTCCATAGCTTATTGATTTAAAGGTCCATACAGTTCGACTAATATGAAGAGACTGAGAGTTTCCAACCGAATCCGAATTAAGAGAATTAACTCTAATACAGAAGCATAATGTTTATATTTTTATTTTGTTCGCTTAAAAATCAACTGATATGTGTTAAAGTGTTTTAATTTTGCATCATATTCAATGTTGCATTTATGTATTTGTTAATGCAAATTTTGATTGATATTTCTTTAGTATCGATTTTATCGGCGAATTTTATGACAATTGGAAGTGAAGTGCATTTATACGATCGAGCACTTTATATTTCATTTATAACTAATCGAAAAACACAAACACACAAATTTATAACGAACGTTAAATAATTAAATAAAACAACAAGAATGAATGAATTTAATTCCAGTAATATATATTTTATTTCAGCATTTCATATCAATTCTTGTTCACATATCTTATTTATTAACTTTTGTAGCTACCTTACATAGACATTCAATAGATCATCATCGCTTCACTTGTTGTTATGTCATTACACGCATCACATTTTGGAAAGAATATCTATTTTTATTTTTCGAGAAGAATGAGAAGAAGCTTTGAACTTACTAACCTGCTTATCTACTATTAAAATTTCTTTAAATATTGATCTTCTATAAGTTATCTACTCATCATCGACATTCATGATTCAATTTTACTTTCTCCATTTCTATTTCACATTTAAATGTTTACATTGAAGAGAATATGAGTAAGTGAGAGAGAGAGAGAGAGATAGATTGAGATATTTAAGATTGCGTCACATCTTAAAGACGCATTAAATCTTCTGTTAAATGTTCGGAAATATTTTCGCTCATTTCTTTAAGCAAAAGCTTCAAAGATAAATGAAAAAGCTCCATAAAAATATAAACAAAAACTTTCATTTTAGCCTAATTATGACAGAAACATAAAAATTTAATTTGTTCACAAGCTTCACATACTTTTTAATGCTTAACATTGATAATCAAAATTTAATTTCCGATTTACATATTTTCAAGATTGACATTGGAATTTAAAGCACTTGAACCTTTTTCATGATAATAAGCAAATCAGTGACGTCTATCTGGGAGAAAAATGTTTAATTAAAATATCTTTTCTTGATATAGGCTTTTTCATAGCTAAATATACTTTTTATAATGTTTAGAAGAAGAGAATAAGAGAAAGCTTTTCCGATAAGTTTTAATCTACATATCACATCAAGTTTAGTTGAAGTCGTACTTTCTATTATTAGCAGACTTCTCCCATTCATATTGATATTTCATGTTTGGCTTGCAAGACAAGTTACTCATACTTTCAGCTTTGGAATCGATTGAATTATATTTGGAGCTGCTCTCAACTCTCTCAGTTGAATATCGCGATGGAGAGTTCTCTGCAGACTTTGAACTTCGAGTGTCAGTCGATGGAAATCGAAGCAAAGATGAATTGTTATGAGACGGTGAGCGTGGCGGTCTCGAAAAGTGTGTTGAAGTTGAAAGCATTGGTGATGTTGGTGAGCGGTCAATTCGAAATTTCACGTCTAAACCTTCGCGACTTCCGCTCAATGGTGACTTCCTACCGGCAATGTAATCTTCCGTTGATAAATACCGCAGTTTGGAAACATAATCAGGATCAATTTCCTGTGTTCGTGAAGTGAATCTCGATGGTGACGCTTCACGGGATAAACTTCTAGTAGCAGTGAATCTTGTTGGTGACACCAACACATCTCTTGAATAATTCTTACTGGCAAATCTTGAAGGCGAACTATCAATCGATGAAGTTTTATAATTGACCTCATCAACATCAAACTCATAACGTTTTCTTCTTGGCGATAAGTCATAACTTTTGTCATAACTTCGATCATCATCAGCAATTAGCTGTTGTCGTTTAGATTGATTGATATCATAAGTTATATCATCGCTTTTGAAAGATGTTGACGAATCATATTTGTTCTTGTGAGTTTTCCAATCTTTATCGGTTGTCGTCAATTCCATTGTTCGGTCGATTTTCTTGTATTTAACAGCATCGGTCTTTGAACAAGCAGAATCAAGAATTTTTATTGTATTTTGAATAGACGACAAAGTATTTGAAATATTGCTTGGTGACGCAGAGAGACTGCTGCTTGGACTGGATTTGAAAGGTCGACGGATTTGTTCAGTTTCTAATGTTGCGATATCACGTCGACGAGTGTCACTTCTTGGCTCGTGGTCATAGAAGTAATTATTGAACTTCCCTACGCCATTTATCGATTCAGGCGATCCAATGTTACTTTTTGGTCGTGATGTTCTCAATGGACTCAAATTTAAATCAAAATCAACATCCTTTGACGTTTTCATCACATTCTTCTGTTCAGAAAGCTTTTCAAGCTCTCTTTCTTTGATCATTGTTGCAAGCTCCATAACTGCTGACTTTTCAAAAATCTTGTCCTTGGACAATGTAAATGAAGTTCCCAAAACGTCAGATTTCAACCCAGTTTTCTCACATCGCTGCAATTGCATGTTAAGCTTTTCCAATATTTCGTTCGAATCTTTTTTACCATCGATTTTTGACATTTCACTGTTCACATTCTTGTCATCGCAAACATCATTTGGGACTTTGTTTTCATTGTCATATTTATTTTCCACTTTAACTTTACTTTGTTGTTTCACGTCTGTCATTGAAGCTTCCATTTTGCTATTACTTCTCAAGATTTTATCGTTATCAGATGAAACAATTTCTTTTGTCTTCACTTTCTGACACTTTTCTAACTGCGTATTTAGTTTTGCCAGGATCACATCAGAATCGTTTGTATCGATTTTTCGTTGAACTGAATTTTCAAGGTCATCAGTTTCGTTGACAGTTGAAGAATTTTCTTGTGAATGTTTCTCTGATTTCTCATCAACTAGAAGCTTTTCATCGTTGACAACATGAACTGAATCAACTTTAAGCTTTGAAGTATCACTAACAATAATTTCTGGAGCTTTTGAAAGTTTCACTTCAATTGAATTTTGTTTTTTAATTTTTACTTCGTCCACAGAATTAATTTTCTTGTTATTTTCAATTTCCTTTTCAATATCAACTTCCGCACTTTTCTTCAATTGAATTTCCATTTCTTCCTTCAATTTTGTAACCATTAATTGAATTTCATTGAATTTTGGCGACTCACTTTTTCCTTCTTTTCGACTTTCATCGTTCGACTGAATCTCTCTCACTGTCAAGGATTTTATTTCTAATGTTTCATCATCTACATCGGGCATGAGTTTACTTTCCATAGAACTGCATGCGAGTGTTGCCAGATTACTGTTTATTGATTTTTCTTTCCTTTCCGTAACGTTTTCTTCTGTTGATGTATTGTTGCACGTGAATGATGATTTATTTTTACACTCTGAAAAGCTTTCAACGTTTGCAAGGTCTTGAATATCCGAAAGAAGAGTTTCGTCGATGTCATCAACACAATTATCAATCGCAGCTATTTCTTCTTCTACATCGGAAAGATTGTTCGGTGATTTAGGTTCTTCAACAATAATTGGTTCAATATTCAATTTGCTGAATGCCGCTTCGACGATTGGAATGTCAGGTCGCGGAATTAGCTTGTTAAGTATTTTCGAATTTTCTGCTATGATTTTCTTTAATCCATCATTCTCTACATTCACCGTGCTGTCAGAAAAGGATCGATTGATTACAACAACTTCTTTATCGCACGTCTGTTCATCCATCGACAAAGATTTTTGTTTAATACACTTTGACAAGCATTCTTCAGTCATCTCGTTAGTAACTTTTTCATCGCACGTTTTCATCACAGAAGGTGAGAATGATTTCGACATTATGCTGTTGGTATTATCAGGAGTTAAAGGTAAAGTATCCGACGTAAGGTTTGCTTCAAACACGCGCTCAAAAAATTCATTTGTCACGCCTTCGTCGTTCACCTGATATTTTGGATCTGAATTTAAAATGAAGCTGCTAAAGTCAGGAAACTCGAAAAAGTCACAAGGCGTTTGTATTGGACTGATAGCAGTGAAGTAGGATGAGATGTCTGGCATTGGCGAGAGTTGACTTATACTTGTTATATCACCACCCCCAAGCTCCGATGGGAGGTCGAGATAGAAGTTGGCAATAGGAGAGTTCGCTTTATTGTCAGCGTCAGCATCACCGTCACTGTCATTCCCACAACTAATCGAAATTTCGGGACAGTCTTTAGTATCGTTTGCCGTAGGCGAGGATTCTTCAATCGTTATCATACTTAATGGCTTTTTCAACACGTCAAGTGGTAAATCCTTATAACGCTTCTTTTTCATGGGGCTTGCTTCTAGCGACGAATTGATTTCATCATCACATAAGCTCGTGCTGGGACTTGATTCGCCATCACTATCTTCACTGTACGATGACGAGTCGCTTCTTTTTTTTGGAGATGATAATTCGCCTTTACTGCTGCTTCCAAGTGACGATGCGCTTGATGATTTTGATAGAACTTTGGCGTCTTCAAGTCTACGTTCGGCGTTCAATTCTTTCCATGTGACACTGTTACGTCGCTTCTTAGCTTCATCAGTGTTGTTCCATTGAATCGTTTCATCGATTTTCAATTGTCTCACGGGACCTTTAATAGTTTTCGATAATTTTTGATTTCTTGCCGGTGGAATTGAACCTTTCGGTGGTCCTTTCCGTCCTTTTGAAATGATAGCATTTTTGCCAACAAGTAAGTTGTTGACCCTCGATGGGCCTGCTGCGTTGCTTTGATGTTGATTTTGTTTCGAGACAGCTGATGAAAGAATGATATGTGCCTGCTTTTGACGTTCTCTTAACTTATCATATTGCTTTTTAAGAATTGTTATGTCTAATGCTATTTTCTCTCTGTCAGATTGTCCTCGTACAACTGTTGGTTGGGAACCTCTACGACTTGCCCATGCATTGGCAACAGCTATTCGACCTTCGTCACACTCAGCACTCGAATACAACATTCTGGAATATTGTCAAGATTGTTTTTGTTTTGTTTTAATAACTTAATTCGTTTCATTATGAAAAGTAATTGGAAACTTACTTCAACTTTTTCTGGTCACTATAAGACGCTTGAAGATGCTTTTGACGAAGTTCTTGAAGATTATTAATCGCACCAAGTGTGCTTATCATGTGTATGAGTCTATTTGAGTCTATTAATGTTCCACTCAAAAGTTCAGCTGAAAGTGTTTCCATCTTACAGTAGAAGTCATCAGCAGTTTTGACTTCTCTTAGTATTCGACTGAAAGTGTTGAAAATTTGTTTAAAGTTTCCCAAATTAAAAAGTTATGTTCAACAATCCCTAAGTTAATTTGTTCAAATTTATTTTCACAAAACTTGAAAACTCTTTAATGAATCTCAAGTGTTGTGCTTCATTAAAAATGTTTACAAATGGGAAATTTTGCGATAATTTTGAAGATTTTTAATTATTAATGCAAGTATAGCTTGATGAAAAGTCAATTAAACTTTCATGATAGGGCACAAGAACAAGCAGAAGTTTTAATCTTCAAAGAAAAGAATCTTTAAAGCTTCTTAAGAAAATAAACATCGAAATAGCTTAGAAAGTTGTGTAAGAATTTTGAAATATCTGCTAAGCTTTGAAAGCTTTTGAAGGTTTATAATAAACATAATAAGAAAAAAAAGGTTTTCATAAGCTTCAAATTCTCATAAAGTTACTTTTTAAGTTACGAAAGAAAAATTCTTTTAACGAAACCTTTTCAAAAGTAATTCTTATGTGTTGTTTGTTGTTTCTTTCAAGTCACTTTTCCTTCACTCAATGCCATGCCAACAAATATAAAATTGCTTAGGGATAATAATCATTAAAAGAAAACGATTCAAAACTCACTCTTCTAACAACTTCCATATTGACAAGGCAGTTCTGAGTAAAATATCGCTTCCTTCAAGCATAATTAGGTCCCAGATTCTCAACACATAATTCATTGGTAAACAGTTGCAAAACAGCGTGAGAAACCATTGCATGGTGAAAACATTGATAATTGGTGGTTCGAATGATGGCTCGTTCGTGGAATGTTGTAGTTTCTGTAGATGTCTTGCTAATTTTGGTAATTTATGACCAAGAAGTTCTCTAAACACGGCCATATCAGCTTGAAGACCCATCAGCGCTCCACAAAAATATCCATTTCTGAAAACGGAAAAAAATGTTGCGCAACAATCAATGACAGTTAATTAAATTATTACATTGTTTATCGATACTTACGGCAATAAACCTTCAATAAGGAAAATCATGACTTTGATCGAGTCTACTTCGCTCTTCTCCATGACTTGTAATATAATAGCGCCCAACATATTGAAGCCTTGACAGTAGCCAACTTCAGGATTCCACCTTGTATAACCCATTAGAATTTTCTTAAGTTTTGCTTGATAATGTTGCCCTGACGCTCCAGATAGCAGTGAATGGCCTGTACGATGTAAATCCTTAACGATTTGAATTCCAAGTTCTTCATCGTCTGCCCGAGTCTTCTCACTAAGCCACTTAACTTTCTCATCTTCCCATTTCACACCACGACGCTTCAAATACCTTTCCGCTAACGATAGCCATAGCTGTAAGCGGAAAATCTCTTCTACTTAAATCTAATTGTCGATTAGTGTTTAATTTATCATTACCTTTCTACGAAATTCAGTTGGCAAGCCTCCTGGCAATCGAGCGACTGCTAACATACTTTGTAACCATTGATTAAAATCACTGGCTGATTCAGGGATCGTCATTCTACTGCTTTCTATCGTAGTCGGTGATGGTTCCGTTGGCAAATTTTCAAGTCTCATTTTTTCGTTCTCTTTTGATTGAATTGAAAAATGAAGAGGGAAACAGAAAGAAAGAAAAGATGAAAGTTCATTCCAACTTTTTACTTACTTACTTAGCTAACTTGTTTGTTTTTTGTTTTTATTATTATTTTTATTGAATAAAAATGCGAATAGAAAATGTTCTTCAATTGAGTTTATGTTTGAGTATTTGGTTGTTTGGTTGTGTAACCGCATAATTGAATCGAGAGGTTTAGGAAATGAATGGAAACCTTTTAGGATTCTTTCGTTCTGTTAAATACGTACTCGACTCCCCAGACAATTTGTCGGCGCGGGGAAGCTTAAATAATTTTATTCACGTCGGTGTGCTTTCAAATTTTCTCTCATGAATCATCATAAAACATTATGTTCGGTTCATGTGAGATGGGAAATTGCGTAATCAAAACCTATCATAAAAAATATTAACTTGAAATCGTTTTATTACCCTTTATGTTGTCTTCTGTTTCCGATTGAATTGACGTCTTTATTGTTATGGATGAGCTTGCATTCAATTCAGTCGCTTGTATTTTATCTTTAGCTGTTTGACTCTCGTTGAGTTTGTGAATTGATGTTGGATTTTTATCCGCGCTCATGTCAAGAAACGTTGTAAATAATATATTGAACTGTCGTCGACTTCTTCGTCTTTAACTGGTGGCAAATGTTTATTATTTCAACAATACGGTAATTAACACTCGTTAAAATTTCAATTTCACATTTCAAAGTCTTTTTGCAAATATTTATTTCCATATCTCATTCATTGAATGTCGTGGTGGATGAAACACTGGAAAAACCTTCCGTTTTTATTTTATCAACTTAAACGTCGCCACCGTCTTGAATTATTCATTGTTGTTTCATTCTTCATTGCACTCATTCATGTTGTTTACGCCTGAGGAAAGTCATTTGTTGATAAGGAGAATTACATATTTGTCAATTATTGCGAACAGTTTTTCTGTCTTTTGTGAGTAGACGCTGTCGTTAGATTCTAATTTGTAACTTTACTTAACGTCATGGTAACAGATCGACTAAATATAAACAAACTCATTTTTTCATTTTTTCCGAGGTCTTCAAGGTGTCGACTGGTGACTTTTTTTTCGCTTTAACTATCAAGTGTCCATAAATTATTCAATTAAGCTTCGTACATAAATCAATGGACGAGACAACCGACAAATATTGCAACTTTAAGACAACCGATTGTACAGTTACGAGTACAAAAGATCTCTACAAAGGATTGAACTTTCCAAAACGATTTGAATGCCCTTGTAAGTCGAGTATTAGATATCTAGAAAGTTCTTCATGATGATTGACCTGGTTTATAAATTTTATTTCCACTGTTTCAGATGCATTCACTGGTTATGGCATTCAACGGGAGCAGAAAAATTGCATCTACAAGACAACAAGCTCTGATTATGGATATTTTACACCCACGCCATATTCAATTCCCACACGGTGCAATGATAATTTTTTATAAATTGCTATTGTTTCATCGTATTTTTTGTTCTTTTTTTCAGGTATTATCCATTGAATCAACAATTTACGTCTCACTTAGCTCAAACTGGAATGTACCGCAATTATTCTTTGAACACAAACTTTGATAAGCCTTTCTGTAATCAATTTTAATTACGATTTTACCACAAAAAATAGGAAATAGGAAAGAAAATTGAGAGGCTTAAGGGCTTGTCATTTTTCACAAGAATTAAGATTAATTATTCGTGTAATTTTCTACAGCTTTTTTTATAGAATCATGATGATGATCATAAGGTTAATGTACGTATAAAAGTTACAAGTAAAACAAACAACAAAAACTAAATATTTGAAGTAAAAGCAAGCATGATAATGTCAAACTATCTCTCGCTTCTTGCTTAATGTAAATGGAGTAGTAAATGAAAGTTTCTACGACAGGAAACTTAATTATTCAGAACACTGAAAGCAAACTTAGAGTAAAATTCTTGTTAATTTTTTCCCGAATAGCACAAGTCGCGACGGCACTGTTGAATCAACCATTTGACTGTCATGCCATCAAATTGGTAGAAAGTTCTTTACACTAAGGCATGTGGATGACTTTTGGCAGCGAAACAGTCAACCAGTGATGCCATTTTTCGGATAATTCTTAGTTGAGAAAAACAAATTGACCTTAAATAATCAGTGAGTGGAACGAATATTGTAACAACATGTGGGTTGAAAGGTTTGAGCAAGTATTAAGGAACAATTTCCCCGGACTTATACCTAAGTCTAAAAGTTTAGTCTTAATTAAGTTTTATGTAAATGAACGAAATGGAATTCAAATGCCTCGTGCTGATTTCCCATATCAATGGATTATGAAATTATTCTCGAAAATTTGGCATTTTAGTCGCCCACATGGACCGTTGGTGGTACTCGGGTTTCTGATGAATGAAAATAAAAATGAAGCTTTTCATGTCTGTTCGCTTATAAATTTATGATTTTGCTTTTACGATGATGAGAAAAAGATTCTGTTTATAAATGTCAAACACCCACATTTCTGCGAGAAAATATAATTTCACCGTGAAAGGTATCTGCTTTTTTAAATTATTCGTTTGATGTCTCTCATTATGGTTGAGATGGTTTTTAGAACATAAAATAAATAACTGTTTGAGGAAGGAAACGGGATCAACCTGTTGATCTTTATTAAATGTGGAAACGCGGCGAAAAGGTTTCTCTGGCTGTCAGAAGTCTTAAGGTAGGGTTAATGAAATGAAATATCCTATTTGTTTTACACATAGCAAGCAAATATCAAAGTTTCTCTATATTTAATTCAACACAAGCGGCAAAAGTTTCAAAATCGTATTATGGAAGAAAAAGTTATATAACGACGTTACCCAAATAACCTTTATAAGAATACGCCTACAACTTATGTACGGAGGATAAAACCAGATACGCTTGACGACGTGGGAAAAATTATTTCGAAGAAAATTTTGTTATGAGCTTTAGATCTTGTTAGAGTCATAATTTAGGTTGAAAAGTTTCCTTAACAAGATAAATTTGAAATTTTATGCATTTCTTTTGAAAGCTCATCATGATGAAAAGTTATGCGATTTATTATTAATAAGAAATTGTTGTACTTATGAATAGTTTTCATTTCCGAATAAATAATTCATTAAAAGTACGTTTAATTTAGCATCTTTGTAAGCTTGTACCTGAATAACTTCTTCATCTAAAATCTAAATGTCAAAGGTCATCAGCAATAGCGACAAATTACACCCAAAGGAATCAAACATAAGACGAGGATGAAGAGCAACTCTGAGAACCATAACAAAGCACCATAAACTGAATCTTTTTTTTACAACAACATCAGAATTTCACTCACAACACGAAAGAAAAAACTGTGTTGGGTGGAAAATCGATATTTTCTCTGTTTGATAAAATTTCATAAGTTTCTGTTTTCCTTTGTCGCTTTAAGTGTTAGATTAAGTTTTAATGTAAAGCTTTAAAAGAAACAATTTAAGCAGTAAAGGTTGATTTGCTTAGTAACTTTAAACCTTAAGGTTTTTTTTCTTCAATTTCTTGATTAATCCAAATTTCTTTTGTTTTCTTATCAAAACATGTTTTCATTGCACTAAAATGTTGTTCACGATGCACATGTCTCTTCAAACTTTATGAATTTCTTCAATCTTTATGTTGTTGTTAAAAGTTTTCTTTTAATGTTCTTAAATATCTTAAATATGATAAATTTATGCTTAAAATTAGACGACACACACAACAGTTTTCATGAATTTTCGACTCATGACTGAAAGAGAAAATGAAAGATAATTTCCACTTATCTGTTGTGGGAGGATTTTCATTTCTTTCTCTGAGTTTTCACATTTTCTCTCTCATATGCTTTCCAGTCAATGTTTTTGTTTATGTTGGAAAAACGTGACTTTGGAATTTATCAATGAACGAGATTTTAACGTTTAAAGTTTTGTAGTAAAGTTGTAGCGTTTTGTTGAATGTTTTCTGGAATAAGAAAAAGTCCTTGGAGCATTAATTTCATGAAAACTTCAAAGTTTCTCATGTAGTTAATGGAAAGGATGAGATATTAAATAAAATAAAACGAAACATTGTCTAACTTTATAGTTTCTTCAATTTATTTAACTCAAAGTTTCATTTTGTGTGTTATTATTTATAATACTTCATCAAATATTTAATATTGATTTGCTTGTAACATTACAGACATTTAATTCAACATATTTTATAATTACTTCCGTTATGAACGCGACATTTTCTTAATGAATTTGTAATGGCTATATTTATGTCTAATAAAATGCTTCTCATATTATTGTTATCTTCGCTAACTCCAATCATTTAGTAATTCTGAATTATGCAAACCAAAAACCATCTTCAATTATTCGTTGTGATTCTGAAAATCATCAATTAAACACAAACATCGTTAACTTAATTTGGTTTTCAAAGTTTTAAATCAATAAGCAAACTTTTTATTGCGGAAATTTAGAATTAAATAAAATAATTTTCCAGGAAGTTAAACAAGAGATTCAACATTTCAAATGAGTAAATAAATTTTCAATGTGATTTAACTTTCTATCTCAGAAATTCAAATTTTCATCTGATGCGATTTGAAAAATAATCTCTCAGATTAGTACAAATTGGATAATAATTCTTGTGATAATAAAATTGTCTTTGTCATTCATTTATTTAACGCATACTTATATTGTCACTTTATGATATATTAATGTTGTCTATCAATTAAAAGAACTTTCTATCATCATCTACAAAAATCTGATAAAGTGAATTGTTATCGAGAAGGAAAATTAAATTGAATTTTTCGATATTTTATTCTTTTGTTTTCATATTTCATATCTCATTTAAGTCGTTAATATTAGCTTATTAAAGTGATTGAAATTATTAATTTAACTTTGTTCATTTTGATAGTTTGTTGATGATAAGAAAATTTCATAACAAAGAAATCAAAATGAAAATTGTTTCATAGTTTCTCACAACATACAAAGCAACATAGATATAGATTGTGATGTCGATACTTAATTAGATAGTGAAAGAGTGAAATCGAAAATTAATTCCATTCGTCAAAATAATCAGATAAATAATTTAATCGTTTTGAGTGCTCATGATATTTATTATGGATGATTTCTATTTGTTCTAATTGACTTCAGCAAGGTAAATGAATATTTACGATAGAAGTTGATTGTAAATATGTTTCTAGAGTTGGTGAAAATTCTAAGTATCCATTTGTATAACTCTGATTCGGTATCCTTGCATCATCTTTAATACTGTAAGTTTAAGTGCTGCAACAGTCTACTAAAAGTGCTGTAGATTAATTATCACACCATTCGACACAACGAGTTGAAATCATTTCCTTATTAAGAAAATAACTGAGAAATTAGAGGGAAGTACGAACTATAAATCAGATAAATATTGAAGCAAATTAATTAACTTAATATTCATATGTCAGCAATGAAAAGTTGTTTTAACTACGAGAACTTTTCCTAACATTCCGGAAAAAGATTTTCATTAAAATCTAATAAAAACAAACCACGAATCAGGAGACTAACATTTGGTTCAACTATCGATTATTTTAATCCTAGAATATAAATTAATTTATTTTCTTTCATAATGTTTATTATCGTAAAGCGAATAAATGAACTTCATCAATATAAGTATTTATCGACTCAACAATTATTGCATATTAATGATTAGAGGAGTAATGGATTGTTTGTGTCCAATCGTTTAATATAATCAAGCAATTAAGTTTCACGAATATGTGCATATGAGTTTCTTGTTTATTTATTTAAGATCATAGTCATCATCGTCATCGTTATTGCTCCATGATTTCTTTCCACTTGCAGATGTTTTCGGAGAATCAAAGTCAGAAAACGCGTCATTATTGATACCTTGATAATTTCTTGATTCAAGCACTGATGGATCGTGAGAAAAGTCACCGTCTTTATCTGAAGACACGCTCAAACTCTTTTGAAAGGGATTATCGCGAGCAATTTCTCGCTTTCCATAAACGTAATCAGAGTCAGTGCTTGTGCTTGTAAAACTTGAGTTCGACCTATTTCTACTGTAAGTCTCGTATTTGAATGACGACGTGTAAGGTTCAGGCTTACTGCCAAAAATGATGTCAGCGTCGCTAAGTTTTCGTTCGAACTTGTTTCGAGTTTCAGTTTTTTCAACACTTTTCTCACTCGACAGTGGCATTTGCTTCGGCTTTGAGTCTTGTCTCTCAACAATATCGTTCGATGAGTATGTTGGCAATGGTGGGGGCTTGTAAGAGTAATCAAAACCACTGCTAGATGTAAAAGTTGATGCAACTGGTGGTGACGGTTTTATTTCTTTCAAACTCTTCTCATCTGTAACTGCTGTTGTTGATGTTGTTGATGCGGTTGATGCTGATTTATTCGAAGAAAGTGACGAGTAAATTCCTGACGCTTTGTTATCATAACTTGGTGTCTTATTCTTGTCAAATGGATTTATTCTTTCATGTGATATAACTGGTGGTGGTCGATAAGGTTCGTATGTTGGTTCAGGATGACTTGGAGGAATAGGATTTCTATCAAAAGAAGAAACACTCGTACCGGTTGGAGCAGAACTTCCTCCAGTGCTTATTGTGCCATTTGAAGGTTTCTCATTGACACCATTTGATGGCTTTGGTTGTGTAACAATTGTGTCATTGATCGAATCAATGCTGTTTTGTGACGCGACTGCTGTTGAAGAGCCGGCACGTTGCTGTTTCTTCTTTTTTGCTAAATCCTACATATCACCGAAAATACCCGCGAATGTTTTACGAAGATTTTTCATCGTGTCTTCTGCTTCATCAACCACCGAAGATTGTTGTTGGGGGCGGGCTGGCGATGGTTGTGCTCTGATAGAACCAGATTGAGATGATTGCGAGGCTTGAGAATCACGACGACCAACACTTGACATATTTGTTGTATCTGACACATCAGCTGATCCACCACTTAAGCTGCCATGACGTGC
The DNA here is from genome assembly GCA_900005825.1 of Clunio marinus. Taxonomy (NCBI): domain Eukaryota; kingdom Metazoa; phylum Arthropoda; class Insecta; order Diptera; family Chironomidae; genus Clunio; species Clunio marinus. The sequence continues at coordinate 1,060,545 of CVRI01000021.1, read as the reverse complement.
AATGGAACCAACGCCAGGAGTTTGTCTTTCTGGAATCGGTGGGGGTGCACCAGCTGGTTGCGAGAAGCTGCCGGAAATACTTCGAAGACCAGCTGACATTGGTGGATTCTCTTCAGTTGGACTGCCGGTTCTTGAGTTCACCATCGGACGAGATTGAGATTTTGGTAGCGGTGGCCGACAGACATTCTAAAGATTGTCACTTTATGAGAACATTTCATCAATGGAAATTTACTTCATGAAGTTTACCTGCATCCGAGTGCTAACAATGTCAACAATCGATCGACGATCTTCTTCTTGACTGTCACCAATCAATGGGAATGTGCAATCTGATGCTTTTAAAATGTATTCCTTCCCATCTTTACCAACAATCACGGTCAATGCGCAAATCTCCAAGCCACCAAACAATTCCGAGACCTTTGAAACGAAAAAAGAAGAAAAAAATTAATAAGTTTGTTTAATAACTTTTGCTACCATAAATGGGATATGAATTGATTTATGTTATGTACTTGATCCCTTGTTTTTGAAAAGTGTTTTTAGCTTCAAGTTAAGATATCTATAAAACTTTGTTGAGGTCGAATTCCATGAAATCATTTAAATCACTACAATTCATTGTTTCTTTCAACTTTTAATGGGTTTTGTATGTAACTTAGTATGCTTTGCTTACTTTACGCTTACTGATTCTCATTAATCTGTCAGATGCGGGGAAAAATTGAAAATGAAAATCTTTAAGTGACCAACGATGATTGGAATGAATGTTCTAGTTATTTAATAAAACAAATATTTCATTTCATGTTATCGCTGAATGGAATCAGTTATTTTTTTTGGCACTTAAGTGACTCAGCCTTAAGCTCATTTGATTCAATGACACAATGTTGATCGACAAAACAATTTCGAGTAAACATGTGCGCGATACGATGTGATGTCATAAATTTATGTGGTTCTTCTTTATGATTTTCTCAGAAATTTAAATTCAAACATCGACGTCATGATGTTACTTCAAAGAAATGTCGTCATGGCATTAATTTTTTTCTTCACTTCTACGAATATTTCAGAGGACAAGAAAGAATAAATAAAACTAAAAAAAAGAGCTTTCAAATGAAGTCATAAAAATAATCAAGATCAATCACGAGCTATTTTTCTTTCATCGCGTAATCATCGCTCATGTTCAGTGAACAAATAAACGAACGGAAGATTTTTTAAGTGTGGGATTTGAGTAAAAAGAAATGAACCTTTAAAAAAAGACGTGCGACTTTGCAAATTCTTATTAATTTACAAGTCAATTCCTTGTAATTGAAATGCTCGTGATGAGCGTTAAAAAAGCAGAGATTTTCATTCTCTTCCGCCCTCGCATTATGATTAAATATTAATGCTATTTTTATAAACACTCTTAGAAGAGATGATTAATTACACATTTCAAATGAATTTTATATTTTTAAGGCACGAATCACATCGTACATCCCTGGAAATTGAACTAATTTAAATTCGAACTTGTTTTTTGCAATAAATAAGTACGTAAGATGAAGTCACAACGGGATCATTTAAAAATGCCGTAAGGTGTTAAAGCTGTAAACTCAATTTAAAATGCTTTATGATGTGCAATCTGTGATCTGACTTCCTACAAACTTTAAACGTTGTGCTCTCGATCAAATTCTTTCGAACCTTAATCAAGTTGAAAGCGAAATAAATCAATCGAACGAATTATAATTAACAATAATGATTCATTGATTGGATTTTAATGTTCGGAAGTGAATAAAAATAAATAAGTCGCACAATCTCTAATTTGAGTTTGGACACGTTTCAATAGCTTCTTGATCTGCCAAACGAAGCATGATGACTTAATAAAGATCGTTTTCTTTTAAATCTTCATGGTAAATTATGGACAACAAAACGAAAAGCAATTAGCGTTTCACTTAACAACTTCATTCGAATATCAACACAAATCAAAGTCTGTTCTGCTACTTGCGAAGGCGTCAAAATGTTTTATTTTATTCTTCTTTTCTCACTCAACTTAGACTTTGTCAACCTTTTTTTTTCTCGTGAAATATTTTTGTGTTTTCATTTTATTGCAACGAATTTTATTAACATTGTTGGAATTGCAATTCAATTCCAAATAAGGAGCATGTAAGGCTGTTCCGTAGACATTAATTTTCAATTAAATTCGATTGATTAATCGATGCAAAAAATAGAATAATTACCTCATCTATCCAGTTCTTATATTTTTCGGTGATTGGAAGTTGTTCAAGCATAGCAGAACCCTGATTGGTTTTCCAGTTACCGGTCATCGACTTACGCCTACAATTAAAACAAAACAAAAGAAAACCTTTTCAGAAAAGTTCAAGTATAAATTTTTAAAACCACAATAACCACAGCTAATGGTTTTCATCAAAAAAAATCTTTCCAAAAGAGAATGCAAATAAAATTAGCAATTCATTGTCGGTGTCAAAAAAAACCATTAACTTATGTGCGAGAAAGTAAAAAAAGTCACAGAAAACAAAAGAGAATAAATGTGAATAATGAAAGTGGTTGGAAGTTGCAACTTGTTAATTTTTAAGATTGCGGTCGAAGGTAAAAGAAAAGAGATAATAAAATTACTTACATGAAAGCTTTGTAGCTAGACCCAATCTTCTGAATGAGAATGTCGTATTTAGCATCAATGTAAGGCTCAATACAACAGTATGATCCCTGAACATTGAGAATGGGACCACACAACAAGCCAGCAGCGTCTTGTAATGCGCCTGGAATATCCAATTTCGCGATGGCTCTACCACCATGACAGTGACCAGCCTTTAACACACAAGGAAACTTTTGCCAGTTGCACTGTAATTAGAAGGAAAGGAAAGAAATGAAAGGTCAATAAACTACCTAAATATATGTTTTGACGAATAAGTGAATTGTTAAAACATAGTCACGTAATGTTGAACGACAGACAGTTTCATAACAAAACGATCAAAGCAGTTAAACGTGTCAATCAATGAGAGTGACTTTTCGGAATTTTCACGCGACCAGGTCAGTTACGATTCCCTCGCAATACTCACGTTCTTATTTTTCTTTTTAAGTTATTTTGCTGTTTGTTTATTTATTTACTTCTGCAGTTTTTTTTTATTTCATCTGACGAGGCTTGCCCCGAATACATTCGCGAATCATGCAGACGATAAAATATAATTTTCGTTTTATTTAAGAGTCCCATGTGTGTGTCTCACTTCTATGATATCATCGAATGAATGAAGGAAGTTAATGACATTGAAATTGCGAAAAGTTTCTTTTTATTTCTTGCTAAACACCGGGTAAATAAACAAGTTGTCAGTCAATCGTAATGGAACATGAAGTTTTCGAGCAACATGCTTTCAATATGAATTTTTGCAACTGTTCAGAAATTAGCATGAAAGAAGAACAGTTGATGAGAATATAAAGCTATTTTTAGTATTAGAGATGGCATAGTAAGAAATGTGTTTTGTTTATTCGGATCGTTTGAATCTTACATTTTAAGTGGAGCTTGAAGCGCTGACAAGTAGTTTCATACACGCCGTAAATCACAATAATTGTCGGCTAAGAAGTTATTAGAAGAATTAATGAAACGTGTTCTAGTTTTCATGAGTTGATCGCCGGACCGGCTGGCGCACGTCCAGAAGAACACAACACAAGTCGTCAACATCAAAAATCAGCGAGAAAACAATCAGCATGCGATGACGAGTTGAGAAACTCAAAAATGTCTAATTAACACTTCAAAGCTTGTACTGGATTTGCTACCACAAAGTAAAAGCAATGAACGTCTGGTTTTTTGGTGCCAACATCCGGACATTAGATCATCACAACAACATCCACAACATCCAAAACCACATGACACTTAAATTGCGTTTCACAAAACTAAATAACTTTTAAATTCTTTCATCATTGTTATTTATATGTCTAAAAAAGGAGTTTAATTGTCAATGAAGTGGAGCTATGTGTCATTATAGGAATTTCCTTTTCGAGAACCTTCGAGTGTTTACATGAGAAAGTGTTTATGAGAGTTTTTTTTTGCTTAAATGAATAACTGACATAGCGAAGCGATATAGAAGAAAAATAAGTTTGTAAAAGTATTGAGAAAAAAATGCAAATGTAAACAGTTGAACTTCATTTTAGAGAACATTGAGGGTTTATTTAAAATATCATAAACTTCCATGAACATGGTCAAGGATATCATAAAACGTTATGATTTGTGCAATTACGTTGCACCGCGTTGATTCTCAATGACAACAAAAATGCAAAGCGACGAAAAATTAAAATGTTTTTGCCAACCACAAAGTCACCGAAACATCTTAGAAGAAGCTAAAAGTTACAAATCGTTAAAATTTTCACCGCAGTTGAAGAAGAAACGAAAAATATTAAAAGAAAAAAAAAACAGAAAAGAATTGAGAAGTCTCTGAGTGACTTAAGAGTCGCACGCGCAACGTAAACTGCCGATTCTCTCACGATTTCGACGTACGTTAATCGAACAAATGAAGAGTAATATAAGCGATGTAGTGAGAGAAATTTGCAGCCAGTACAATTTCAACCTCTGAACAGCTAAGATCAAATTCTCTAAACACTTTCATCGCGTTTAGAAAGAAAAAAATAAATATATAAAAAAAAGTAAAGAAAAGAAATATTGAAAGTTGGATTATTATTATTTCACGTTTTAACGTGCAGTGAAGAGCCCATAAAAAGAGTTTTGAAGGCTTTTAAGCAGAATTGAACAAGAGTTTATAAATTTTTATATTTTTTATTTTTGTGTGTTGCTTGTTTTCGAAAGAGAAATATATTGCGAAATTATAAAAAAAAAGTTAAAAAGAATAAAACAAGAAGAAAAATTAACCTTGTGTGAAAGAAAGCTCAGTGTTTGAAGATCATATAAAAAAACGTCTACAAAACGAAAAATCGCCTCTGGAGATTAATTTCTTAAAAATAAAGCAGTTGTTATTATTTTTTGCAAAAGAAAAACTTCAAGGAAAATTAACTGTTGATGTGAGTCGTATTTTCATTATTTTTCTTTTTATCGATATCAAGTGTGAATAAAAAAATTTATAGGAAAATTTTCGTTACGACTAACGAGAATTTTTTTTAGTTTCTTTTTATATTCTTCTTCTTTCACCTCCTCCCTCTCATCTTTAAAAAAAATCAAGAGACGAAAAAAAGTCAAATTAAGACATGAAAAACCTTTTTTTTTTTTTCTTTCTTAATTTCCCCGAGAAAACTCTGATGATGTTTAGCCTTTTCTTTGAAAAAAATAACGATGAATATTAAATGAATTCATGAGCTAAAAATAAATCGCGGACGACGAAATGAAATTTAGATTAATTAACAATTCTTTCTTTTTTAATTTTCCTTGCGGTATAAACAACAAATTCTTTTATCACACGAAAATGAAGTGAGTTGGAAAAGAAGCAAACAACTGAAAAGTTTATGAAGAAAAATTTTCTATTTTCGGACGTATGGAGAGCAGCAGCAGTGTGAAGTTTAACTTTTCCAACTCTCACGACGTTCGATAGTTTTTTTTTGTGAACTAAAAGGGAATTTCTGGAATGCCTTTAAGGCCAAAAATAAAAATGGGTTAACACATTAAACGGCTTTTTGTTTTCGGTGGGCACTTAAAGGGTTTTTTACGTTCATTCGTTCTTGCGGTGGTATGTGAAGTTGCTTCGCAACGCTAATTACTGTATTCACGATTTCTTTTTGGCTTTTGCTTCGGTGTTTCGTCTGACTTCGTGCATGGAATTTGCATCTGCACTAGGCTTGACTGTTGATCTCAATCAATTCATGCCTTTTTCTTCTCATATGTCATAACAGCCTCGTGAAAACTTTTTCTTCTTTTCTTTCTTTCCCACAATTTACATCAAAACGCTACATAGACTTTATCAGATTGTTTGCTTTTGCTAGTTTGAGTTCATTTCAACGTCACACAAGTATTTTCGCCATTCAAATATTTAATCAAGAAATTCCAAGAGCACCAAAACAAAACAAAATAAATTGTATTTTGTTTCTTTTTTTTTGTGATAAGATTTTCGTTTGCCAGAGTGCTTAAAATAAGTTTAATCCAGAGTTAGGAATTAAATCTGCTGTCAAGATTAAGAGTCTTTTAGAGTATGCCTTAAAAGTTTCAATCCCTAACTTCAACACTTTAAAGTCTGTTGTTGATATCTTTAGATTGCTCATGTTTCAAAGTAAACACAAACAAATAAACCTACGACTAATTAAATCATTCTCAACATTTATCTAAGTACGCGCTTGATTTTCATAAGAAACATTTATTATTTAGAAGAAAGAGCTATCGCATTCCATTACTATAATAAGTTTTTTTGCGATAAAACCACAGTAAAAACATTCAAAGTTGTAAATAATTTCGCGTTTTAAAATGCACAACCACGTTATTAATAATAATTAGACGACCGCTTATTTGCATAGCTTTGTGGAATTTTTATTATATTTGCGAGGTGCCAGCGATCTTATCTAATCTCGCAAAAATGTGAACTCTTCTTATTTACATCTATTTTGTGTGCTCAAATTTATTTATTTAGAAGACTTTTTCTTTTTCTTCATTTTTTTATTTTTGATTTGTGAATGTGTCAAAAGCGGGTAATGGATCGCCGTGAATTTCAATTCTCATTCATTGTAAATTTCATTTAATATATCAAAGTTATCAAATATCTTTCGAGCGCTCTATAAATCAACTTTATAAACTGTCATGTCGTGATCGCATCCAGACCTTTAAACAGCGAAAAAAAATTATTATACATATTTGAAATGAATTATAAATAATCACTTGAGTAAGTAATAACAAGACAGAAGAAGTCATGCAAAATAATTTTCTCTGTCTCTTCGTGCTCATTTTTCCCATAAAGCACTTGTTTTTATTTCCAGCAGATCCATCCATCTATCTTTTTATTTATTTAATTATCTACATGCCTTTTCAATTCTTTAAACAGGCTCAATCCCATAAATATCTCGTGAATTGCTTGCGTGCTTTACATTCATTCATCACTCAATTATCATTCCGATAAAACGTTTGGCGAATATTTATTATTTAAGTTTTTAATTCAGATTGTTGACTAATCAAATAGCGCGGACAAATGTTGACAAAATTTTCAATTAATCTTTAAAACAGAAGCATGAAGCATGAAAATTGCTAATCAAATTGAACGCTTATTATGTAGGATGATGATTCAGAAACAGCCAGAACTTTCCGACGTCGCCAACGATCGTTTAAGTATAAAATTAATTCTTCTTATTTTTTCTTCTTATTTCACTTCAACGTCGTGTTTCTTGTGTTTTATAAACACAACACTATGAGTGGTCGAAGCACATTAGGTATGTTGCTTTATTGACACAAAATACTTTACAATATAGAAAGACAAATGAGGCTTGTTGGGTGAAGTTCATAAGAAATTTGTTAAACTGTTTACAAATTGCGCCCTCGATATGTCTTTTAAAATCTCTCACCGTCTACATTTAAAGTAAAGTTCTTTTGTTAACATTAAACGTTGATTTGTTGACATCCAGGAAACGACTTAAGTTGGGAAAAAAAAGAAGGTTTTATTAAGTAACTTGATGCGAGAAGAAAGTAAATTTACTTCAAATTTAATTTCATTGAAAGTGATTGAGCTCAACGATGAATAAATGTTTCCGGTTTTTACAAATTGTTATTGTCGTGATTTATGTTTTGGCTCATGAAAATCATTTTTATCGTTGCAATTTGATCACTCAATGCACTGAAAGCAGAGCGAGCTGCACATAACTGTTCAAAACACCATCCAATGCAAAAATGATTGCACATTGTATCGAAAATGTTCATAAAACAATTTGAATGGTTTCGGAAACCCTGGAGGAGAATTTGGCATCAGCGCATTGTTCAATTTTCATGCAATTGCATGCATAATGCGATTTATGATGGAAATAAAATAAAATTTTATTCTTCGAAGTATTAAATGAAAGTTTAATCGAACGATTTTCTAGTTCTTATTTTCTTAAGTCGCGAGAACGCCCTCAAACTTCTAATCGGATAATCACGCGTACATAATTGATCTAAAAGCATGAAGAAATGAGATCCGATAGACTTCATAAAGTTATTTAAATAATTCACATAATGAAACGAATCGTTTAGTGAAAAGCATCTCATATTCTTCTTTCTAAATATTTATTCATCGAATAGCTGATTCGTGATTGCGTTTGAAGTTCATTTTTCAAAAGAATCTCTCAGCGTTTTCAGAGAATCGAATTTAAGAAGTTTCAAAACTCGAATTTTTTTGTTAAATGTTCAACCTTGAAACATTTCCAGATGCACATCTTTCATCTAAATCAAACTTTTCAGAAAATAAAAAATAAAACATTTGTTTAAAAATATTTAGATGAATGTCAGTTTTAAATATTCACAACGTTTTGTGGTTGTTTGGTTTCTCATTGTAAAAATGAAAGTAGAACTGCGCAAAATGTTTCAGATTTCTTTCGGCATTTAGATGATTGAATCTGTAATTTGATGCAGACACCTGGAAAGCATTTCAATTTATCATTCTTGCTTACATCGGCATTCTCCAATTTCCATTGACAGATCATAGATTTTTTATTTTCGCTGTTTGGCACGTTTTTCTGTTGAATGTCTTCGTTTTGTTGTCGTCGAAGCAACCATAAGAAACTCGACACGAAAAACATTTGAAATGCCGTGCGAGTGAAACAATTTAATATTCGCTATCATCAAAACCACAACCAGATTAGTTCGTGGTCAAGAAAAAATATCACAAAATTGTTAAAAAAGCTCACTGAAAACCTTTTTTTTTAACAAAATCAGCATTTGTTGTTTTTGGCAACGCTATAAAACTTGAGTCACTTCACTAGAAACACGTCGACAAGTGATGAATTCTGCTGACTCAATTGCTGCGTGGCCTTAAATTGCAATTTGCAAGCATTCAATAAGGAACTTTGTCTTCAACTTTATCATTTTATTGTCAATTGACTTAGAAAAGAGACCTCAGGGAATTTTTAAATTGCTCATACTTTGTGATAAAAAGTATTACAAAGGCATCTCACGCTGAGTTTTTTGTTTATTCGGAAACATATTGTGGATAATTCGAGACCTTTACAGATAACACATAACAAAACGAATCGATAGTGAAGGGGAAATAAACAAAGCATGGTCATAACTTTATGACTTAATTCCATCTTTGTTTAGCTTTTGTTATCAGCACGATTTGCCGGCGCTCATTTATGTTCGATTTTCACATGTCAAATGCTTGGAAATGGAAACTACTCGTGACTATTGAATTAATGATTAAATGTAAATTTTGCACATGCTTAAATAGCGGTGAAAGAGCTACATTGAAGCAAAACGAAGCGAGGTAGTGTCAATGGAAACCATAATCGCAAGCATTAAAAAATACGGCACAACATTCTTTACTTCACAAAACCTGATTGTCACTGTAGTAATAATTATCGTTTTTACCACGTTAATTGCATTTAAATGAACGCTGTCTTGTTACGTGACACATTAATCAGCGTTACGTTTGATGGGCTGCAACATAGTCGGTCACCGATCGGATATTGAATATGAATGTATATCGTGTCTCATAAAATATTTAACAACCGTTTATTACAATCCAATGACTCTTGAAAACACGTCCAAACATTTTTTTTTAATTTTAATTTGTTTACTTCGCTTTTGATAAGGAAGAAATGGAAATTTTGAAGTGGCACTTCATGGACACTTCTTTATAAATATTTAAGATGAATGATAGCTGCTTACTTGCGATCACGAAAATTTTTTAAAGATTCAATTGCCAAGAAGCGCGTTCAATGTCAAACTTGAACTTGAAATACTTTTATGAGCACTCGAATAGTTTTGTAAACAAAAACTAAACGATATGTAAATGTTGTTCAATCTACAAATTGCAGCTGATGATTTTTGAGAAGAGAAGAATTAATAATAAAACTCGAAATTTGACTGAATACGATCTATTGTATTGTCCCGGAACTGTTCGATTAAAGTTTAAGAACTGTTCGATGACTTATGTAGAAGCATTACAGGTAAAAGGAGATGACGTGTTGACGTGTATTAATTTATCACAGCACTTTGACTTTGTTGATTGAATTGGACAATGCCCATCCACTGTTTCTATTTTTCAACTTTTAATATTTGCTTTTGCGATTAAAATGAGGCAAGCAACAAAATTCACTCAATTTTTGTTTTCAAATGTGTGGTGAATATTTATGATAGCTACGAAAAAAAAATTGTTGTTTTGATGACCGAAATAAAACGTTTTAAAATACATAAAGTTTGAAATATAATGCAAGATTATAAGACGAGATACTTTTCGATGTCAATTAATTAACAGGTTGAAGACATTGAAGCATATTCATGCGGGTTGAACACAAACTATTTCCTACTTTTTTTATTTCATTTAAGACAAGACAAGCTGAGCTCTAGGCTAAGCTGAGCAAAGCAATGAACAAAAGCTTCATGAGTGTGAACGTTGAGTGATTTAAGAAAATGTTAATCCTCTCATTCGAGTCATTCAACTCGTTAGATATTTAGTTTGGTTTGGCGCTTTCATAGCAAAATATTTAGTCAATGAAAACAACGATATCGGCAAAGTAAAGTTGAAATTTATTTGCTAAAAAAAAGTATCGAGAAACGATGTCTCATGCGATCTTTTCAAATGAAGAAAACAAAAAATTTCAAACAACTTTACGTTGTGACAAGCATGAATAATTTTCGTTTTAATGCTTCATAATTCCTAAGAACTAATAAACATCGCACATCAATTGAGAGGTTTTTGGTTTACGCAATCAACTTGTTGTTATTCTCTGAGCCGTTGATTTAATATTCCAAGAGTTTAAAGAGATAAACTTAGTAATTACTTTTTGTTTTTTGAAGCTTTGCGACCAACGTGACTTAAATCAAAATCGCCTTCTCGGCGTTATAAAAAAATTCCTTTCGTAATTTGTTTTCGTCTTTTGCGCAAATGTCCACACATTTCTCTAATAAATTTTTATTGTTTTCATTTTGAAATCAAGAGAACAAACAACCAAAAAAAAGTGACGAATTCAGAAAGAAAAAAAGTTTTTCGAAGCTGATGCTCAAATCTCACGTTTCAACTTCAATTGAATTTAATAGCTTCATTCAGCAGAAAAATAAAATAAAGAAAAAAATATTAAAATCGAAACGAAATTCAAAACTTGTGTAGTTTTGGAAAATAAATTTTTATGTCATCATCAATTGAAAAGGAATTTATTTTGTGTCAATCAGTTAACTTGCTTTTGCATTTTATCGCTGTCATCGTCATTGCTTTTCCTTTTTTTTTTGATTATTTTCCATAAAATAAGCTTTCTGTGCTTTAAATTACAATAAAAACAGTAAAACTTTCAAATAAACGAGAAGAAAAACGAATTAAAATTTAAAATTCAATTCGCAGATTAAACTTGAAGGTATCCTCGGAGAGAAACAACTGAAACATGGAGCAACGAAGCTTGATTTTAAGTATAATTGCTATCTCGTTCACGATTCTGATGTTTTCGACAGTCACAGAAGCCTGCTCGTGCTACCCATCTCATCCACAGACAAGTTATTGCAACTCTGAATATGGTAAATGACAGCAGCAATAAAGAAAATTTTCTAATAGACATGAAACGTGATCAATTATTTATTATTCACATACTTTTACATAAATTTTCCAGTCATTGTTGCGAGAATCTTGCGAAAGTCTAACCGACGTATCAACGGTCATCATATTTATAAAATTGATATTGTAAAGACGTATAAAACAACAGAGAAAGCTCAACAATATTTGAAGCAATCACGATTGATAACAGCACCCAATGATGGATTGTGTGGAATAAATTTCAGTGAGTTTTTTTTTCCTATTCAGACATTTTCATTTATTATTCAAAGCAACAATCTTTTTAACTTCATTAAAATTTTTCAACTTTCCTTCCATAGAGATTGGACAACTTTACGCAATTGCTGGAAATTCTCAGAAAGTTGGTCTGTGTCAATATATCAAAGAGTATTCGAAGATGTCACAAGTTGAGAAACGAGGCATCGCCGGTGCTTATAAGAAAGGCTGTGGATGTGAAGTATGCAAAAGATTGATTGAAACCTTTTTCAGACATTTAATCTTAAAAATATTTGTTCGTTTCTTCAACCTTAGATAAATCTTTGCATGAACAACAGAGGCTGCGATTCACCACACACAGCTTGCGAGTGGTCGCTTTATAATAATTGCGAGACAGATTTTGGAATTTGCGTGCCTGTCAGAAGCTCAAGAAAGTCAATAACACAAACGAAATGCCAATGGCGACGAAGCCCGTTATATCAACAATGCATAAACGATCCTTAAGACGCTTTCATCCCCAACGGCTTATTTTGTAAATGATGTCTATAGAATTTAATACCCTTGCTAATTTCTCCTTCAATTTCAAGCAGTGTTTCATTAAATCCCTAGGATAAGCTTAAATTATTTTCTTTTTCATCCTTTTCCTCGTCAAGGCTTAGACTTTAGTATATTTTTAAACGCGAAATGAGAAATTGAAAAGATTACCGGGTAGATGTAATTTTGAGATATATATGAATAAGATGAAGATGATTATTTTCGAGAATATTTATTGCCTGCAAACAAGTAATACTTAGAATTGCGCAATGAAAGGTTGAAATAAAAAGAACAGGAGATGCTTATACGAATATCTAATAAATATTATCTGAATACTGTTTAAAGAAGATTTGAAAAGAAATGATAAAGTTGTTGAAATTTTTGAGAAGCATAAATTGATATAGGCAACTTATGAATATTTAAACACGGGATTATGATTTATTTCGATTTATATCAACAATGTTGACATTACGCAAGTTCTACGTAAATTCACGTTGCAATTCAACATAATCTTGTGTTTACGTTGCGTTGACCCTATGCTGATCACGTTGCAACGTAAGTCAAATTAAAAGCTCATAAAGAAAAGCTTCAATTTTCAATTTTATTCAACTTCATAAAAATTAATTTTTTATTATTGTTAGAAACCTTACATAGCCACGTGACTTCATATTCACAAAAAGCAAGTCTAATCAACTGAATTAAAATATTATTTTTTTATATAACTGATGAATTATTAAAAATATGAGAAAAATTCTTTTATTGGATAAAAAATTGTTCTCAATAAATTATTAATTGCGTTTTTTTGTATTTTATAGTACAAATGAATAGAAGCTAAGAAGATTAAATGATTGACTTAAAAGTCAATTAAATATTTCGAAAATACTTATCAACAAACAGTTTTGTTCAACTCTTTCAATAAGAGAAATAAATAGTAAAAAAAAATATGAGATGAATTTCATGAGCTTTGTAATATTGCACAATATAAATGAAATCAAAATAAAATAAAACAATAAATATTTAAGTAAACTGAGCACACAAAGGAGTGTTTTTAATTAAACTCACCATTTCTGTGGGACTTGGGAAAAAGTGTTGTTCAATTAGCGGGAATTGGTCTTTGCCAAGACGTCGCTGTAACTGAAGCAGAGCTGCAAAAACATTTGGTCGATCCTGAAAGAACACGAAAATTGGATTAAAACGTCACTCAAACATGAATTAAGATTAATGAAGATTAATTAATATATCAGCGGAAAAGAAGTAACAATAAGTAGTAAAAGATTGTGCAAAATGATGAACATGAAAAAATTTCAACACCTAGGCTACCAAGCAAAAGCCAAATTTCTATGCAAAGCTCTTGGACAATTACATGGTTGCTTTTGTGCTAAAACTCAATTTGCTTATGGGTATCGATCCATGTTTAAATTCATTTAATAATTGTCCAATAAAAGTGCTGAAAAAATTTAAGATGAAAAACTCTCCGCTGAATGAAATGAAGCAAAAGAAATTGAAGAAATAAAAGAAAACTTACTTGAAACTGAAGAAGGCTGTTCAACGAATTAATCGAGGGAACTCCACCAAACTTGAATCCCAGCAATGTTGAGCGATAATCTTTAACGCCATCACGTGGCGCTTGTCGAACGAGAACAAAGTCGGGTCGGAATGAACGTGACGACTGAAATTTTCATAATTATTTTTTTTATTGTCATAGAAATTTTTCGTTTTCTTTAATTAAAGAGAAATTTCGTAATCACCTTTGATCCACTACGATAGCTGACTATGGAAACTGTCGCACCAGTGTCACCACTAGCAACAACAGAAATTTCACTGAATTCAGCTTGCTCAACACGAATGTCGTAATCACCTAAACGAGAGATGATTTTAATTAATTAAATAATTGACGATCAATGTCATTTATGTAAGACTTCGTACCATGTAATCTCTTTCCACGGAAATATTTCGACCAATCAGTGTTTTGATCGTCAATTACTAGCAGAGTAAAGCAACGATCTTTGTTGAAAGCTTGAACTCTTGAAACTGTCGATGCAGCAGCTCCAATTAAGTTTGAACCTTGTTCACGTGCTGCACCAGTCAAACTCTGAACTCGTTGCAGCAAGCTTTCACGTGACTTCGCCGGACTCGACGGCGCTGAAGTTCCTAAAGAGATGAAAAACATGAATATTGATTAAACTTTTAGTTATTGCCTTGTACTTCAATGACAAATTATAATAGAAAGTTTCATATATATTTTACCTCTTGCTGGCCCCTTTCCGAAGCTCAATGATAAATCACCGCTCGATGTTGGACCAGCTGAACCAGGTGCTGCAATTGAAATGTGAAAACTTTTTATCTTTTTCCATTCACATACATTCACTAATTAAACTTTGTGTATGACATTAATGTCTTTAATATGTGTAGCCTACATAAGTTGGTTACATGAACGCAGATTATCAAATGACAAATAACAAAAAATTACTTATTATATAAGTTAAATGAATAATGCTACTTGTTGCTATGATTCTATCATAATAATAATAAACGTGACTCGTGATGTATGTTTGTTCAATTACTCATTTATAACAGACCTGGTGGCGGCGGAATATTGGGCGGACCACCCGGCATTGGCTGCTGTTGTAATGGTGGTGGAATCGTACGTTGAGCCCCAGCAGCCGGTCCCTCACTACCTTGCTCTACATCATCACACTCGGTACTTAAATCGCCCGAGCTAAATCTATAATCGGGAAGATAAATTGGCAAAGAAGCAAAGAAAGAAAAGGAAAGAAATCCTCTAATGATTCTCAAAGCTTTCGTATTTGTTTTTGTTTGAAACTTTCATTTCTTTCTAGATAAAAAATGGGCTGAGAGGATAAGTATTGGAAATACATAAATATATGTGTTGTGAAGCGTGACATTACGTAATTCATGTTTATGTTCCATTAGTAATGCAAGGAATATTTTGTCAGCGTGTCAGTTTGTTAGTTTATGAAAACTCAAAGCAAGAAGGAAAGTTTAGATATTTATATTAAATATGTTAACAAAAAAGAAAATATTTCAACAATCCTAAAAGACAGAAAATAGATAAAGAGTAAAGTTTCATGTAGATATTTAAAAGGATAATAAAATTAACAAGAAGATGAAGAAAAGAAGTCAAGCAACTTTAAAAAAACGGGATGGGAAAACTTATCTGCTCGTAAGCTTTGAAAGCTGTTCACTATTATTATTTCCCGATCATAAAAAAGTAGACAAAAAAAGATTCGAATAAAAGAAGAAGAAGAGGAAAAGGGATTCATTAATTGTACAAAAATTCTTTGAAAGAGAAAAAATTGTTCAAAATTCTTTTAATTGTTTCTTCCTTTTCATGGAACTTACCTTCGTTTCAAGAAGTTGACATTGGTTGTGAAACTACTTTTGAAACTTGCGAACGACAGGGTGCCGGTTGGTTGTTCCTAAATGACGAAGAAGAACGAAGGTTCATATTCAATTTTAATTAAATTAATAATCTTTTGTTTACTCGATGAAATCAATCTCATGCATTAAATGGAAAAAGGAAATTTAATATCAAATACATGACATATCAAAGTAGACTGTTCAGTTGTTGGTGATGTGTTGCATATATTCATAAAAAGATACTTAAAAAGCGATATAAGCATCATAAATGTGAGTAAAATGTGAGCTTTACGTTCAGTAAGCTTTCATAAATTAAACACAAAAAAGAATGAAAATTTGTAATTACTCTAACATTAATCAAAGCGCAAAATTTCAATATTTGTCTTGAGAATATTCAAGCATTTCTGAGAATTTGAAATTATAAGCAAAATAAAATTAAACTTTTAAAAGCGAATTTATTCAAATTTACTTAATAACAAAAAAAAGATTTTTGTGTGTGAAAAATTTTAACGAAATTAGATGTGATTGAAAAGTATTTAAAAGAAAAGAAGAAAAGTTGAAGCTCTTAAAATTACCTTTACTTGAGGCGAAGGACAGACACCCCCGCAACTGATCGCGTCTATCGCGCTAATATTGGAATTTTTATAAACTCTTGTGTGAAAGTCTGGAGACCAAAGTTTCCAGAACCCTTTTATGTATCTGTAGAGTTTTAAGATAAACTATCTGGTAGCAGTAACTGAACAGTCTGATTTTTTATTTGTTTGAGTTCCACGACGGTCAAAGAAATGATTCGTGATTAATATGATTAGAGTTGCAGGTTTTGTATTTTTGTTTAAAGGTCAAGGCAAGAATTTTTCGGTTTGATGAGACATCCGAAAAATAATTACATAAAATGTTGAGAAAAACAATTGAAAAGTTACCTCTAAAAATATAAATTTATCCTTTATGGGCTCTTACAACTCTTCTCGTAGGAAGTTTTCTATGCGCTTCAACAAGTTTATGGTTTTATTTGATTGGATTAAGGATCTCTAAGTTGATAAGAAGGAAAGAAAAGGATAAAAGAACATTAAGATAAATTTATTAAATTATTTTTAAGCCTCGTCAAGCTTTTCTTTTCCCTTTGGAGAAGTTTTTAGGATTTTTGAATTCTCATAAATGTCACATGTAAAACGTTTTTATTAATTCAATTGTCGCATGAGACGAAACATTCAATCTCGCTGACTTTTATGAACGAGGTAAGGTGCCAGCTCAATTACAAGCTCTGCTTTTTACTTAAATTGTTTACTTATTCAACGACACCCTTATGAGCCTTTTCCATTCATGTGAAAGTAGACGGAATATGTACAAAAGGCTTAATTGTTGTGCCTTAGGATGGCTGTGGGTAGATAAATTTTGTTTCTTTCCCAAGACTCCCAAAGTGCTTGCGTCGTTTATGAGATTAATGAACCCGGTCTTTTCATCTTTTCAGCTCTCAGAATACGCAAAAAAAATAGAAAGAAAACAAACAAGATGAGTTTAGCTGAGTTATTTGACGTCACAAAAGTAAAAATAATGTGAAAGAATTCACCGCGCTAGAAAATCAATAAAGATTGGAAAAAGGAAAGGAAGGAAACTGAGACAATTGACATGATTCCAACAACAAACATGTAGGTAATAATGATTCAAATTAAGAGTAAAAAGAAGTTTTAAGCGTCAGACTTTGTGGCGTGTTTCAATTGTGTTTATGCATAATATCACGTTCACAACTATCTCAAGCTCACAAAGTGTCGATGATGAAATCCAATGATTGATTTAAATTGAAATCTTAAACTCAATTCATAACACAATCGAGAATGCATCACATTAATTGAAGTTCATAAACATTTCTCAACACTTTCACAACTATTTAAATATCGATTCCAAATAACTTTGATATTTATAACGTGCAGGAAAATGAATAAAATCAACGCTTTACATGCTTTTATAACATTTTATTTAAGAGAAGAAGAAATAAAATCATCGCGAAAAGAGACACAGGTGAATCATTGCGGAAAGAAAAATCGATAAACGCGTGGATTTCTCATTTTATTTTCTTTTCGGATGTTTGGACACTTTTTCAAATAAAATTAATTTAATATTTAAATCTCTGCGGGTTATCAACTCAATCTAAATTATCAGAAGTTTCCAAAATTATTCTTCTATTTAATGACGACGATGATAATGTGAGAATATTATGGGCGTTCGTTCATTTAGTAATTCAGAACCTTTTTTTTCTTCTTTCTCTAAACGAGAAGGAAAAGCTCGGGACAAGTTACAGTGGCAATGAACCTTTTCGCATATAGAAGATTGTCCATGGATCAAAAGCTAACATTAAAAAAAAGAAAACTTTCATAACTTACCCTTTTTTGACTGTCGCAATTTACTATCTTTACGACTGAAAATTCCCTTTATCAGTTAAAATGTTATTCGAAGCTCCTGAAAAATCACGAAGCGTTAATTAAATTTCCCACTTTTTCTTTTGGAAAGTAAAATAAAATTACATTGTCTTGAGTCATTGATTGAAATTAAATTTTCATAAAACTAAAGAAAAAGCAAACGAAGAAATAATTTTCCACTAATTTTCGCAATTTTCTTTTAAAAAATTTGAGCTCAGACATTTTTACTGAAAGTTTTAATCATTTAAACTTACAAAATTCTCCAAAATTTCACTGAAAAAAAATTTCACAAAATGAAAACTTGTCAAAGGACTTTTCTTCTCTCGAATGAACAATCGCGAATGAAAAACTTTTCTAATTTTTCTTCGAAAAAGCTTTCGCATTTGAACATGCGCAGTGCATTCGTTATGTTGACTCACGGAAAAATATCGAACGAATTTTCCTTCTTCGAATAAAATAAAAAGAAAATTTAAATTTCCAACGAGGGAAAACTTTATGCTGAAAATATTTTTATTTTCATTAATCTTAAATGAATTTTTTTCTTCCTTTTAATGAAAGTCTCACAGATAATTTTCAGATTTTGTAATAAATAAAAAATATTAATAACACTAATTAGTTAATCTTTAGCCTTTGTTTTAAAATTGAATATCTTAACGTTTCTTTCCTCGTTTTGCGGATGGTTTACTGGAATGTGATGGATTTTCGTCTGGAAAGAAGAAATGCCGGTTTACAGAATGGTCACCACGAGGCAAAACAGAAAACAACGGTTTTTGTCAGCTCGCACAATGGCAAATTTTATTGAAAAAATGAGCAAAATATTGAATGTAAATAATGTTTGAAAAAAAAATTAATTAAATGTTGAACATATTAAAAACTGTTGTTTTCGCTGAGCCGCTTCTTACCTGAAGACGTTTCCTCTTGGACGACTTTGGTAATGCGTCTAGCACGAACAGAAGTTTGACGTTTGTTTGCAGTTGAAGCAACTTCTTCTTCAGAATCTGTGTTAATGATCTTGCGTGGTTCAACCTTCCTGGCGCCTTTCTGACGACGTGGCGGATGATTTTCCAACTCACTGTCACTGCTACTGCTACTTAAACTGCTTTCGGAATTCTCTTCTGCTGCTTTGCGATTACGTCCACGAGTCTGTGGAACTTTTTTGTTCGTTTTGCTTCGACCCGGCCGCTTATCAACCGGCAATTTTATGCGACGTTTAATTGTTTCTTGATTATCATCGTTGGTTATGGCTGGATTATCGTTAACTGCAAGGCACTCTTCAAGTTTCATTTCGAAATCTTGTACAACAGCCTGCGATTAAGAGAATTGGTTTCAACTATAAAATTACTTAGTTAATTAATTTATGACTCACCTTTAGTTCTGGTTTTGCTAGTTTCGATGTATTGCTGATAATTTGCTTAAAGTATTCGTAAACCTCATCAACTTGAACTTTATCCTTGAACAGAATAATGTTGTCGGTTAATTTCTTGATCGTTTTTTCTGTATAAGTCAACAATGAAAGGCAGTAAGAAATGTCACGCCATTGACGTTCTTGTTCAGTGACTTTAAAACGGAAACAAAGCTTTTCAACTAATCCTTCAACTTGACGATCTTTATGAATCAATCCCATGATATATTTCATGATGATTTGATATTTTCCTTCTTCCAACTTGAGCTTTGGATCACTCAACCGACTGATAATGTCCGGAAGAACATTGTACAAAATATTCGACTTATTCGCGATTTCTTTGAAGAAAACTTCGGTGGTGCTTCTAATCTCATCGTCTTTGTCAACAAGACACATTGCAAGATCAGAAATTTGTCCTTTAACAAGAATCATTTCATGCGAAATCAAATGTGATAAAATTCTGACTGACGTCAATCTCAAGTCACGATTTTCATCATAAAGTGTTGAGTAAAGATGTCCACTCCATGGCTCAATAACATTTGGAAAACGGAAGGTTAAGTCACTCATTCCAATGATTACATTACATTTAATATCAATGTCTTGATTGTGTTGAAAGACGTTCATTAAGAATTGCATATATTTCTCACAAAATTCAGAACTAACAGACATGAAGTGGAGAAGAGAAAGCAGAGCTGATCGTTGCAATTCTGGGTGATTGTACTTGGCAGGATGCTTGAGGAAGTCGACGATCATTGGAATGAAACGACGAAAGATGCTGTCTTTATGAAAAAGCATTTCTTTCTCACAAATTGAGTTGATTTGATCAGCAAAAGCATCATCAGTTGATTGTCCGACGATGTCTTCTTCAGGATTCTCTTCTTCCTCCCCTGGAGCGTGATGAATTGTTGATCGACGTTTGACTGACGATGCTGACATATTAGCAATTGAATTGCGGAGTTTGTCGACTGGTCCTTTCTTGCTCTTCAAATGCGATGTTAAATCTTGACGATGTTTGAGATTGGAAAAGATGTCAACATCGAGATAAATGAGTTCTTTCATTGCAACGTAGCCCAACATAAAGATGAAGCGCGAAGCGAGTTTCATTGGCATTTTAAGCAAAGTATTGTTGGCCGTCTCTTGAGTCAGTTGACTGAAGACGTCGGTGGGATTTTGTGAAATTATTTCACTGGGATTGTTTTCTCCTTCATTTTGACAACCATCGACTTGAAGATCTTTCGATATCAAAAGAATTTCATTCCAAAGATCTTTGATCAACTCTTGGCTGATGATGTTCGGTAAATGACACATTTTGTAAATGAACTGGAAAGTTTTGCTACAAACATCATCAAAATTCATCGTTTGATCATTGAGGAAATATTTTCGATACATTGCAATGACATTCGCGACTTTTTGATCATCTCCATTCAATCTTTTGTACGTATTTTCATCTTTATCACCATGAACATTCATTAAGAAGTCCAATGTTAATGTGTAGATTCTCGAATCCTTCTCTCCCTCCTGATCTTCAAAGCAAAGCTTTTCAATGATTGAAGAATTTCGAATTGCAATTTCCGGTTTGGCGCTGCAAAGAAAATAAATAAATTAAATGAACTTTAAATTTAATTAACATCAACTCACCTCGAACAAATTACTAGAAGTTGAAGAGCAAGTCGTGAATCATTGTTGGTAACATTATCAAGTTTCTTAGTGTAAATCTCAAACATAACTTGAATCATTCCCGCTCCGATGTCACCAGACTCAAGAAATTCTCGCAAAAGTTCTTCAAATGCCACAAATTGACTAAAAGTTACTTTCTCAATAAATCTCATTAAATTGTTGACAGCTTTGACATCGTGAGCGCGGCCCTGATGGTCGGTGGTAAAAAGCACGCATTTGTAAGCATCACGCACTGGTCCTCGTTTATCCTTGCTAACTGTCCACACAAGATATAAAAGTTGGCACATTCCGCTTTCGGTATTTTTAATGCCAAACTGATAAGCTGAAGTGAAGAAATTAATTGCTTCAGTTACGTCCGATTCTACTTTTGACATGAGTAATTCTTGAAGTTTTGGAACTGCATTGACGATAACTCGTGAGAATTCCAATGAATTCTCTAAAAATCGCACAGCAGTGTCAGTTTTTTTGTACTCTTCTTCATAACTCTTGCAACTGTTTTGAAGCATGTAATAAGATTTTAAAAGCATTGCGAAGTAAACTTGAGCATGAATTGGTTCCATTTCTTTGATTGTTTCCCAATTTCCATTAAGTTCTTCCGCTCTTCTCGTTAATAAAATGAGTCGTTCATACTCTTTATCAGCTAACATTTGTGGGAATTTAAGGAAGAGATTGTCACAATCTTCGGGGCGGATTCCTTCCTCTTTTATTGATTCTAATGCCAGACATGATATGATAAATGGCTTCATTTCGATTAGAACTTCATCCCATTTTTCATTTACTTCATCCATCTTATCAGCTTCCTTCGTCATCTTCTCACGAAAGTCGCTCAACTCTTTCAACTTCTCTTCATATCGTTGCTCCAATTCTTCCAATGATAACTTTGCAGCGTAAGGATTTCGTTCTAAAAATGATTTTATAAGAATAATTACGTTCTTTCTAACGAGATTCGATCGATCTTCTAAGCGCATTGTAGCTCTATCAAGAACTGGAGTGATCCAAACGAGAGGAATTGCGTTCTCTTGTTTCAAATGAATCCACATTCCCAAAGCTTTTGAGCGAACGTGTGCATTGACATCGTGAATATGTTCAAAGATGTTATCTAAATATTCATCTCGTGTATCTTTTTCTTCTTGTGAAAGTTCTTCGCCATTTAATTCCCCGACTAAAATCTCAGTCATTACTTGAAGAACGCAAATACGAAGCAGATAAGATTCGAGATTCAAAAGTTCGTCAGCAATATCGCGAATGTATGGCATGACAAGCTTTGGTGAAACATTTCCTAATTCAGTGAGGAATGCTGAAATATTTTTCACAACAGAACCACCAGATGAGTTATCAAGTCCAGATACAATCTGATCGATGATCACTTTCACAATCGTTTGTATGCCGAAATTTTCAGCGAGAATTGGAACTCCATTTGCGATTGCAATTGCCGACATTTCACTGCTTTTCAAAAGCTCAAAAATTTGAATAGGAAAGACAAGCGCATGATTATAATTTTTGAGTAATGTTCCCAAGATTTGAAATGATGTATCATGCACATTCGAGGATTTAATTGATGGATGATCAAGGGTACGATAAGCGAAATCTCCGCAAAGATTCACAAAAGGTTCTTCGGCTATTGGTGGATCCCACAAACCACCCAAAGGCAATTGAAGAATATTAAATAGTTGAAGAAGAGCAGAATATCTCATTTCTTCCCACTTCCCTTGCGTTAAATCTTCGGGTGATTGTTTTTTACTTTTCTTGCCGTCATTTGTAATCACTTCTTTGTCAACAAACTTAACAAGCGTCACTTGCGAGTAGATCAACATTTTAAGAGCATTAAGCATGCCATGACGTTCTTTTACTGATGAATTTGATTGTTGAAGGAATTCAGCGAGTACTTTTCCTAACGCATCAACTGATTTATATAAAAGATCCATGGCGCGGAAAATCGTTTGAGATTGTAAATGTTTGCAATGAACTATGATGGAGTGGAAAACATCGTAATGATCAAATATAAATGTAGTTCCATGTTCTGTCAAGGCCAAACGGGCAACTGAAATGATAAATAAGCTGAAAATACCATTAAATTTTGCTGAATAAACTTACGTCTCAATTTCTCGCCGCATTCTTTCTCGTTTATGATATGATTAACGCAATAGCAGTTTCCAGTTGTGTTAAGCAAATCTTCGTGCTTTTGTGGAAGCACGAAGTCAAATTCCATATTTTAACGCTTTTAAATGGTTTTGCTCTATTATAACTAAACAAAAAGACAAAAAGTCAAACTATAAAAGACGCTCGTTTTGTGACGATATTTCTGTTTGTTTGAAAATGAATTTCCGTTATACTTTTGCATCATTTTTTGCATCATTCATAGATAAATTCAAAAAAGATTTCTCCTCAAATATAGAGATATATGTAGGTAACATATAAATTAATGATAATAAGATATTAAATGCTCAATTAAATGATGTTTTATTAATTAAAGTTAGAATGATTTTCAAAGCTTACAAGTTTTCTTGCATTATTAGAACTTAAGGAATTTACCATTCCATGTTTAATATGTTACAGTGTTATTTGAATTTGAATTTTCCACTATGGCCTTCCCCCCGGGGGTCGGATGCGTGATATGTGACCCGGATAAGCCAGTTTTTTCCGTGGACCAAAATTCAGGTTTTTCATACAAAGTGTTCAAAAACTTCTCCGCGTCCGAGAAATTTCTCCTTCCGCGAGATTTCACACTCTCCACCTGAAACTACTGATGCCATCACAAAAGAAGCAAATGTAAGAAGCAAACTTATCACGTTTTCCGGAAAGTTGTAAACATTGCGAGAAATAAAAATAAAATCAAGAAAAAAGATGTCATCAGACGAAGAAAGTTTTAGTGAAGTTAATCCATTAGCTCACAAGAAGCTTCTGTCAGAAATTAATGATATTGTAAAGTTTCAACATATAAAGAAGCCAGTGAGAAATGAGCCAAGTGTAAAGAATTCGGAATTTCATCTTGTAAAATCAAAATCTTTAACCGAGGATAATGAAGAAGAATCAAAGAAAACAAGTAAGAAAAGTGTTTCAATTTCTTCAATCGCTCAAACTGTACAGAAAAATACAAAACAAAAAGAAGTAGCTAAACAATTAAAGAATGCATTTAAGCATAAAAATGTTCTCGTAAAACCACTTGAGAAAGTTCACGCTGATCGTATTCAAAGGACAATTGCTTATGATAACACTAAAGCAAAATTGGCAAGATGGGATGCTGTAGTCACCAAAAATCAACATGCTGATCAATTGGTTTTTCCGCTAGACTTTGAAAAATCAAAATTTAAAAGCAAAACAGATCATGATGTGACACAATTTCGATTTAAAACACAAATAATGAAAGATATTGAAGAAATTCACAATGAATGCTTTCCAAAACCTTCAGAACCGGAATATGATGATACACAAACTGAAATGTTGACACTCGAAGAAATGCAACAGCGGCGTAAAGAATTAAATCGTTTGAAATTGAAAGAATCACAAAAAATCGCTAAAAAACGAATGCAAGGCAAGATTAAAAGCAAGAAATATCACAAACTTAAAAAAAGAGAAGAACTTAAAAAGAAAATGAAAGAATTTGAAGAATTGAAAGCAGCAAATCCTGAAGCAGCTCTTAAGGAGTTGGAAAAGATTGAAAAGCAACGCGTTCAAGAACGAACCACGTTAAGACATAAAAATACTGGAACTTGGGCTAAGAATCTAAAAGTAAGAAAATTATCTTGAGACTTTATTAAACATTTTAACATTTTTACTTTTATTATTATTTAATTTCAAAGGTTCGTGCAAAATATGATGAAAATGTCAAACAAGATTTAGAAGTCCAACTTGCTTTAGGACGTGAACTTACACAAAAGCAACAAAATATTGAATCAAGTGATTCAGAAGATGAAGAAATGGTAACAATTACCAATGAGAATGAAAATCCTTGGTTAGGTGGTGAGAAGTCGTCTGCTGACCCTCTTGATGAGATCTTCAGTGGATACAAAAAGTTCTGGGATGAATATAATTCAAATGTAAAGCAAGTGAAAAAGATTAAAGAAAGTTACAAAGAGAAAGACGAAAAAGTTGAATCTGACGATGAAGAGAAGGAAGTTTCTGAGAAAGAAGACGAAGACGTGGAATCAGAAGCCTCTGAAACAGAAGATGAAGACAAGGAAACAGAAGACGAGGAAAATTCAAGTGAAGAAGATCCATCGAGCTTCATTAACGATCTCTTTGATGAAGCTGAAGAAAAAGTCACAAAAAATATGGACGAGAAATTGAAAAATCTGAAACCAAAACTTCTCGAAAATGAAAAGAAGGGAAAAAAGATGAAAAAGAAACGAAAAGTGAATGCAAAAGATTCAAGTTACTTGCAGTTTGAGAAGAAAGCGAGGCTTGGTGATATTGATGAAGGTTTAATTGAAGGCGACATTGATAATGATGATAATAATGAGAAAGGAACAGCTCGAGCTCGTTCGAAGCAATTATTGAAGGAAGTTAAAAAGATGAAGGAGAAAAAGGCGAAACTTTTTGAAGAAATAAATCCAGACAGCTTCTTGAATGTAAAATCGAAACATTTAATTACAGCACTTCCTAAATCACAAGATTTCGATGACATTGACGAAGACGATGACGTCAAAGAACTTACGAAAGCTAACAAAATGAGTCTCGTTGAAGCATTTGCGAATGATGACATTGTCAATGATTTTGAGCAAGAAGTTGAAGACGAAGAGAAGAAAAGATTGGGAAATGAAGATTTGGGACTTCCTGGATGGGGAAATTGGGCTGGTCATGGAGTGAAAGAGAAGAAGAAAAGATTCGAGAAGAAACTTCCAGACATCAAGAAGAAACCACGAATTATCATCAACACAAATCCCAACGAGAAACTTCAGAAACATCTCATCTCGTCAATTCCATTTCCATTTAAATCAATTCAAGATTTTGAAATGTCAATGCGTTTGCCTATCGGTCGTGATTTCATTCCTGAAACTGCTCATCGTAAGCTCACAATGCCAAGTGTCGTGACGAAGGCTGGAACTGTCATCGAACCAATGTCCGAAGAGATTTTAGTGAAGAATCAAGAAATTAAAAACAAATTCATTAAAAGAAATAAGCGGAAGGGCAAAAAATTGAGAAAATGAATTTTATTCTGTTTTTAAAAATAATTAAATAAAGATTTTTTTTTATCTTAGTACTGATGATCAGCAGCTATTAACTTCTTACATTTTTCAATATTTCCAGCTTGCAATTCCAGATAAAAATCGAGCATTTTCAAACGATGAAAGATAATTGGATGACGAATGATGTTGAACAGTTTAACACGCGCCAAGTCATAATCGCCACGCATGACTAAAGATGTGATAAAATTATAACCGAATATTGCGTGGGCCTTTTCAAGTGTGTTGATGTTCCAATCTGGGGATGAACTCATCTCAAAATCATCACTTTTAAGTTCACTCATAATCTTCGGATCGAGATAATTTATCGCGTCTGTCACTTTCTCAAGAAAGATGCTCGCTTCAGCTGCATAAAGTAAGCCAAGCATTTTATGAGTGTCTGGAAGATTTTCCAGTTTTATCAACTCATTTGCATACTGCAATGCTAAAGTGTAATCGCCGAGTGTAAGAGCGACGTAACTTGAAGCTGTTAAAATGTGAATCTTCAATTTATCGATCGCCGTCTTTGTCAATGGTTTCGATGGATTGCAAAGAATACTTTCGTTAACTTTATTCCAATTATTGCCAAACATTGTGAAAGTTTCATTTTTAATGTTGCTTGTGCCTTGTTTGTCACTATCAAAACCATTTGCTAATTGCGAGTAGTAATTAATAAGTGTCAAAGCATTTCTTAAACAAAGTGAAGCAAATTCAAGATTTGGACTTGGAATTGCTGACGATCCTGGCTCGTCATTCACATATTTTTGGGGAGTTGGTGTGATGATAAATTTCCGATGCATTCCACTTCCAATAATGGATGAAACGATATTTTTATTTTGCGATTCTTGTTCTTTTAGATGTTGTTTGTGAACCATGATGCAAGCTTCAGCTAAACGCAACCATAATTTCGGATTTTTATGGTAAATATTGAGAGGAACAAGAAGACAATCGAAAGCATCTTTAGGACGTTGTAAATACAACAAAGCAATTCCAAGATTATAAAGAATATCTTGTCGCTTTGTTGCTCCAATGCAATGCATTGGAAGTTGATTCCCATGCTCTTTCTTAACAGATTCGATTGCCTTCTGATCGAAGATTAATGCTTGTTGAAAGAATCTCACTGCTAATGCATAATGTTTCACACTGAAATGTATCAATCCCATATTGTTTGCAATACAAACATTTTGATCTTCGCCATTTTTTGGAACTGTTATCAACTCATTTTTAAATTGCTTTGCAAGTTCTCGTGATGCCATTTGAAAATCATTGCCAAGAAAGAATTGATGAGCTTTGAGAATTGAGAAATTTGATGTTTCTTCGAGTGGAATGATAGCATTTTTACCGTTCAACAAATACGATCTGATGAGCACTAATCGGAAAAGATTTCTGAAGATTTCTTCTTCTTCATCGAGAGTTTCTTTTGCTTTCTCTAATTCAGGCTCGACAAGATCATCAGGCATCAAAATATCATCATTATTTATATCCAATCTTGTTTGAAGCATGTCAATGAGTTGATCGGCTTTCTTTGCTTGATTTGTGTCCAACAAGAGACAAGCAGTTAGCAGCCCAACTTTCTGCAGAAAACGATTCTCTAATTGATCGATGTGTTGCAAAATTCCTTTCATAATTTTTAATGCCGAATATGGTTGCTTCATATGAAACAGTAGAACAGCTTGATTATAATAGATTGGACAAAGATTTGCATATTTTATGTCGACAACACTTAATGTAAGATCCGGATTTTGAAGAGAAGTTAAAGCATTTCTAAATTGTTCACATTTCTTCAAATCACTATTGAGGAATTCACAAACAGCTTTGTTATGTGCTACTCTTAATGGATCGACCGCGGGTGAGAGCTTATCTAAGCACTGAAATGTTGCATTGTAGTTTTTTCTATGGCGAAAATTTACAGAATGAAAATATCTACAAAAAGACTAATTATGAATCAATATTAACTTACTTTTTAAATTCATTGGTTATCTGATTGATAAGTTCACAATCCTGTTCGCTTAAAGCGTTGGTTTTTTCTGCCATTGTTGAATTAATTTTATTTTAGGAAAATTATTTTTATTTTGTTTACCGCAAATTGATTTGAGAATTTTCGCGTCTTCGCATGTGAGTTTCGCATGTTTGACATGCCAATACTACATGCGATTGAATAAATTTCGCATCTAAGACGCAAAAGCCCAAAACAAAACAAAGTTTCTAAACTTGAAGAAAATGTAATTTCATAATCAGCCTTAGAAAAGCACATAACTTAATTTATTTGTTTTCATCCATTCTTCTAAAAGGTAATTTACAAATATAACATTAATTGAATTCAGTATTTTCAGTGTAACAAACGATTTTTGTTAAAATTTCTCTTTTTTTAGATGGAGCAAGATGACGAAATGCCAGAAAATGGTGAAAGTCTTCATCCAAGCGTAATCATTCACGTTGATTTTGATTACTATTATGCTCAAGTTGAGGAAGTTCTCAATCCTGACTTGAAAAATAAGCCAATTGGAATCAAACAACGTTTTCACATTGTCACTTGTAATTATAAGGCGCGAGAATTTGGAATTAAAAAAATGGAATTGATTAAAGACGCATTGAACAAATGCCCGAATCTTGTAATTGTGAACGGTGAAGATTTAAGCAAATACAAAACTTACTCTAAAAGAATATCAGATCTACTGCATACAATGATTGGACCTTCGGAGAGAATGGGATTAGACGAGCATTTCATGGACGTTTCGAAACAAGTACAAGGACAAATATCAAAAATGAGCAGAGAAATGTTAAATCAGTTACGTTTTACTGGTCCTTTTTATCCCAACGAAGAAGCTTTCAGTAAATGTTCATGTGGATGTGAGAATCGACTGATGGTGGGAAGTCAAATAGCCCAAAATATCAGAGACAAAATTCTAAACGAACTCAAACTCACATGTTCAGTTGGAATAGCTCACAATAAACTCTTGGCAAAGCTTGTTGGACAAATGAACAAACCAAATAACCAAACAGTTTTAGCACCAATGGCAGCTGCTGAGTTTATGGCTGAACTCAAAGACATACGAAGTATTACTGGTATTGGAAATCGAACAGCGAATCGAATTGAAGAGCTTGGAATAAAATCAATCTCTGATCTTCAAGAATGTGAGATTGACAAACTTCAAAAGAAGTTTGGAAGCGATATGGCGACAAGACTGAAGGAAATGTCGGTGGGTTGTGATTCAGTTGAAGTGAAACCTTCGGGAAAGCCGAAAACTGTTGGATTGGAAGATTCTTGTCGACCCATATCCATTCGTAGTGATGCTCAAGAGAAATTCCATGCACTTTTGTCACGTCTTGTCACACAAATACAAGACGATGGAAGAATCCCACAATCAATAAAAGTCACTGTCCGAAAATATGATCCAGTTAAGAAAAATAGCATTCGAGAAACGAAACAATGTTCTCTCATCCCATCCCACTTTCGATGTGCTGAGGGAAAAATTCAACTCGTTGAAGGTGCTGAAGATAAAATCATAAAAAATGTGATGATGTTGTTTGATCGAATGGTTGATCTTAAGCAACAATTCAATATTACACTTCTTGGCTTATGTTTCAGTAAATTTCAAGATCAAAAACGTGGACCTGGTTCAATTGCCAATTTTCTGATGAAGAAACAAGACGTTGAAGTGCAATCTATTACGAATCTTAGTAACGAAAGTATAAATGGTTCATTTGGTGACAGCTTTCGTTCAAAAACAGCTTCACCATCATCTTCAATTATGGATTATGAGACAATGTCAAACACTTCACTCGACTTTTCTGGATCTGAAGAATCTGAATTCGAACATTCTCCGAAGAAGCGTAAGAAGTTGAGCATTCTTCTTGTGGCTAAAGGACGAAGATATTCCAGTAATGATGATCTCGCATCACCAAGTAAATTAAATGTTTCAGCATTAAAGCTAAATGGCAGTGGTTCAGTGGAAACATCAGAAGGACACGTAATGAAAACAAATTCGATTCCAAGTCGAGTGATTTCACCACTTTGCATTAGCAACGAGCCCATCGCTTGCTCATCAACGAAATCTCCTGAACTTCCGCCTAATGTTGATCCGAATGTTTGGCAAGAACTTCCACTAGATGTTCAACGAGAGCTCATGAGAAGTTGGCAACCAGCTTCGGGAAGTCAATTAAAAGTTAATCCCATCGCATCACATTCAAAATCAAAACCAGGCGGAACATTACACAAATATTTTATAAGAAACTCTTAAAACGATTTTTGAGGCGAATAATAAATTTTTCTCTTCAAAAAGAAGTTTATAAATTTACACATTTCGTCAAACGGAGAGAATTTCAATTGATTTCACTATAAAAAGAAACGAAACAAATTTTTATGTAGATGTTAATAAAAAGAGAAAAGAAATAATAAATTATGAATTGTTTCATGAGCTGAAATGACTATTTGAATCAGAAATGAAAATACTTGTCAGTAAATATAAAATTTATTAATCTGACAATTAAAAAAACTTTACAACTTGCGAAAAAGAATCAGCATGGAAAAAGGTAATTAAATGTAATTTGTGGAATAGAAAGCTGTTCAACTTTTGCCTGACATTTTCATCTAATCTAATTTTTAAAGTCATCTTTGTTAAATTTTGAATGAGGCTCTCGATCGATGTACATGTTTGATAAGTTATACCATTTCAGCTTTGGAACAAACGATGAACCTGCGTCAAAAATGGATTCATCAATGATATGCATGATTAAATAAGTTTCTGTAAGGAAGAATTTCATAAGAATTTTTTATCTTTTTAAGTTTGTTAATCTAGAAATAGATAATAAAAATGTTGACTTCAATACACATTAAATTAGGTTTTATTATTCAAGTTTTCATGGCAGTCATTTTAACAGAATCGACTGTTCTTCTTGCACATTTCAATCAGCCATTTAGCGTATAATGTGTTAGTTGGGGAAAGATTTTTCCAG
This sequence comes from Clunio marinus, assembly GCA_900005825.1. Taxonomy (NCBI): domain Eukaryota; kingdom Metazoa; phylum Arthropoda; class Insecta; order Diptera; family Chironomidae; genus Clunio; species Clunio marinus. The sequence continues at coordinate 1,029,182 of CVRI01000021.1, read as the reverse complement.
TAAGTTGAATTTGTTTCCAACAAGTTGATCTGTGAAATATTTTTAACGAAATCAGATGATCGTGAATATCAACTTTAAATAAAAACTTACATTGGGAGGTGGCACAGCTCGACTGAACTCGCCCATGTTCATGTGTTCCCAGAAAGCCAATTTCAAGTCATATTTAAAGCTGTCCGACATGCAATTCAAGCAAAGATCACATTGAGTGGAATCGCAAGTTTCGTTGCATGGTCTGTTCAAACATATATCAGGTGTTACACTGATGCTGTGATCATTCAAAACGAAGCTAGATTCATCCTCTGTGAATTGTCCCAAACTCTTGTCACTGATAGTCGTTCCAATTCCAACAAGATTGAGAAAATTGTAAACGAGATTTTCATAAATTGGTTTGTGTGCTCTCATTTTTGGATGTGCTTGTAGATTTGGACTCATGTTGACTTCCATCAAGTAAAGTTTAAGTTTCGCGTCGAGAATAAAATCAAATCGAACAAGTTCAATGAAATGATTTTTTCCATTTGCTGCTTTCAGCTCTTCAACTTTTTTTAACATTTTGGGTGCTTTTTGTAAGACTATCGAACTTATGGCATCTTCAATCTGATCAACAATGATTTTTGGATTTATTCCCTGTTCAATGAAATATAAATGAAGCGCTTCTTTGGCAAGATAGCCATGATCAGTGTACTTTCTTATCACCGGAAATTCTAAGCCGGGAATATAATTGTCACTGATGACATACGTGTCAAGATCATCAAAGTTGTTTGGATTGTAGGGCTTCTCACAGAATCTCAAATTGTAAGTTTTATCGTAGTAATAAACCCGTATTGGATCGACAGAAGATATTCCAACATAAATATTCAAATCGAACTTATGGCCATTGATAAGATAAGGATCTTCAACAAACACTTGGGCAAAAAACTCTTCGAGAATATTGTTGGATCTCGTGAAATTCATTTCTTCTACTGTCACTATTGACACACCACGATTTGCTTTGTTTTTCCGAACGAATCTTACATCTGGATGGTCCTTGGAATAACGTTGTATAGATAATTTATCTTCAAATCCTTTTGGTACATATTTTGAATCTGTATAAGTGGCGAGATTTGATTTTAAAGTCAGAGAAGGGATTCCAGGAATGTGATTAATTTTTTGATGATCCTTCAAGTTTGAATAATTTAGCTTCAAAGGTGAAATGCCATGATAGCCCCAAATGAAATCCCAATCATAATGAGGAGCATGTGTGTGCAACGGCACTTCTTGATAGCCTAACTTTTCTATAACATTTCTGATTGATTCAAACCGTTTTGTGTTGTTATCTGTTTTAAAAAGGCAAAAAACTTTTCCTTTGCTTCTTTCAGTATTAGTTTTTTCGTTATTTTCTATTTTCACTTTATTATTAGAATATAAGTTAGTTATTGATATCAATATGACGGCGAAAGCAATAAAATTGAATGATTTTGAATCCATCATTCAGCACTTACGAATTTGTTTTATTTCTTCTCGCACAAATTTCTGACTGAACTTCAATCATCGAAACTTTTGAAAGAATACTTTAAGCTCAATATAAAATAATTTATTAAATATAAACAGAAGTTAATTATCAAGTTCATCTGCTCTTAATGAGAACTTTTTCAAGAAAGAAAACAATAAAAAGTAAACTCGTTAATAAGCCCAGTTTCATCAATCCTAATTAGATATCAATTTCCTTGTCAATTTCCAATATTTACCTACATGTGTTATTAATTAATAAAATTTACAGATAAAACTTTTTTTTCTGCTTTCAACATGATAACTTTCAACTGCAGTGATAACTTAAAATTTGTGTAGGTATACGAAAACTTTTCATTTAGGTAGTTGAGATTAACTGAAAATGAAATGAAAAAGAATAAAAAAGCTTCAACTTCATGATTTCGGTTTGCAACTCTGACTTTTGGCGCTTAAATTCATGGTTTAGAATTCTTTTGTTTACATTTAATTTTCTATCTTGAATATTTTAAAAGCTTTTAAATTCACACAGTTCATAACAATTCCTATTTGATTATCTAATAAATTCTGTTGTCTAACAATGAACTTGCATTCTTCTGTAGTGATTCATGTTGACATTGATTACTTTTATGCACAAGTTGAAGAAGTTTTGAATCCAAATTTAAAGGACAAGCCATTTGGAGTGCAACAAGGACTGAATATGGTGACATGTAATTACATTGCTAGAAGCTTTGGAATTAAAAAGTGGCGACCAGTGAAGGAATGTTTGGAGAAGTGTCCTGATTTAGTTCTTGTAAAAGGTGAAGATCTAAGTGAATATAAAAAGTTTTCTAAGAGGATCGCCGAACTTTTGCACGAAGAATTTGGATCAACAGAAAGAATGGGATTGGATGAACATTACATGGACATAACAAAACTTGCTGAAGACAAACTTGCGCTTTTAACAGATGAAGAGTTAACAAATATTCGTTTTGCTGGTCCTTTTTATCCCAACGAAGAAGCTTTCAGTAAATGTTCATGTGGATGTGAGAATCGACTGATGGTGGGAAGTCAAATAGCCCAAAATATCAGAGACAAAATTCTAAACGAACTCAAACTCACATGTTCTGTTGGAATAGCTCACAATAAACTCTTGGCAAAGCTTGTTGGACAAATGAACAAACCAAATAACCAAACAGTTTTAGCACCAATTGCAGCTGCTGAGTTTATGGCTGAACTTAAAGAAGTTCGAAATATATTCGGCGTTGGTGGCAAAACTGCTGAAAGGATCGAGGAACTTGGAATAAAATCGATTTCCGATCTTCAAAATTGTACTTTCGAGAAGTTGCGAAATTATTTCACTCAAGAAACTGCAGTGAGACTTAAAGAAGCTGCTTTAGGAATCGACAATTCAGTTGTGAGGCCTTCGGGAAAGCCGAAAACTGTTGGGTTGGAACATTCTTGTCCGCCAATTACAATACGAAGTGATGTTGAAAAAATGTTTCAAGATTTACTTCCACAGCTTGTCGAGCACATTGAAAACGACGCAAGGATTCCTGAAGGTCTCAAAGTCACAATCAGACAATATAATCGCGAAAAAAAGGCTAGTTTTAAAGAAACAAAGCAATGTGTCCTTCTTCCATCTTATTTTAAACATTTCGATGAGAAAATAAAACTTTCAGACCATGCACATGATCTAATCATGAAGAGCGTCATGTCGACATTTGATAAAATAATTGGCAAGGAGAAGTTTTATATTAATTTAGTTGGATTATGTTTCAATAAATTTCGAGAACTTAAGCGAGGTACAAGTTCGATTGAAAGTTTTTTAAAGAAGAGAAAAAGTGAAGGTGAAACATCAGACGATAATGACCAAAGTCCACCATCAAAGCGACAGAAAATTGTCAACAGGAATTCAATTCCAGCAAATGTAGATCAAAGTGTTTGGCGTGATCTTCCCATAGAACTTCAACAAGAACTCATGCGAAGTTGGCAATCTTCTTCAACCAATGATAATTCATCTGATATGATAAAATCTTCAACTTTTGCTTCGGAATCTTCTCAGGGTTTAAAATTGAAATCAAATGGCAACTTAAAAAATGTGAATACTTTGTACAATCATTTCAACAAAAAATAGAACAACTGAAAATCTAATAAACTTTCATTTCTAAATCGTAAAACTTTTTATTTTCTAGAGGTTTTTATTCCCAACATAAATTTTTTTTCAAATACATACAGAACTTTGTTATATCAGCACTAAATAACTAAACTTTTCAAGCTTTCATTGCAGTCATTTTTTTAACAGAATTGACTGTTTTTCTTGCACATTTCAATCAGCCATTTAGCGTATAATGTGTTAGTTGGGGAAAGATTTTTCCAGTAAATTGAATTTGTTTCCAACAAGTTAATCTGTGAAAGATTTTTAACGAAATCAGATGATCGTGAATATCAACTTTAAATAAAAACTCACATTGGGAGGTGGCACAGCTCGTTTAAATTCGCCCATGTTCATGTGCTCCCAGAAAGCCAATTTCAAGTCATATTTAAAGCTGTCCGACATGCAATTCATACAAAGATCACATTGACTGGAGCCACAAGTTTCGTTGCATGGTCTGTTCAAACATATATCAGGTGTTACACTGATGCTGTGATCATTCAAAACGAAGCTAGATTCATCCTCTGTGAATTGTCCTACATTCTTGTCACTGACAGTCGTTCCAATACCAACAAGATTAAGAAAATTGTAAACGAGATTTTCATAAATTGGTTTGTGTGCTCTCATTTTTGGATGTGCTTGTAGATTTGGACTCATGTTGACTTCCATCAAGTAAAGTTTAAGTTTCGCGTCGAGAATAAAATCAAATCGAACAAGTTCAATGAAATGATTTTTTCCATTTGCTGCTTTCTGCTCTTCAACTTTTTCTAAAATTCTGTGTGCCTTTTGTAAGACTATCGAACTTATGGCATCTTCAATCTGATCAACAATGATTTTTGGATTTATTCCCTGTTCAATGAAATATAAATGAAGCGCTTCTTTGGCAAGATAGCCATGATCGGTGTACTTTCTTATCACCGGAAATTCTAAGCCGGGAATATAATTGTCACTGATCACATACGTGTCAAGATCGTCAAAGTTGTTTGGGTTGTATGGCTTCTCACAGAATCTCAAATTGTAAGTTTTATCGTAGTAATAAACCCGCAATGGATCAATAGAAGAAATTCCAGCATACATATTTAAGTCGAATTTGTGGCCATTGATAAGATAAGGATCTTCAACAAATACTTGGGCAAAAAACTCTTCGCGAATATTGTTGGATCTTGTGAAATTCATTTCTTCTACTGTCACTATTGACACACCACGATTTGCTTTGTTTTTCCGAACGAATCTTACATCTGGATGTTCTTTGGCATAACGTTGCATGGATAATTCATTTTCAAATCCTTTTGGTACATATTTAGAATTTGTATTAGATGCCAGATTTGCCTTTTGAATCAGAAATATGATTCCAGGAATGTGATTAATTTTCTGATGATCCTTTAAGTTTGAATAATTTAATTTTAAAGTATTCAGGCCTGAGAAGCTCCAAATGAAATCCCAATCATAATGTAGGTCATGTGGGGGCAATGGCACCTCTTGATATCCTAGTTTTCTGATAACATTTCCAATCGATTCAAAACGGTTTGTGTTGTTGTCTGTTTTATAAAGACAAAAAACTTTTCCTTTGCTTGTGCTTCTTTCAGCATTCGTTTTTTCGTTATTTTCTATTTTCACGTTATTATTAGAATATAAGTTAGTTATTGATATCAATATGACGGCGAAAGCAATAAAATTGAATGTTTTTGAATCCATCATTCAGCACTTACGAATTCGTTTTATTTCTTCTCGCACGAATTTCTGACTGAACTTCAATCATCGAAACTTTTGAAAGAATACTTTAAGGTTTAAGCTCAATATAAAATAATTTATTAAATGTAAATAGAAATTAATTAACAAATTCATCTGTTCTTAATTAAGACTTTTTGAAGAAAGAAAACTCGTTAATCAGCCAAATTTTGTCAATGCTCGGATATTTCAATATTATTAAATATTTACATACATAACTGAACACATCCACATGGTTATCAATTAAATATTGTATGTAAGAACACCTGTGTGTGCAAAACAAAAACTTTATGGTTATTTATTAATATCAACTATCATAAGAAAATCTGATTCAATAAATAAATTAAAAAAGAAACGCAAAATCTAAGAAAGTTAATTTGATGGCAACCTTGAAACATTTTTGCTGAAGACACTACCTAGGAGAGAATAGTTGAATTTCTTTAGCCCTTAATATCTTTTATGTGTGTTCAAATAATTTTTTATAAAATAATGCCTGTACGTAGTAAGACATTTTTTTTCTTTGAAAGCCATATGTGGAGTTTAATTTTTTCATGGCTTCAATAAATAAATAAATACAAACGTAATAGAAATGTTTTAAGTATCTGTTTCAAAAGTCAAAATGTCTATTCTCAGCAGCCAAAGCTTATACTTGCTCGTTTTAAGAAACCCTAAACTAATTTCTTGAAGGCGGAACTTCTGAAAAAAACAATAAATAATAATTTTTTAATTTAATTTAAGAGACAAAGCAAGAAACTTGAATAATAAAAAGTTTTTAATTTTTAATTCAAAAATTTATAATATTATGGATCAACGTGAATAGAAATTGAATCTTAGTCAGAACTTTTAATCAGTGTAGGAACAATTTTGCTGGCTTTCTCCAAATCCATTTTTACTTTCGTATTTTCATCAATATTCGGAATTGGTGACTTAAATCTGTTATGTTCGGTAACGTTTAAATTTTCACTCATTTCTCCGACATTTTTTCCATCATTAATATTTAAAAGAGCAATCACATTTGATTGGTTAGATGTGTAAGCTGCTTGTGCAGCTGAACTTAAATTGCGTTGTGCTTCTAGTAGCTTAAATACAGAAACTTCGTTTTCAAAACTTTTCTTTGTCGTGAAACTTTCATGATGTGCTTCCGAAGTAGCTGCAAAATCATGTCTAAACTTCTTCGGTTCATCATCACTTATTTCAGCTACATGCGATCTTTTGCACGGATTTTGCAAGTTTTGAGCTTTTTTATTGTTGCTTGTTTTATTCTCATTCCAGCACAATTCTGTTAAGTGACCTTTTCTATTGCAGGCTGTACAATAAAGATGTGTCATTCGCCATGCCCGATTTTTCGGTTTGAAAACTGAAGCTAAAGTTGTTTCCATGAAATTGTTATTTTTTTCGAAATTCCGACGTTCACACTCAGCGATGATAATTTTTACACCGTTCTCGAAATTCAAGTCTTCTTCTTTCTTTGAATGATAAGTCAAGATACTTGTTGCTAAATTTTCTGGAACAGATCTTAACAAACACGCGACTTTTACATGCTCTGGAAGCTGAGAACCCATCAAAGTTAATATGTGAAATTTCGATCGAATATCATCAATGTGATTTCTTAATTCCCTCAAACTTGAACCAGAAGAAATCGGCTTGAATGCTTCGTAAACTAATTTCACTTTTGTAATAGCAGCACCATGGAAGAACTTCTCACGTAAGATTCTAAGTAGTTGTATTCCATTGTTTTCTTTCAATAGCGGCGCGACACTTGCGAGCACGTTTTGAGATATTGAATACACAATTTTTCGAAGTGACTTCTTTGCGATTTCTAGTTCAGCGTTGCTATAATTCTTTTTATCGATGTCTACCCATAAATCCAAATCTGTAAGCACAGCTTCTATTTGGAGACTCCATGGGTAATAGTTTTCTTCTCCAGTTAATTTTTCAATATCATTAGTATTGAGGTCGGCAGACATGATCGAAGGTAACTTTGCAAAAAAAATTCTGATGCTTGACAGGTTTCAATTTTGCTTGTGGATTTTTATTTGGTTAACTTCTGTGTGAAATAATATTTTCAATAATTAATTAACATCGTTCCTTATATCTCTAGAACTGAGAATTTAAGAGAAGAAAAAATTAATTTAATAAAGTTCCATTTCAAAGAAAAGCTCTAAATGAAACTTATTTTTAGATGAACAAATGTTTTTATACTTTTTTCGTAAGATTGTATGCGGTTGAAGAATAAAGTTTATCAGCAAGTAACTTTCTATGTGTGATAATTTAAATACACGAATGTGCATACATATGCAGGCAGCACGACTTGTTCCAACAGATCTCACACCGTTCTGTGTTCGCCATTCGTTTCACTTATTATTACCTATTATTAAAGTGGAAGGCGGAGTTTCTCATTATTATTTTCGGCTTTGTATTGATAATACAATTGTAAATTCCCACTATGAGTATTTGAGACTGTTTATCATCCCTTATACTTTGTAAGTTCTTCATTATCTGATCATTACGAAGTGCTTGAAGAATAAATGCGATAAACTATTTGTTGTCAGGACTATAAGTGAGTAATGTCAGTAGAAAAGTTCTGTTTTAGTTTTGAAGCTTCTTTATTCAACTTAACTTTGGTGGCTGATGAGACAATTCAGAATTGCAGTAAACTCTTTTTGCTTTACGACGCAAGATCATCAAAATTAGTCCATTGCGACAGCGTGGAAACATTAACTTCTCTTCAATGCTCAAATGTCTTGCTTAAATAATATTTTAATGATTTTTTTTTATACTTTCTCATTGATTGTGATTTGTATCATGATTTTTGATTAAATTATCAGTTCCCCACGCGATCATTTATTAGACTTTAATACATCGCCTTGTAGTGCGGTATATTAATGAACATCATGTCTGTCACAGGAGAAACTTACTGGAAACTCTGAACTTGAATAAAACTTTTATTCCAATGCCAGCGGTTGATCCGAGAATGTGATTAACATCTTGCAGATGAAAAATTTCCAATCATAATCCAATATATGATTAATTATATAATTCTTGTGTTTTCAGGTCACTCACAGTTCGTTGTGGCAGCTGCACTAAAATGAAAATTGCACCTGCATCATCAAATGTTAGCAAATGTTTTCATTTTTGAAAAAATGCTTGTCAGAACATCGATAAATTTCATTATTTGTTAAGAATACTGCTTACAACTACTTATTCGAAGGTAAAACAAATAACGAAATAAAAATGTTTAATAAATAAATGTCTAATAGTAGAATGTTCATATTCAGATATTTTTAATTTGCTAAAAGAACAACAGAATGTTTACTTCCATGATGTTTCAATAAACGGAGTATTTTATCAGCATTATCAACGTACGTGCCAAGGTTGGAAATTTTTTTTAGTCTGTATGGTTTTTGTAGAATCTCGAATGATGACTCTTCGTGTATCAACAAATACGCAATTTCCAACCAGACATTCTTACACAATTATATAAACCAGTAAGCAATATAGGTGACACTTAAAAATATCTGTTAAATGTTATCATAAGTCGTACGGCAACTTTGTGAAAAATAAACTCATTAATAATGTAAACCTTATGATGAATTTAGGTTTTTTATAAATGTTGAAAGGAAATGAAAAAGACGCGTTTTCTGACTTTGATCCGCTTCTTCTATTATCAGCTTATTATTTCTTTTTATAAGCCACGAACCCTAAACATATTCATCAAATCTTTCTCCCTAACTTCCGTTTATTGTTGATCAAACTGTATGGTTTGAAATATTTTAATATTGTCAATGGAAACTGATAAAAATTGAAAAACAACTTTTTGATATGAAATAAAATATTATCCTTGCAGATCTAATATAGAGTTCATCAATAATTTATTAATTTCCAAATCTGTTCAAAACGCAGTTTACAAGACTCAAATTTTATGTATCTACCATCTTATATTTGATTGATTTCGAGAACAAACTTATCTAATAAATTCAGTAATTTAAAAGTTTTTCGTCAAAAATCAAATAGTTTCTTTTTGTATTTGTTCAATTATAAAATTTATCTACTCACTTATTGTGTAACGAAAGCACGAATACGTGTAGAGGGATGAGTTGAAAAAACCAACACTTTTCAGAACATTAATATTATTAAATGAAACAACACAAAGAAAATATCTTTTTAGTATTTTCTGAGTATTTTTATCTACATAATGTGGGAATGAATCCATTTAATAAAATATTATTTGAACATGTCGGTTGTATGAAACTGAACTTTTTATAATTTTACGAGATTTCTTTTGAGTTCGACTCACCTTGCAAGACTGACAAAAGAAAGATTACTAAACTAAAAGTAATTTCATCTCCCTTTGTTATGAAAGCTGAGAAAAAATTTCTTAAAAGTTTCATGACCTTAGTCAACAAAAAGCCATTCAATATTTTACTTTTATCTTCTTTCACTTAAATCAAAATTTTAAAATAGTTTTGTAAGCAGAAATGCAAAATTAATTTTTCCATCAACCTTAATATTTATATTTCTATCCCCCTAAAATATTAAAATTCAAATTTTCAAAGCTCTCTCAAAGTTACTTATATACAAGAAAGCTTTCAAATACGACGTAAGTTCTTTCAAATTAGAATAAAAGAAAAGAAAATAATGGACACGAAAATAAATGTAAAAGAAATGTTCAGATTAGGAACATGAAAAAGAACTTATGAAAGATTTATTGAGAATGTTAAGCATAATTCTGATGATACAAGCTTCAGTAGCGTGGCATGTATTTGATTCAATCTACATTCTCTCTTTCTATTCTTTCACTTTCTAGTTATCAAACTAATAACTTTTATGAAAATTAATAATGGACTTATCTAATAGAAAGTAAAGAAAAATTGCATCAACTTTTATGTTCAAATCTTGAGTTATTCCGTCCTTAGAAACTTCACTTCATAATCACAGCAAAAACGATTTCTTAATTATCTCAAGAATAGTGACTAATGCAATATTTGTGATTTTATATTACAAAAATTACTTCCTATAACGAAATACTTTCAGGAAAAACAGTGGAAAAAATAGATTGAAATGAATTTTCATTAAAATTTAAGAAATGTCCTTCATACAGGAAAAAATTTAAAAGTGCGATTTAATTAAAAATGCTGGCATGTTAGTCGAAGGTTTTAAATGCATTTAATCAGAAACTTGATTGTTTAATGTTTATAGACGAGCATAAAAAGCTACAGCTTCTCACCTTCTATCAGCTACGACGGCTACTAGTGAACTAAATTTCAATCGCGTGCACCATCCTAGTTTGTTATTTCTTAATATTCTACTTTACTCCAATATCACATTTCGTAAGTTCAATGAACCTCAATGAAAATCACTTCAAATTGGATATCTCATTTCGAAGTCACGTCTTAAAATGCAATAATTTATGTTCAACTTATTTGCTGCTTGACACAGTGCATCCAACTGAACTACACTCGATCTTGCTGCTTTATTTCTTATTTGTTCCAGTTCAATCAACTTAAAGTCAACAAACACCAAGTGCTATGTCGCAATTTTCATACGCACGTGCACTGGCGTCATACATCTGGAATCGATTTCCGATTTTACGACTATGAAATTCTTGAAGCATAATTTGTTCCACTTTATTTCGATTAAAGTTTTGTGCAAAGAGATTTTCCAAGACATGGCTACATATCTCGAAGTTTCCAGCAGTTAATTGAAATGTTTATGGAAGCAGATGAATCCTAAAATGAGAAAGATTTCATTAATAAAAATTAAATCGAGTTAAATTTTATCAAGCCCACTGACCCTCATGATGGTCGAAAGCACGAAAGCTACATAAATGTTGACAGACACTTCTGCAGAAAACTCCCAAAAAAGATTATTTATGAACATCGAACGCCTTTGGTAATGAATTGAAATCATATTCAAATTTAAGCCACTGTTTCCAATGAATGATGATCCAAATGACGTGGACATGTAAACACCCTGCAGTTTTTTAATTAAGCAACCAATTATTTTATAACCAGAAAAAGATTAACCTTACATTCAGAAACCTTCCTTGGATGATTAAAAATCTGTGCAGAAGCTTCACTAACTTTGGCAATAATATTCTTGCATTGAAGAATATTTACACTTGTTGCATCAGTGACCTAAAAAATATTATCACGGCACATGTAACAACCTGGGAATCTCAAGATCCACAATTCCAGCTTTAATAGAAGATCGCTACTCATTCAATCCATCTTCATCTACATTCAAAATAATTCGTCTTGCGAAAAATCAGAATTTTTAATAAAAAGAAAAAATAAATGCTCCGAAGCATAAATTATTTAATTTCACTTCCGATCAGTTTGACACACGACACGGAACTAAATTTACTGAGGGAGGAGAATTATAATGTCGCACATGAGGTGTCGCTGCTGTCAAACTTCCCATAAGAATTCAAATAAATTGGCGGAAAAATAATTGATAATAAAAATTTATCCTAAAAGAATCTCCTTTATTTTACAAATATATCAACATCACAATGTTATGTAGCAAAAATTAAAATTGTGGAATTAAAATTATCGCTTAAAACCCTTAAAATTTTGGAATATAAAGCAACAAACTATGATTATAGTCAATTTTCAATGAACGGAAATGAATTTTAAAATAAAGGGTAGCAAAAGCATAAATTTACTGAATTGTCGAAAAGAACATATAAGTTGTGGTATTTTTTTTATCATCCGAGGTAATTTTCTCTCTTTCGTCAATTATTCCAACTTTCCTTTTTCTCAATTAAAAAAATTCTTGTTTTTTATAGCAAAAAAAGTTGTGATCGTAACAAGTTCAGATGTTAGTGTAGTGCCATCTGGTGTTCGACCCATTAAACTTTTCTTCAAGCATATTTTAACTTTTTTTTTACAAATCTGTAAATGGAAGTGTAAAAAGCAGGCAAACTTATAATTAAACATGAATTATCCGGAAATGCAATGTTGAAAAATTTTAAATTATTGAATTAAGTACCACATGAAAACTTTCTCGGCCTCTAACGTAACCATGTTCTTGTTTTGAAAGCTCCAAAAAGCTTCAAAATATGCAAGAGCTTTTAAAGGCTTCAAAATTAGCAAAAAAATTTAAAAGTTTCAGAAAGTCCAAAAGCTTTTTTTAATTTTCTCTTCCCTCAAAACATATTTTTCTATCTATCTTTTTTCTATCTACTTTTCTATCTTTTTATACAAGAATTGATGAAGAAATATGAAAAATTTTTGGATTATCGGTTTTTTAAATTTATTAAAAGTTGAAAAGTGTCACAAATAAGTATTTAAAATTATTATCGTCCTTGGAAGTTTTCAAACCAGGATAACAAGCGATCAAAATTTCTTTCTTGGAATTCAAAGTTTCGTTGCATGTATCCTCTGAAGTATTCAACATCAAACACAGAATCTTCTGGTAAGAATCGAACGAGATCAAAGATCTGAAATATTACACAAAATTTTAATGTTTCTTTTTGTTAAAAGATGAAATTGCAAAAAATTACTCTTTCAGCTTGTTCTTGTGTATTTGTGAATATAGAAAGCTGTCTTATTATGCTGACCAAGTTGAAGCCTCTGCATAAAAATAAAAAGATATTAATTTCATAATTTGAAAATAAAGAAAATATTCATCATACAGCGCATTCATTTCTTCATAGTTTGTTAAAATAAAATCAATTGTCATGTTATACGATACTTCATGCTCTCCAGCAAACCTTTCGAGTAAAACTTGTCTTTCAGGGAATCGTAAATTACTCGTTATGTCAATGATTTGATTTAAAAGGAATCCTAATAATTGTCTATCTTGACTGCACAAAAGATCAAACATATCATTGATTCGTTCAACCTCATTTTGTAAGAGAACTTCGTTATAAAAGTGCATCCAAACTGTTACGTTTGCTGACATGAATCCATTGCAACGGAAAGTAAATTCAAAATCCGTTGCTCCGACAGTCATCACATCAATTAAAGTGTTTAATGAATCTTCTAAACATCTTTCAACACCTGACAAACAACTCCAATAATTGATAACATCAATTGCCTTTCTATCAGTTATTTCTGTTTGTCTGTAAACAGGAGCCATTACGTTTTGAAAGAAGTTCAAGAACATTGAATGAATGATTGTGCCTCGTTTAAATATTTCCATAGTAAAAAATCCTGGTTCCGCTCGAATCCAAACATGGGGATTCTGTTCCATTGACAAATATCTCATCAAATCTAACATTGGAACGGGGCTCAAATTATATCCATTGGAAATAACTCTGTTCAAATCAGCAAACAAAGTACCACGATTTAAGAAAGGAATGACTTCGTGATCAATTAATAAAGCGTCTGTAATCATTCTCCACATCGTTTCATCATAGCCTGTTATGTAATATCCTGTGTCTCGAAGGTTGAATATTACCCAATCATCTTGATTCCATGTTTTACTAGCATTTTCTCTTGAAAGCTCGACATTTCTTGTTGTCATCCATAAATCTGCTGTTGTGTCATCGAAATTGGGATTGCTAGCAGTAGCGTAGTTTATGGGAATGTTAAACAATTCTCTATGGAACGTCAGAAAACCTTCTTGTGTCAGTAAAACGCCTTGATCTGAGTGACTAACAATCAATATGGGATATCCACGAATTTCAAACCATGGTCTCATCATTGCAGCAACATCGAGAGAATCATTTGGAAAGTCTTCATCAAAAGCTCTTTGCAATCCAACATAAAGATCTTCTGGTGATGCTGAATCAAACTGCATATCATTTAAATAGTTTGAAACGCCTTTTGTCCACGTTGATTCTGTTAAAGTCTCTAGAAACATTCTAAGAACAATCGCACCTTTGAAGTATGTGTTGAAATCAAATTTATTAATGACATCTTGAGGTGCTTCAACATATTCGTTTAGCGGAGGAACTAATTCAAAGATATCAACCATCATTGCGTAATCAAGATAATCGATAAGAAATTGTTCCCACTGCCGCTTCTCGGGAAACACGATATCATTAAGAACATTTTCATAAAGTGTTGCAAATCCTTCGTTCAACCTGATATAAATTTTTATTTGAAATATTTTCATAAATTTTATATCATTCAAGTACTTACCAAAGATACGACCAGGAAATTGGTGATACCAAATTAGCGAAGAATATGTGCTGATAAAAACAAAAAAGAATTCATAAAACGCTTCAAAAAAAAATCAAAAGTCTTACCGAATATTCGTGAGCAATCCGAATTTCTCGAATGTGTTGATCAAATGAATCATTTGTCAATTGAAGAAGAATTGGTTCACGATATGAAAGTAAACCCCAATTGTTTGCACCGTCACTAGAAAATTCAGGCATTGCTATTTGATCACTCTTGGGAAATGAAAATGGGATATTGAATAGATTTTCCATTTCTCTTAACATTCTTTCCCCTAATTCAAGTCCATTTTGAGCTTGTCCTTGTGCAATAGCATCAGGACGGGCGAACACATGCATTGGTAAGACAGCATTTCCATTACCAACAAATCCAAAGTTCGAGACAACAAACGAAAGAAGGAAAGTTGGAATAACTGGAGTTGTTCTAAAAATTGTTGTCATGTAGTCACCAGCGATAATGTCCATTGCAATGGGCATATTGGATGTAGCAATATAGGAACGATGATGGTAAATTGATAAGTCGATAGTTGTACGATATCTTATTTCGTCGTAACATGGAAATGCACGACGTGCAAAGATCGGTTGGAATTGCGTAGCTGCAAGCCAAAACATTTCATTTCTCTCTTCATCAAAATAATATGAACGGAAGAAACCACGATCCATAAAGAGTCCTAATATTCCCAAGTAAGTTATTTCCACAGTGAGTTCTTGACCCGTGGCTAATTCATCACCAAGATGGATTATTAAGAACTCAGTATTACTTTCATAAACATAGTCGACACTTGATGGAATTTGACTTCCATCTGGATTTAATAAAAATATTCTTTGAATTAACATTTGACCAGCATGAAGTGTTATAGTGTTTGAAGCCTCTAAAACTCTGATATCGATTCTAACAATTCCAGCAAATGTAAAGTCTGCTCGATGAATCTCAGTACTTAGGCGAATGTTGTAATGTAGTGGAATTGTATTATTAGGTAATCGATAACTATTCTGAAAATTAACATTCGATTCTGATCTCAACTGGTTTTCATATTTCTCATTTAAAACTTTTGTGGGATCTTTTTGTGTCAGTGCCATTTCTTTTAACATTTGTTGTGCTTTGAAGTTGTCTCGAATTTCATCATCCAACAAAGAATATGAGTGGACATTTATAATAACTGTAAACAGCAAATATAACTTTAACAAATTCAACATTTTACTTTTGATTTAGCAGACAAAATTTTAAAACTTTTTATGTTTCGAAAATAAAACAGCAACTGACTTGTTTGCGTTCAACTTTTTGCCGAAAAGAAGTCTTATCCAAAACTGATAATTTGCTCTTGAAGTTTCAAGTATCCTGATTATACTTAGATAATTTATTTCTTCAAGTGCTAATTGTAATGAAACTCAAGAGATTTTCTTTGTGATATCAATGATAAGAGTCTTAATGGAATTGGAGTCAAAGTTATGTAAAATGTGTGTCGAGGATGTAAAATCACAACTTTAATTTAAATCACAGCTTTTTAATTTTTCTTTAATACAATGTAAGTAGATATACGTCAAATATTTTGTAAATTGTAAAATAACGTTTTTAGTATATTTGTTATTGAGCATTAAATATTTACTTGGTTTAAATTTCCGTAAACATTTTTAGAAGGGAAATTTTAGAAGCAAAATAAAATATTTTTTAAGAGTTGTATGATATGTAGAAAACTTTATACGCTTAGACACAAGCTTACACATATGAATAAAAATTGAAGTAAATAACTGAACGATCTGTTTTTAATTTTACTCTTACATAGTTACTTTGTCCTTGCTGCAGAATTATTTACAGATGTCAAAAATAAAAAATTGCTCAATGTTTTTGCGTCATGTTAATTCAAGAACGTGCGTTGTTCAATGATTATACAAGTGTTATTCAATATTAACTAAGAATTCATAAACTATCATAAATTAAAACGACGTATTCTTACTCTTTATCAAACTAGCTCAAACTATTGAAAATGATTTATCGAAAGGATATTTTATTTAGAAGAAAGATATTTTAAAAGTACATTGGAACATGATTTTATTTAATTTTTCATGTGAACATTTCAAGATTCATAATATAAAATTTTTATTTAAAAATTTTCCACGTCGACATTTTAACAGAATCGACTGTTCTTCTTGCACATTTCAATCAGCCATTTAGCGTATAATGTGTTAGTTGGGGAAAGATTTTTCCAGTAAATTGAATTTGTTTCCAACAAGTTAATCTGTGAAAGATTTTTAACGAAATCAGACTATTGTAAAGATTAAGTCTAAATAAAAAACTTACATTGGGAGGTGGCACAACACGTCTGAACTCGCCCATGTTCATGTGTTCCCAGAAAGCCAATTTCAAGTCATATTTAAAGCTGTCCGACATGCAATTCAAACAAAGATCACATTGACTGGAGGCACAAGTTTCGTTGCATGGTCTGTTCAAACATATATCAGGTGTTACACTGATGCTGTGATCATTCAAAACGAAACGAGATTCATCCTCTGTGAATTGTCCCACACTCTTGTCACTGATAGTCGTTCCCATACCAACAAGATTGAGAAAATTATAAACGACATTTTCATAAATTATTTTTTGACCTCTCCTTTTTGGATATGCTTCCAGATTTGGACTCATGTTGACTTCCATCAAGTGAAGTTTAAGTTTCGCATCGAGCATAAAATCAAATCGAACGAGTTCAAAAAAATGATATTTCCCGTTTGCTGCATTTAGTTCTTCAACTTTTTTCAACATTTTGGGTGCTTTTTGTAGGACTATCGTACTTATGGCATCTTCAATCTGATCATCAATGATTTTTGGATTTATTCCCTGTTTCATGAAATGTAATTGAATTGGTTCTTTTTCAAGATACCCATGATCAGTGATTTTTTTTATGAACGGAAATCTTAATCCAGGAATATAATTATCAGTGATGACATACGTGTCAGGATCATCAAAGTTGTTTGGGTTGTAGGGCTTCTCACAGAATCTCAAATTGTAAGTTTTATCGTAGTAATAAACCCGCAATGGATCGATAGAAGATATTCCAGCATACATATTTAAGTCGAATTTGTGGCCATTGATAAGATAAGGATCTTCAACAAATACTTGGGCAAAAAACTCTTCGCGAATATTGTTGGATCTTGTGAAATTCATTTCTTCTACTGTCACTATTGACACACCACGATTTGCTTTGTTTTTCCGAACGAATCTTACATCTGGATGGTCCTTGGCATAACGTTGTATGGATAATTTATCTTCGAAACCTTTTGGTACATATTTTGAATCTGTATAAGTGGCAAGATTTGACTTTAAAGTCAGAAAAGGCATTCCAGGAATGTGATTATGTCTCTGATGATCCTTCCAGTTTGAAAAATTTAAGTTCAAAGGCGAAATGCCATGATAGCTCCAAATGAAATCCCAATCATAATGAGGAGCATGTGGGTGCAATGGTACTTCTTGATAGCCTAACTTTTCTATAACATTTCTGATTGATTCAAACCGTTTTGTGTTGTTATCTGTTTTAAAAAGGCAAAATTTCAGTTGTTTTCTTGAATTTTCTTCAGTATTTGGAAAACTCTGATTTGAAATCGACAAAAAATCATGACTTTCTTGCATCTTAGAAAGTGCATTTGTGTTCTCAATTATTTTTTCAATTATTGACTTGTTAAGTAAAATATTCGTGATGAATATTGAAATGATTGAAAAGCCTGCAAAAATTATGGATTTAGAATCCATCACTGAGCTCTTAGAAAACGTTTTTATTTTTCAATTGCTAAATTATAACTGAACAGAATTAAACTGAAGTTGCTAAGGTGTCTATTTTTTGACTTTAATATTGAAAACGGAAAATGTAGTGTTATGTCTCGCACGTACTCTAAGCACNTTGATTTAAAAAGTTTTCCACGTCGACATTTTAACAGAATCGACTGTTCTTCTTGCACATTTCAATCAGCCATTTAGCGTATAATGTGTTAGTTGGGGAAAGATTTTTCCAGTAAATTGAATTTGTTTCCAACAAGTTAATCTGTGAAAGATTTTTAACGAAATCAGATTATTGTAAAGATTAAGTCTAAATAAAAAACTTACATTGGGAGGTGGCACAACACGTCTGAACTCGCCCATGTTCATGTGTTCCCAGAAAGCCAATTTCAAGTCATATTTAAAGCTGTCCGACATGCAATTCAAGCAAAGATCACATTGAGTGGAATCGCAAGTTTCGTTGCATGGTCTGTTCAAACATATATCAGGTGTTACACTGATGCTGTGATCATTCAAAACGAAACGAGATTCATCCTCTGTGAATTGTCCCACATTCTTGTCACTGATAGTCGTTCCCATACCAACAAGATTGAGAAAATTATAAACGACATTTTCATAAATTATTTTTTGACCTCTCCTTTTTGGATATGCTTCCAGATTTGGACTCATGTTGACTTCCATCAAGTGAAGTTTAAGTTTCGCATCGAGCATAAAATCAAATCGAACGAGTTCAAAAAAATGATATTTCCCGTTTGCTGCATTTAGTTCTTCAACTTTTTTCAACATTTTGGGTGCTTTTTGTAGGACTATCGTACTTATGGCATCTTCAATCTGATCATCAATGATTTTTGGATTTATTCCCTGTTTCATGAAATGTAATTGAATTGGTTCTTTTTCAAGATACCCATGATCAGTGATTTTTTTTATGAACGGAAATCTTAATCCAGGAATATAATTATCAGTGATGACATACGTGTCAGGATCATCAAAGTTGTTTGGGTTGTAGGGCTTCTCACAGAATCTCAAATTGTAAGTTTTATCGTAGTAATAAACCCGCAATGGATCAATAGAAGAAATTCCAGCATACATATTTAAGTCGAATTTGTGGCCATTGATAAGATAAGGATCTTCAACAAATACTTGGGCAAAAGAGTCATCAAAATATTTGCCCGAACTCGTGAAATTCATTTCTTTTATTGTCACTATTGACACACCTCGATTTGCTTTGTTTTTCCGAACAAATTTTGCATCTGGATGTTCCTTGGCATAACGTTGCATGGATAATTCATTTTCAAATCCTTTTGGTACATATTTTGAATCTGTATTAGTTGCAAGATTCGACTTTTGAATAATAAATGAGATTCCAGGAATGTGATTAATCTTCTGATGATCCTTTAAGTTTGAATAATTTAATTTTAATCTAGGCAGACCTGGGAAGCTCCAAATGAAATCCCAATCATAATGTAGGTCATGTGGATGTAATGGCACTTCTTGATAGCCTAACTTTTCTATAACATGTCTGATTGATTCAAAGCGTCTTGTGTTGTTGTCTATTTTAAAAAGACAAAATTTCGGTTGTTTTCTTGAATTTTCTTCAGTATTTGGAAAACTTTGATTTGAAGTCGACAAAAAATCGTGACTTTCTTGCATCTTAGAAAGTGCATTTGTGTTCTCAATTATTTTTTCAATTATTGACTTGTTAAGTAAAATATTCGTGATGAATATTGAAATGATTGAAAAGCCTGCAAAAATTATGGATTTAGAATCCATTACTGAGCTCTTAGAAAACGTTTTTATTACTCAATTGCTAAATTATAACTGAACAGAATTAAACTGAAGTTGCTAAGGTGTCTATTTTTTGACTTTAATATTGAAAACGGAAAATGTAGTGTTATGTCTCGCACGTACTCTAAGCACAAGAATAAAACATCCTATAACTCACACGCACAACATTCCGCATCATTCACACTACCACAAACTTAATTCACAACTTTTTTCACTTACTTTGAAATGATACAACAAATATTCACCACATGATTGTTAATAAAAAGAATATTATAACGAGTCAGAATATTTATTAATTAAGGTAATATATTTATTGTTTATAAAATGTTTATTATTTCAAAGCTTTTTAATTTTTTTTAATAAGATTGAAATATGCGTGAAATAGTTTGTGAATGATAAAATAANATATGCATTTGAAGTAACAACGTTAGGTTGATATGTTAGGGTTCAATTGATAAAACGTTAATTTTCGCTGATTTCTCATGGAAATGCCTATCGAATTGCCAACGGAAAAGCATCACAAAGCAAACTTATGTCGCCGACGTGTAGCGTGTGTGCTACTCGGGACTTAATCTTTCTTAATGACTTATTTACAAACGTCAAAAATAAAAAATTGCTCAATGTTTTTGCGTCATCTTAATTCAATAACATGAGTAATTCAATGATAATAGAAGTATTATTCAATATTGACAGACAATTTATTAACTGTCATAAATTAAAACGACGTATTCTTACTCTTTATCAAACGTGTCTCTTAACGAAACTTGTTCAAACTATTGAAAATGATTTATCGAAAGGATATTTTATTTAGAAGAAAGATATTTTAAAAGTACATTGGAACATGATTTTATTTAATTTTTCATGTGAACATTTCAAGATTCATAATATAAAATTTTTATTGAAAAGTTTTCCACGTCGACATTTTAACAGAATCGACTGTTCTTCTTGCACATTTCAATCAGCCATTTAGCGTATAATGTGTTAGTTGGGGAAAGATTTTTCCAGTAAATTGAATTTGTTTCCAACAAGTTAATCTGTGAAAGATTTTTAACGAAATCAGATTATTGTAAAGATTAAGTCTAAATAAAAAACTTACATTGGGAGGTGGCACAACACGTCTGAACTCGCCCATGTTCATGTGTTCCCAGAAAGCCAATTTCAAGTCATATTTAAAGCTGTCCGACATGCAATTCAAACAAAGATCACATTGAGTGGAATCACAAGTTTCGTTGCATGGTCTGTTCAAACATATATCAGGTGTTACACTGATGCTGTGATCATTCAAAACGAAACGAGATTCATCCTCTGTGAATTGTCCCACACTCTTGTCACTGATAGTCGTTCCCATACCAACAAGATTGAGAAAATTATAAACGACATTTTCATAAATTATTTTTTGACCTCTCCTTTTTGGATATGCTTCCAGATTTGGACTCATGTTGACTTCCATCAAGTGAAGTTTAAGTTTCGCATCGAGCATAAAATCAAATCGAACGAGTTCAAAAAAATGATATTTCCCGTTTGCTGCATTTAGTTCTTCAACTTTTTTCAACATTTTGGGTGCTTTTTGTAGGACTATCGTACTTATGGCATCTTCAATCTGATCATCAATGATTTTTGGATTTATTCCCTGTTTCATGAAATGTAATTGAATTGGTTCTTTTTCAAGATACCCATGATCAGTGATTTTTTTTATGAACGGAAATCTTAATCCAGGAATATAATTATCAGTGATGACATACGTGTCAGGATCATCAAAGTTGTTTGGGTTGTAGGGCTTCTCACAGAATCTCAAATTGTAAGTTTTATCGTAGTAATAAACCCGCAATGGATCAATAGAAGAAATTCCAGCATACATATTTAAGTCGAATTTGTGGCCATTGATAAGATAAGGATCTTCAACAAATACTTGGGCAAAAAACTCTTCGCGAATATTGTTGGATCTTGTGAAATTCATTTCTTCTACTGTCACTATTGACACACCACGATTTGCTTTGTTTTTCCGAACGAATCTTACATCTGGATGGTCCTTGGCATAACGTTGTATGGATAATTTATCTTCGAAACCTTTTGGTACATATTTTGAATCTGTATAAGTGGCAAGATTTGACTTTAAAGTCAGAAAAGGCATTCCAGGAATGTGATTATGTCTCTGATGATCCTTCCAGTTTGAAAAATTTAAGTTCAAAGGCGAAATGCCATGATAGCTCCAAATGAAATCCCAATCATAATGAGGAGCATGTGGGTGCAATGGTACTTCTTGATAGCCTAACTTTTCTATCACATGTCTGATTGATTCAAACCGTTTTGTGTTGTTATCTGTTTTAAAAAGGCAAAATTTCAGTTGTTTTCTTGAATTTTCTTCAGTATTTGGAAAACTCTGATTTGAAATCGACAAAAAATCGTGACTTTCTTGCATCTTAGAAAGTGCATTTGTGTTCTCAATTATTTTTTCAATTATTGACTTGTTAAGTAAAATATTCGTGATGAATATTGAAATGATTGAAAAGCCTGCAAAAATTATGGATTTAGAATCCATCACTGAGCTCTTAGAAAACGTTTTTATTTTTCAATTGCTAAATTATAACTGAACAGAATTAAACTGAAGTTGCTAAGGTGTCTATTTTTTGACTTTAATATTGAAAACGGAAAATGTAGTGTTATGTCTCGCACGTACTCTAAGCACAAGAATAAAACATCCTATAACTCACACGCACAACATTCCGCATCATTCACACTACCACAAACTTAATTCACAACTTTTTTCTCTTAAACTGAATTAATACAATAACTTATCACCATATGATTTTTAATAAATAGGATATTATAAGAAACCCACGTGATATTTAATAATTTATTTCAGGTAAATTACCTACCATTGACGACTTAAAATCTACCAAGCAAAAAAACAAAATGTCTAACGACAAAGATGGAGCGAGTGATGATGATATTCAACTTAACTTGACGCCTTATTGACGATAGTGAAGTCTCAGGCAGCAACTCTAAAAGCTCTCATGAATTCGTGTATGATCGCTATCGCGATACATATTACGTTTGAGAAATGGTTCTCAAAATATCTTTTCAAAGATGATGCGGAATGACTCGATGAGAAAACATATTTACACCAGCTTGGAACGCGTGGATATGAATTTTATCGTGATATTAAAAATCGTGAATAAAAAAAGTCGTTATTGCAAATCAGGCAATACTTATTATTTTTTAGTTCTCCCGAAAAGTGGAAAAATCAGAAACAACCTCAAACCAAGAAATTCTTGACTCAAGTGCATTTCAAAAACCAATTTCATCACCAGAAAGCACAAGAGATTTATTAAATGCACATTTCAAGATTGATTCAAATTCTGACAGCATGAATGAATTTTCAAAAATTGAAGTATTATGTACAATTAAAACGCAACAACGACATGATAAAGAAACTCAAATTAAGATTCAGTCTTAAAGAGACAATATTTCGCTCTTGATTTAGGTAATTGTCTGAAAATTCGGAAAAATTTGATGAAGATTATTTTACTTTTGTCGGGTGTATTTTACAAGCTAGTTAAAAGCATCGATTTTAAAATAATTACTGAAAGAGATTTCAGCAGATACTAAATTACGAACAAAAACTTTTAAATTTGCTAGAAATGCAGAAACTTACTGATGCAGGTGAAAGTTTTTCAGTAGATGATTTTCAATTTTACACCATAGTATCCAGGTATAACATTTGATTACATCATTTAAGTTCTGCTTTTTTCTCATTCTCAATGTAAAGTCAAACAACCAACACCTCACGGTACTCTGAAGGTACTTTTCGTTCGAAATGTTTTTATACTATTACACTTAAAGTCATTCATTCATTCTCATACTGTTCATGTTTGGGACGATCGAGCATAATTAAAGTTTCTTGATCGATTTAAGGTGAGAAAGAAGTAGAGTCTTTTACCGAATTCGGCCACTGTTCAATTGAGGCCACCCCTAATTGTGGTCTCCTTATTTATGAATTTTCAGCACCTCAAAATTATTTTGCAGCAAGAAAAAAAATATTGGTTGAAAGTTTTGGGAGCTGATATCATTTTAGGCTGCTTACTGGGCCTCTAAATGATTTCAATTTCCCAAAATAATTTATGTAATTTCATCATAAAAAATTACCTTTCAAAAACGCCATTTTTTCGTCTCGCTTCAAATTTTTAAGAGGCGAAAAATGGCATTACTTTAAGTTATTTTATTCATTAAAATTCACAAAAACATAGTGAATCATGTGCAGAAATGAATAGATGATGAAGAATTTCATAATAGTTCGTATTAAATGAACTATTAAAATATTTGCTCACACATTTTCGTGATCAAATAAGGCCTTACCATTTTTATATGGAGACGTGTTTGAAAATTTTTTCACCGTTAAATTTTCAAAACGTGAGCAATTCTTAGCATCATGCTAATTATTGAATTAAATTATCAGAAGTTCATTTTCAACATAAATTATAATCAATATAATGTGCTTTTGACATTACTTTTAAATTTCTTAGAATTTTTGATTTATTAACATAAAAAAAAAAATTTCTTAACGTATTTTCTCGATTCAAACACTGGCCTCAAACGATCAAGCAATGTGGCCTCAATTGATTATATATGGACGAATTAAGGACTTTAAGTTTTATTTTCGTGTGACTCAAGTATACGTCGCATATTTTTTCTCTAAAGACAAATTAACTCTNAGGTCCATGGATAGTCGGAAGGTCCATGGATAGTCGGAAGGTCTATGGATAGTCGGAAGGTCCATGGATAGTCGGAAGGTCCATGGATAGTCGGAAGGTCCATGGATAGTCGGAAGGTCCATGGATAGTCGGAAGGTCCATGGACAGTCGGAAGGTCCATGGACAGTCGGAAGGTCCATGGACAGTCGGAAGGTCCATGGACAGTCGGAAGGTCCATGGACAGTCGGAAGGTTCACCATATGTACCTATATGGACGAATTAAGGACTTTAAGTTTTATTTTCGTGTGACTCAAGTATACGTCGCATATTTTTTCTCTAAAGACAAATTAACTCTTTAAAAGTTGATTGATCTTTCAAAACAGAAAAAAGTTAAAACATAAAAAAGTTATTGACTCTCAAAGTCAAGATTTCAAAAAACTGGCTGTTTGACGAATTTTTGCTCTACATAATTAAACATTCAAACATACAATTGTTACATTCAGGCACATTCATTTTCAAGGATCACAACTAAAATTCACTGTCAATCATAACTAATTTATTTAAAAACTCGAAAATTCATCAGTCTCCTACATTCACAAAACATAATTCATTTTAGGGTTTTTTTACACATAACTGTTCAGGATCATTGTTTGATAGGCGACTTCACTATCTTTTGTCATCCACCATTTCCGGCAGAACATTAACATAAATTTAAATTTAATAATTGATGATGTAATTATTTCTGAAACATTCGCACTTGTCCTTATCTTGTTACCTAATTGTTTATAAATTCTTTNCTCTAGCGCCCTCTGGGGTCACTTAATTGAAATATGACATATGAAAAAAAGTTGCAGAATGCATTAAGAAACAACTTTCTCAAACACACCTTGTACCTAAACCTTATAGTTTAAGCTGTAATTAAGCTCTTTCACTTTTTTCATATCTTACATCTATCATGTCATGTGTGAGACATGCTCAAAATCTTTAACGCAATATTTTTGTAAATGAAAACAATAGAACGTTATATATACCATTTTTATAACTTAAACAAACAAAAAGTTTGATCTTTTTTCAGAAATCTTGATTGTAGCTGCAATATTTACATTTTTTCTTAAAGTAGGAATATTTTCGTTGCTCTTGTGATGCTATTTGGAGGCTTAATTAAAACAAAAAATTCCTCTGAGCATGAAAATCTAAATATGTCACAATTTAGTACTTGGTCTTAAGTTACATTTTTAAAAATATTACCGCAGGTTGTTTAATAAGTTTCCGAAAAAATCAAACTTATTGATTTTTTCGTTGCTCCCGTGATGGTGAATTTATTAGTACTTTTATACAGGTCTTTCTTGAGCGCAATACAAAACAAATTGAAAAATTGTAAATGCCATCTTAAACTATGGTATGTTTACTAAAAAGTTGCATCAAAACATTTCCAGAAAGTCGTTGTTTTAATAGAAAATTAGAATGATGCAAAATATCACCTAAATTTCATTATGCATCATTTTTTCTGCATCGCTGAACTTTCATAACGAAAAAAATCGGCTTCAAGTGTTATTGAAAATAATCAATGGATACTTTTAGACACTTTGAAGTATCCTTTGTCAGTAAAAATTAACGAGAGTCACATAGAAATTAATTTAGAAATCTCCATTTTCAAATTTGTGAAATAAAAACCTCCATATAACTGTTCAGGATCATTGTTTGATAGGCGACTTCACTATCTTTTGTCATCCACCATTTCCGGCAGAACATTAACATAAATTTAAATTTAATAATTGATGATGTAATTATTTCTGAAACATTCGCACTTGTCCTTATCTTGTTACCTAATTGTTTATAAATTCTTTATTATTTCAAAGCTTTCTAAGTATTATTTAAGATGTAATATGCGTCTAATATTTTGTAAATAAATTCAATGAATTAATTAAATGCAAAATTTAAAATTAAATAAAAAGCATAATATTTCCAGTATGTATGTTATAGAGCATTAAACATTTACTTGACTTACATTTCCGTAAATAAATGAGTTGGAAATTTTAGAAGCTAAATAAAATATTTTTAAACTGCTTTTTTAAGTAGACAAACAATAATATTATGAGAACTGTAGACGCTTGTACGTGCTTATACGATAGAATAAAAATTAAGTAAATAACTACACGATCTGTTTTTTATTGTACTTTTAGTCTTTCTTGATGAGTTATTTGCTAATGCCAAAAATAAAAAAAAATGCTGATAGGTTTTTCGTTATATTTTCTTAAATTCATAACATGGGTTATTCAAATGGATAATAAAAACGTGTCAATAAAAATTGATCAAAAATCTAGAATAAAGATGTTATAAAAGTACATTAGAACAGGATTTCGTTTGATTTTTCATGTTAACATATCAAGATTTTTGATTTAAAAAGTTTTCCACGTCGACATTTTAACAGAATCGACTGTTCGTCTTGCACATTTCAATCAGCCATTTAGCGTATAATGTGTTAGTAGGGGAAAGATTTTTCCAATAAGTTGAATTTGTTTCCATCAAATTGATCTGTGAAAGATTTTTAACGAAATCAGATTATTGTAAAGATCAACTTTAAATAAAAACTCACATTGGGAGGTGGCACAACTCGTCTGAATTCGCCCATGTTCATGTGTTCCCAGAAAGCCAATTTCAAGTCATATTTAAAGCTGTCCGACATACAATTCAAGCAAAGATCACATTGAGTGGAATCGCAAGTTTCGTTGCATGGTCTGTTCAAACATATATCAGGTGTTACACTGATGCTGTGATCATTCAAAACGAAGCTAGATTCATCCTCTGTGAATTGTCCTACATTCTTGTCACTGACAGTCGTTCCAATTCCAACAAGATTGAGAAAATTGTAAACGAGATTTTCATAAATTGGTTTGTGTGCTCTCATTTTCACATGAGGCTGTAGATTTGGACTCATGTTGACTTCCATCAAGTAAAGTTTAAGTTTTGCGTCGAGAATAAAATCAAATCGAACAAGTTCAAAGAAATGATATTTCCCGTTTGCTGCTTTCTGAGGGACAATTTTCTCAACAATTTCTGGTGCCTTTTGTAAGACTATCGAACTTATGGCATCTTCAATCTGATCAACAATAATTTTCGGATTTATTCCCTGTTCAATGAAATATAAATGAAGCGCTTCTTTGGCAAGATAGCCATGATCGGTGTACTTTCTTATCGCCGGAAATTCTAAGCCGGGAATATAATTGTCACTAATGACATACGTGTCAAGATCATCAAAGTTGTTTGGGTTGTATGGCTTCTCACAGAATCTCAAATGATAAGTCTTTGCATAGTAATAAATCCGCAATGGATCGACAGAAGAAATTCCAACATAAATATTTAAGTCGAACTTGTGGCCATTGACAAGATAAGGATCTTCAACAAATACTTGAGCAAACAAATCGTCATAAAAATTGCCCGAACTCGTGAAATTCATTTTTTCTACTGTCACTATTGACACACCACGATTTGCTTTATTTTTCCGAACAAATTTTGCATCTGGATGTTCCTTGGCATAACGTTGCATGTGTAATTCATCTTCAAATCCTTTTGGTACATATTTTGAATCTGTATCAGTAGCAAGAATTGATTTTTGAATCAGAAATGAGATTCCAGGAATATGATTAATTTTTTGATGATCCTTTAATTTCGAATAATTTAATTTTAACACAGGTAGGCCTGGAAAGCTCCAAACTAAATCCCAATTATAATGTAGGTCATGTGCATACAATGGCACTTCTTGATAGCCTAACTTTTCTATAACATGTCTGATTGATTCGAAACGTTTTGTGTAATTATCTTTTGTGTAAAAACAAAATTTCAGTTGTTTTCTTGAATTTTCTTCAGCTTTGAGAAAGCTCTGATTTGAAGTCGCAAAATAATCGTGACTTTCTTGTATCTTAGAAGGTACATTTGAGTTCTCAGTTTTTTCAATTATTGACTTGTGAAGTAAAATATTCGTAATGTATATTGAAATGATTGAAAAGGCTGTAATAATTATGGACTTAGAATCCATTACTGAGCTCTTAAAATAAGTTTTTATCATTCACTCGCTCAAATATAACTGAACACAAGTTGTTAAAGCGTATATTGCTTTGACTTCTATATTGAAAACAGAAAGTTCTATATTTTTCATCTGCTTAAACAAACTCTTAATGAACTGCCTTATGATTACAGGGAATAGAAATGAATATTTGATACGAATACTGTAAGATACTGAAAAAATACCTAAAAAATAAACTTTATAACATTTGTAGATCGTCGTCTTTCGTATTAAAAATAAGAAAATTTCGCTTATCAACAAAAGTTAACAGCGTAACATAGCAGTCATGTTTTACTAGAGATTGCAGGTTTAATTACCGTTCTGTACGCAGAATATTGGATAAATTGATCTTTATTATTATTATCAATCAAGTTTTAAAATGAACTACATTTGAGAGTGATTGAAGTGACATTTTCTTGTGTGTATCAATATTGTGAGTCATGGAAAACTGTAAATAAGAAAATGTGCTTATAAATAACATTACTCAATAAGGAAAAAGTTGTAAATAAGACATCAAAGGTGTTCACGCGGTGATTTAATTAAATGATGTCCAATGATTAAGTTTTGAAAGATTGTTGTTGAGCGGAAATTTCAAATTGAATCACAATCAGCAGATATGTGCAAACTGATGATATCATCTATAAATTAAAATTTAAAATTGTTTTTTCTTTTGATTTCAAACTTATCTCCGGTTTACCATCATAACTAAAGAATAATCAAAGTCGAACAGTCCACATGTCAGTTTAACAGGTAAATTTTTCACTTGATTCCCAAAAGCTTGCAGTTGTAAAATTGAATAATCTTCCTTAAAGCTCAACTTTGAAATCGACGTTTGTAGACGCTTGCTTTCGGAACTTACTCGATTGCATGCGTATAACATGAACATGACGGTGTATTTTAAGAATATGCCGAAGCATAAACATTCCACCGCATAAGTTTTATTAACATCGTTGAAGTAAAATGCTTTGAATGCAACGAAATTCGAAAAGATCGAGACTAAGAAGTCAGTTGCAACAGATCCCAATGCCAACACTCCAAAGATTTTGTTAATTAGTTGCACACATTTGATGCAATCAAGATGAATTGATTTGAGACTTAAAATGATTGAAGAATTTTCCATATTGTTCGACATGATAATTTTAGACTTCACTTCCAGAAAAAAGTGTTTTCTGTTGAGAAACACAAACATTTACAATCTCCACGAATGACATTAAAATTTTATTAACTTACCTCAATGTTTCATTAATTAAACTAATTTGTAGAGAAAGTAAATAACTGAAAATCATCGTCAAACCCACTGAAAATGAATTTTTCATGAAGAGAATTGAATACATAATTGATGTGCGAGGAATTTTTTCAAATAACTTCTTCATCACTATAAAATGTGTTGTAATAAAAGTGACGATACTCATTATGAACACAATACACATGACTTTAAATCGCTTCCAATTCGGGTTGATATTCATTTTACTGAAAGTGTTTGTCATATTATCAAGTAGAGTTATAAGTTTCCATATGTCGTGTCGAAAGTATAAAGTTATCGTCATGGAGAAGAAAGAGGACAAAGTTCCACCTGCTGCCGCTACACACGTTCCCATTGCAGCTAATATTGAATCTTCAAATGAGGAGAATTGGTAATAAATGCCGAAATAACCCAATGCAATTATAAACAAGAAATTTAAAATAAAACAAATTTTATCAAATATCGTAACTTTAACTTTTCCATCAACAACTGAGAAAACAGCGAAACCAAAAAATTTACAGAAACTTCCCACTTTAATAGCGACTTCACAAATTGAAACTTTCGACATTTTTGAAGCTTTTTCGTAAACTGATTAATAATTTCATTTGCTTTGTTCTTATATATGAGTCCGATTAATTACAATAATGGAGACATAATTTGTGATTAATATTTGTTATCGATTCTACCGTGTTTTTAATTAACTTCATTTTAATTATTTTTCTTTTGAGAAAAGTTCACTCAACTTATCTATTAATTTCTTACAGCAAAATCTTAACAACAAATGTTCTTAGTTAATTATTTTTGCCAATGGTTTTACCATCATTGTTGATTTCTTTAAAGTGTAATCCCATCCCTTCCATGTAAACCAAATTATTCCCTGCTTTGCAGAATCATCAAAAGGATCTCGTAAATAGAGACCGTTCAAGCCTCTGCCACAAGATTTCCACCACCAGCCTCCCTGTAAATATTGATTACAAAAATGTTATTTCTGCTTTGTTCAATTTTCTTTAAATAATATTACTTTTAACATGCTTGCGCAATTCAATGAACTTCTATCATTATCACGATTGTATGTTGAAAATGGGCTGTTATTAGCACCATACGTTAAATCATTAAATGAGTCACCAGCATTTCCTTCATAGCCGTAAACTTCGAGCTTATAATAATCAGCTTCAGAATGAATTTTAAATCGAGAATATTCAGCGTATCTGTAAAAATCATAAATAATTTATAAGTTCATGAATGAATATGTTCATGGCAACCTTTTATTTCCCTCAAAATCCTCAAGCTCAATTCTCAGAGCGTATTCTTCATTATTAGTCAGCATAAAAATATTTTCATTTCCCATCCAGAATTCTTTGGCTGGATTTCCAAATCCCTTCTTGTAGTCCGCCCAATCACGATTAAAGTTTTCTTTTGGTTCGCCAAAATAATCACGTCTCTGAATTACCTACAAAAGATGTTAATAAATAAATTGAATAGACAAGATATATAATAACTTATAAACTAACAGTCCACCCGCCGTCCGCAATTTCTTGTTCACAAAACACTTTTAAAAACCAGAATGTTGTCCCATGTATCTGAAGATAATAAACACCTGATTGTCGCATTCCAATATTCATCAATTCAACACATGAAAATCCCTATAACAGAAATGTAAATAAGTTCTATGATGACATTTCTTAATTAACTTAAAAGATTATTTCACAACTCTTTTTTATTTTCAACTCACTTTGATGTCTTTATTACGCAATGAATCAGTGAAGAAGCTTGTATTCAACATTGACGGTTTATTTTTAATGTCTGGATATACGATTCGACTATTTTTCATTGATGAATTGGTTTTGTTGGTTGTCGCTATGATCATTATTCGTTTCATGTTTTCAAAATTCGAAACAATATCAGACATGGGCGAATTCTGCGGTTTCGTGCAATTTTTATCTTCGATCTTTTCTGTGCCTTTGTTTTTTATTTTGTCCATAACCATAGACAATACTTCATTTATCAAACCAGTTTGATTATTGTCTACTCGTTCTTTCTTTTGAATTTTAATATGTTTTGGAGGAATCTCTCGAGAAATGTTTTTATCTTCATCGAACACATATTGTAAATAATATTTAAGATGTTCCAATTTTTCATTGATTTCGGTGAGATCTTCGCGATGTTTTTCTTCTTCTGAACTTGCTACTGCTTCATGAATATTGCCTTGATTTAAATCATTATTGTGTACATTAATTTGCTTTATCACTTCGTCTTTGCACCGATTTTGATTTTGAATAATCTGATTTGAAACATTAATTTCATCTTTTGATAATTTCTCATAAATTGACATAAACTTTGCATCAAAAATTGGGATAAGCACGTCATTAATCTTGTTACTTAAAATTTCATTTATTCTTCCTTCCAACTCATTGATTCTTGTTGTAAATTTTCCAATATTTTCATCAATTTTTTTATTGATCTTATCCTCTATTGACCAAATAGTTGCCTCCAATCTTTTTGCTATTTCTTCAACCTTAAACTCATTGTCAGCTCTTGTTGTTCTACTTTGTGCAGTTCTTCGTTCTTTACCAATCGTTAAATTAATTAGAAAACCACATAACATTAGCATAAGGATAGAAATTGTATTCAACTTCATTATTTGTCATTTCTGAATGAATGAATGAATGAATGAAAACGAAAATCAACAACACTCCAAACACTTTGACATTAAAACAGATTCACGAAAAATAATTCTGTGTTTTGAGAAGTTCTAAACTCTGAGACTTCTTATTTCGTACTAACGAAAATGAAGATGATGTCTCCAATTAATATTCAAATGAAAAGGAATTTGGTGAGTTTAAGGTGAAGGCTAAGAATGGTAAGCATTGACTTCTTGGGATTCCCTTTGGCATATTAAATTTTTAGGATGATCTTCCAGTTTCTGGAAAAATTTCTTTTCCTTTTATGTGTGAATTAATTTTATCTAGTTGTTATTATAATAAAAAGAAGCTGAATACTGCTCTGCTTCACTGACAGGTAGTCTTGCCCATTTGATTATTTTGATGTTTTTTATGTGTTTGCTATTTAGTTGATTCATTAGAAGATTTAGTGACAATAACTCAATCTTAACGTAGTAGAACCAGTTTTTCAATGATCAGATTAATGTTTTATTATTATTAATACATTTGAAAGTGTTTAGTTAATTTGAATAGCTTTACAAATTATTTAATGAAAATAGATTTGTTAACACGTAAAACAATTATTAGGATCATAATTTTGCTTTTACAAATAAAAGCTAACAAAAGATAATTGAAAATATGTGTTGTTAACTTTTATTAGTGAGATTAGGCAGATTTTGAAAAACAATCAATTAAACAGCTCAACTTTAGAGCCTACAAAAATATTTTTTATTGCGCTAGATTACAAGTTTTTTTATATTGACCCTATCATCATTGCTAAATATTTGATATTCGGGCGTGTTAATTAATTTATGAAAGAATGGTCGGTGATTTGTAGATTTGACACCAATATTTATAAGCGTGATCTTCTCGAATGTTTAAATAACCATCATTGTGAAGAGTCAAACTTTTTTAAGGTTGTAGATAAGTTTCGAGGATTTGTGAAAACATTTGTTCAAGCAATTGTTCCGATAAAATTTTCGCACTGTATACCCTGGCAGGTATCATTAAAAAAACGTGGTTATTTCATCCTTTTGATTATATTGTAATTTCTTCTATTTATAAAAAATGTGAAAAAAAATTCTGTACTTCATGCATATGATACTTTGCACCTCCCATACGATTTGAATCTTGATGTGATTGACAAAATTTGATAAGAAATATTTTATAATTTTGAGAATACAGCTTTATTGCATAAAAAAGATAAATTTTCAATTGTTTTTTCGTTACGAAAATATGAAAAACGTGTCGGCGATTGCAAATTGAAAATAAACAAGAGCCGTTATTTTGTTAAATTCAAAAAACATGTCTTTGATATGAAGCAAAGACACATTTATTTCCTTAATCTAACTCTGATACAGTAATAATGACGTGATCTAATCCCGAAATATATTTTCTTTTTAAACAAAAAGTTAGGAAATAAAAAATATTAAAATAATTAACTGGTTCGTTGGTCAATTATTATTAAGTTTAAACTAACAAACTGTTTATTATCGATTAAATTATCATAAAGGCTATAAAAATAAAATTCACTTTTTTACACGAAATTTAATCGTGAAATTAACTTGTTTGTTAACGTTTGTGCCGATATTCATGTTTAAAATATATCATTAAATTGATTTTAAGTAATACCAATTTAGAGATATCATATTTAGAATCATAGTAATTTGGGTAAATAGATAAACTCTTTAATGGTTTAAACATATCAAAGGATGTTTGAATTGATAATCAAACAATTTATCTGGAAAATCTTAAATTTTATTTGCTAAGTTTTATCTTGCTTATCTCATCGGTAAGATGGTAAGTAGATATATTCAGGGATCATGTCAAAACAATTTCACACTCACAGATATACGTGGAAAACAAAATGAAAATTCTTATTCCATTCACATAAAGCAACAGAAAATTGGAATTTCATGTTTTTTCATATCATGCAATCTTGTGGTGCTTCCATTGGGTTTGTTTGTTTCAGGAATTGAATAAAACATGTCATTTTAACTCCCATCTGTGGAAACTCTCGCTCATAATAAAACAAATCCCATATGTAATGTCATTGAAAGGCGGGCGTGAAAAAAGGAAACATTACGTGATTTTTTCTGACGACAATCGAAAGGCGAAAGTTGTAGATGGGAAGATTTTTTTTCTGTTTCTTCATGTTCAACCACATGGCAAAGACGATGATGGAAATGAGACGGTCTCGGTATTTGCTTTTCCTTTCCATGCTTATAAAACATTTCTACATGATTCATCGTGTATCTACTCCAATCTTCCCTACTTTCTATATGTGTACAATGCTTACATGTACCTAACTGAGAAATGTAGGAAGAATTTTTCTGCCTGTCTGCTTTCAGATGGAAATTATTAACGTCAAGCAAAATGGGAATACATGGAAATTTTCATGAGAAACATAATGCAATGTAAGTAACCTGTTGCAAAGCAACATAAATATTGTGTCTAAATATAAAGTATTCAACTTCCTTTCTGTTTCTCTGTGAATTGTTAATGAGCTTCAAGCTAAAACTACGTGACTATACTCGTACATTTCTAACAATGTGAATCATACGCATATGTATGTTGGTTAAAATCAATGAAAATTAACAAGAAAAGGCCATTATCAAGTTTTATTACAAATGTTAACCTGAACATCATATTTCATGTTTTATGGCTTGATCAGCTACAATCTTAATATATCCAAGGATATTTGTATAGTAAGCAAAAAGATTTCCCAGAAGCAAAGATAATAAGATTTATTACATTAAAGAAAGCGAATAGTAAGGTCGCATTAGTAGTTTATTTATTCGTCTCGTCTCTTCTTCGTCATAGGAAAACTAAAACCAGTAGATATGAAGTTCTATTGAGTTTTCCATTTAGAATATAAAATTGAGCAAACTGATGAACGATAAAGCTTTGAGTATCTGAGACCTTTAGTTAGTAAGCTGAGCTTATGGATTGAATTTCTCCAAGGTGACATTTGTGCAATGATATTAAATTGAAAACTGTCTGAAAATGTCTCGAACAAGATAAATGTTTCAAAAGTAAAAGATTCATCTTTTTTTGTGTTCTTCTTGAACATTATTAATTTCATAATCGATTTAAAATCGTATTTTAATATGTAAAACAACCAACTTCATAACTATAAATTAATATTATTGTCAGGTTAATTCTCGCGAGAGTAACTCAAGAAGTTATACAGTTGCCAAAAATATTCAAAATTTATTCGAAAATATTTATTTGCATTTCATTTCCGGTTGTCAAAATATGTCACATAAATTTTCAATGATTTTTGATGATGTGAAGTGAAGAAATGTGTTTCTACGATTCTATATTTATCTATATGAAAATTTAATTTGAAAAGTGAATATCAACTTTAACAAACTCCAAAAGTTGAAACCATACAAATTTAGATAGCAATAGAATGAGATTACATTGAATAAAATTCAAAGTGTTTCCATATAGATATGCGAAGCCAAAAGAACCGACTTTAATTTTATCAACGGGGATATTGGTTTTCGATTATATTGTTCTTCAACACTTTCCCAATTAAAATTTCTAATCAACTAGTTAGCTAAGCTAACAAACAAGGGAATATTTAATCTAAATAGGAAGCTGAAAATTTTGTGGTCAACAAGCATTAAATTAGAAAATCTCAACATAAATGTTTTCATGAAAAGTCCCAATATGAAAATTTTCCAGGGTTGTTACAAAACTTATTAACATCAACTGACATGATGTCTTAATAATTTAACACTTGATGTGGAAAATAAAAAAAAAGAAGTTTCAAAGTGTTTGCTTTGTTTGTATTTTACATTACTGATGCCAAACTTTTTAAAAAGCGCAGAAGAAAAGAAGAAATTTAACGAAGCACACTACTCAGGTTGAATGAATTTTATTTTTAAATGGATAGCAAAGAGATGTGAAAATGATGTGAAGGATAATAAAATAAATAGTTGAAACTTCTCATGTTTCCAAATCCTTTCTATATTTAAATTCTGGGGCATATCCTAATAACTTGTTGCTTTTTAATCCGAAAATCGCTCTCATGACAACCATTGTAGGTTATTAGATTTTAAAGGGATTTTCATTTACGCTCTATAAACTCGTTAATGAAATTTTGTATCTCAAAGAGCTCTCAGTCTTTTAAATATATTTTTATTTGAAAGCGAGTTAAATACAAATGATTCTCAGAATTGGAAAACAGAAATGAATGAAAAAGAAAATTGTAAGTGTGAAAAAGAAGGTGAAGAAAAGTTTTCTTAAAAAGTTTAACAAAAACTCAGCGGTCGAACAGACTTAAGTAGTTGAATAATGTTTTGTCGTAAAAGAGGGTTCATCGAATCCATTTTACTTTTTGAGACCGGTTGGATTTTTGTCATTGCTAGGTGATATGGATCCGCATAATAATCTTCCTCCAAAGGTGTAGAACAGTATGAGGGCGACACTTCAGTACAGTCGATTAGGCAGGCTTTGAATGGTGTCACATGAACTGTCGATTGATTTGGCTGTAAATGAAAACATGGGAATTTATTTCCATAAATAGAAAGTCTTCAATTTTCATTCACCAGTTTACGAGACTCTAAAAGTTCTCGCATTAAAAACACACAAGTTCGACTGCCAGCAGCAAAATTCCATCGAGACCAAGAAAAGTTGTGTGATAAAGCAAAACATGCCATACATTGGTAGATATGCATTTCCATAACATAATTTTTCTCACAACTGCTTTCTGTGTAGCAAAAAGCATCGTCGTCTGGAAAAACGTCACATGCAGAATTTCTCAACACCTTCATCAAATCTTCAAGCTTCATTGGAGAACCAATGACATTCACAAGAACACTCGGATTATTCGATCCCCCTTGGAGACTATTCAAAGTAATTCCCTTCTCCGTCACCATCACTTCCATGACAAGTTGTGCGGCAGTTAATGTAAAAATAATCGCACCTGGACTGAAAAAGTTTAGGAATTTTCTGTTTTTATTACTTACACGAAAAAGAAAAAAGCAAAAGTTAAACTTTTATTTCAAAAGTAAGGAAAAGGTTTCTTGGAGTTGAAATTTGAAACAGGAAAAGTACGAAAGTAAAGCAATTCAAACGAACGGAAAATAATTAAATTTGATATAGAAATCATAGATCAAAAGTTATTTAAAAATATATTAAATTACATTTTAAACTCTGGCTTGAATTCCCATGATTGGAAAGGAAAGTTGCTATAGCGATTCGAAGCGAAGGCGAAGCATCCCAAACGACCAGTTCGAAATTGTATCGTAAGTTTATCTTCATTAAATTTAACGTCATGAATATCACGAGTACTCCAACGACCCGAACATCTTTTCATATTGGCTTCTTTCACTAAAGTATCGATCATTGCATGAGTTACTGTTTCTTTCTCCTGTTCATCGTTATCGGTGTCAGATTCCGCTTCTGAATCGCCTTCCGATGAAACATCGAGAAGACTCTTTGAATTTGTTTTTGTCAATGATATGCCGGAATCTTTTCTGTCGATTCCCGTCTTTTCATTCACTTCCGTTGCCATCGACAGATTAAAAGACATTTCAGCAATCTTTTTTTCAAATGACGGAATCTCCATATCAATCAAGTCTTCAAGGTCATGCATGAATTTCGAGAACATGTAGACGTTCGATGTGCTTGACATTTGATCGGAATCAACGCTGTACATGCTTTCGTCATTCTCTTCATCACTTGAGAACTCTAATCCCGCTGACAACTCAAATCTTGATCGATCTTTCACCACTTTGAGGATTTTTTTAGTCTTGCAGCTGGGAAAGAGTGAACGGGGTTGACGCGTTTGATAAACGACATCATCAATAGTGTAGATTTTCTCTCTATAACATTTCCGTCCGATGTCGTACGATGTTTTCGCTTCGAATTTGATTTCATAGCCATCGGGTATCAATGGAATGACAAACTCTTCAAATAAAGGTTGCAAATTAATTTTCTTCGGTATGTCAATTAAATTGAAATCTTCCACAATCTTTATTTTCTGTTCCTTCGTTGGCTTGCCAATAACATTTTCTTGTTTCATTTCTTTAGCTTTTTCAGTTTCTTCATCTTTTCTTAATTCTATGTCGTCGTCGACATCGTCGTCCTTACGACTTTTTTGTTTTGCTTGTTCCTCAAGTGATTTTACTTCTTGGAACTCTTCTTCTGACTCGAAGCGACACACAATTGGTGGCTCAAACCATGAGACGGTATCCGGTAAACTGAAAATAAATTACATCCTGAACAGTCTTACAATGTCTTACGACAAGAGATAAATATTACTCAATATTAACTAACACCATCCGTTCCATATTTTCTTCCATGGTCTTTATTTCTAATTCAACTTCTTCTGGCTGGCGACGAGCACCGGGCTTGGGTGGTGGTGGTGGTCGATATGGATAAAACCAGCCTTTCTTCTTCAACTGCACCGGATGAATTACTACGGAAGTCGTAAAATGAATTAAGTTTCAAAAGAATTTTGGGGAAACGAAAACTTTTTCTTCTTATTATTGTTTGTTAGTTTGAGCTTTTCAACCTTTTTTTCTTCTTCCTTTTTTTCGGTTTCCGGGGGAGAAAAATAAAGAAATAAGCTTAAGATAAAAGTGAAAATAAAACTCTTTGATAAATTTTTCACAGATTTAAATTTTTCATAGCTTTCAAAGGATTTTTAAAGTAAAAGTTGATTTAAGCTTTTTAACTTGAATGGCATGAGATGAAAATATTTTAAACACGAAGGAATTTTTATATTAGATGGAAAATGAAAATAGGAAAATCAAAGCAGAGATTGAAACTTTGTTGAATATTTTTAGTAAGGAAATGCGACAAAATTTCAAACCCTGAAAGAAAATTTTAAAACTTTTATCGATAAAGGAAAAATTCTATTGTGCAACCTGCATGAATATTTCCTTGAAATCAATAAAAATTGTTATCAAATTACAAGTTCGCAACAGACCGCCCTCGTCGAATTTTACATCCTGTAAAGGTTGTTCGAGATAATCGATTTGAAAAATTCCTCCGGTGATTTTATGGCTTCTCAAATTCACTTCAAATTCATCAAGTTTGAGTGAATCCCGACCCATCTTGTTACGTTCAATGGCATTCAATTCATCCTCATATTCTGTGTACATCTTGTCGACATCAATAACTCTCGGCACATTTGGTTCATCCGATGCTTCGTCGGGTTTTTCATTGAAAATTTGAAAAAGAG
The DNA here is from genome assembly GCA_900005825.1 of Clunio marinus. Classification (NCBI taxonomy): domain Eukaryota; kingdom Metazoa; phylum Arthropoda; class Insecta; order Diptera; family Chironomidae; genus Clunio; species Clunio marinus. Next base: position 989,299 of record CVRI01000021.1, on the reverse strand, counting down.
CTTGCTGAAGCAACTCTTTCCGTTTCTTCCATTCACGTTTTGTTGTTTGTCGTAAAGTTAATTTCTTCCTGTTGCTGTCATCGTATTTGAGAATACCGCTTTGACAATAGTCACTTAGATGATCAAAGTTTAACCACAGACCACGAATTGCTGAACTGATGCACTTAATGACACTTGGCAAAAGTAAATTCATGTGCAATATTGGAAAGTCGATGCTTGTCTTCTCATCTTTAAGTTTGTCCTTTGGGTTCCTGTAAAAATGAAATTTAATCTCATAGGAAATATTTCTCAATTAATTTGACATATTTAGTTCACAATATTTACGTTGGCATTGGAAGTGGAACATCCCTAAGAGCATAAATCTCAGTTTTAAATACGAAAGATTCATATTTATATTTTGCTTCAGTTAATCCACTTAGAGTCATGTTGCGTTCAATATTACTAAGTATTTTGAATGTAAACTCATCGATAAACGATGACAAAATTGTGCGGATTTCAAGTTTCAACTTGAAATGTGATTGAACGAAAAGAAAGAAAGAAAAATGAGATAAAATTGGAAATGGAACGTCGTTCACAAGTTGCAGTGAAAAACTTTTATTATCGAAAGGAGAATTTCACTCACTTCTAATAAATCGTCCATTTTAGTGACCGACAACGAATATCGATCCCTAACAACTGCATCGATTTCATCGAGAATGCCAAGCACTTCTTTTGTTCGCTTAGCATACATGTCACCGACTTCTGGTTGAAGTTTTTTAAGATTAGCTCGTGTGAGGTCGACGACTGTTTGATCTTGAGTCAAAATACTCTGCTCGTTAGTCTTCAAAAGCCAATTGATTTCCTTTTTGTTCAACTTCTTGACATCATCAATCCACATATGAATATACTTTCGTAAATCACTTGGATCGTTAGCATTTGGAAGTCCATTACATCGCATATAACTATTCCATTCAGTCTCCAACTTCTCTTCTGCCAATAGACGTTTTATTTCTTCTTTAGATTCTGTTGAAGGAAAATAAGTTATCTAATAAATATTTTGTGTAATGAAGCGTCTTTATGCGTTGAAAGCGTTGAGGAAGTAATGAAATGAATAATGTTACTCTTCAAAACATGAGAGCTTTCCCGCAATTGAACGCGCCGTAATTTATTCTCGACAGCTTCTTGTTCTTGCTTTTTTTTGGCATCTTGTCGCTCTCGCATTTTTCGTTCACGATCTTCTTCCAGCTTTTTTAAACGTTCCTTTTCCATCTCTATGCGAAGTGTCTCAGCTTGCTCAGCTTCAAGCTTCGCTCGTTCTTTCTTACTCAACTTCTTCTTCGCCTGAATAAAATATAAGACACGTGGTGTGCTTATCCGAAAATTTTCTAATTTAAAGTGTCTACTACGTACCATCTTTAATTATTTATTAAAGCAACTGATGAGAGACGTGGGAATAAACCTGTTAGGCAAATAATTTTTGTTTCTGTTTGTTTACTGTTGATAAACAAGAAAACGGATCTGTTGTAGTTAAGGAAACAATATTTTGATACAATGTAATTGTTTAAAATATCGAATGACAAAGCAATTTGATTTGTTTAGTGACCAATTAAATGATATCAATTTGGATTATGTTGTATTTAAAAACTTACTTGACAACCATCAAAATTTAATTTTAAATAAATTAGAAGAAGTGGGAAAATTAAACGCTTAAAGTTCTTAAATTTGCTGAAATATTTTCAATTAATATTTATATCGAGAATATGTAAAATTCTCATTCCACTACAGTTAAAACAAATATATGCTTATGCTTATGCTATGTACATAAGTTTTGCATATAAATATTATAATCTAGAGATTAAAACACTCATTGTTTGACATCATCGTTCGTTCTCAACAAGAAGCGTTTATAATGAAACTGCTGGCAAAGTAATTAAAAATCAATTTGAAAATTGAAGAAACTCTTGAAACTCGTAAAAGGCTTTTGCAACTCAATTTTTAATCCTTAGGAAAATTGCTTATATAGGCAATCTAAGTAACATCGTATCAACATATTCGTGAACAGAAAGGATTATAAAATATCCAATTATTTCACTGCGTCTTTTAGAAAATTTTATTATGGAAAAATTTAAAATTTCCACGAGATTTCGAATGGATGAACAAATAGAGTATTAATTAATTGAATGAAAAGCTTTACTACTAGATGTGGAAAAGATTTTAATGCATTATATTGGCGTTAAGTCAGGGATAAAGGAGCAAATATATTACTTTTTAATTATACTTAAATTATCCATTGGAATGGATTAAAAACGCTTCTAAAAATAATTTAGGAAAAGGAAAAAAAAAATTGATGAGAAGAAATTCTTCTGTTGACATACCTACCTACCTAAATAGAAAACCACAAAACCGAATTCTCATCAACCACAGCATCATTTTTTGATCACTTGTGGTAAGTAAGTCGACCACATTCATCAAGTTTTAATTATTTCAATATATCGAGAATGAAACTTCACGTATTTAAGTAGACATAACAACAACTGCTGATGAGAAGTTATTTATTTAATCTTTAACATTTATTGTATCATCAAAATGAAATCAATCAATCAACTAACTGATCTGACATGTGACGCTCAAGTATTTGTGCATAGAAGACGAAACAAAAAAAGAGACTTAAGGTTAGTTTAAGGAAGAAGCTAAGCTAAGAAATTCCAAATTTTCAAGGTTGTTGTGCAAAGTAGAACATATTATTTCATTTTGTTTTGATGACATGTACTTTTAAGATGTGCATGCGTAACTAAAGCATAAATTTGAGACCACACACAACTTAAAAAACATAACAAAAGCATTGTTTTTTTGTATATGAATCAATAAAAATAGATTTAGACACTTAACAAAGCACAAATTCCAAAGCAAGGTGTGAGAGAATTCCAATTTTCCCAAGCTTAACTAAATTGAATCATCTTGAGCGTCTTAGATCGTAAACTTCATAATTTGATTTTCATGCATGAAGCATTTCAACAAATTGATGCCATATTCAAGTTGCCTGGTTGGTTGGTTAGTTCACGTCTAAACGATTGGCAAGGTTGAGAGCACGGATGACTGGCAGTTAATGTGAGGTTCAAGTGTCTTCTTCTGGTTGAACTTCAATTGATTTAGTCATTTAACTAACTTTCTGATTAATTCTCTCAACATTGTTAATAACTAATATTTAAGTCCGCTTATGGTAGGATTGAATCTCATTTAATATCATTAAAATTAATAAGCTTATGGGTTAATAACGCCCTCGAGGCTTCTCTTTTCTTTCAGTATTTTTTTTGGTATCAATAGCATGATAAATTACAGCTTCCGTTAATGAAAATGATTTGAAATTATTTAAAACGATTGAGTTGTAAGCTTGCATATCATGCAAAAATTGCTTCTAGTGTTACACAACAAATGGCCGTTCAATCAAACATCTTCATCGTTTAGATTTTTAAGATATAAGCACGCAACTCAATATTAAAAGATTCTCTCGCATAAAGTATCCAAAGCTTCAAAGTCTTATTATGAATGAAAAAGGCACACAAAAAATCATATGCCAGAGAGAGAAGAAGATTTATGATTTATGCATCATTTTGACGGATCGTAATCGCTCATAAACAAATTAGCTTTGCTTTTATGCTTTAAATAAGTTTATCCCATGATGATATATTCGGCTTCTGTGTCCAACTTTCAAAGTCAAGCGAGTAACAATGAAATTGAATTTCCTTTAATGGGTTCGTCGCTTCACTCGACACTGACAAAATGTAATAATTAAAATCATAAAATCATAAACTTTATGACTATTAAAGAATCCTTCATTTTAAGTATTCAAGTCTTTGGTTTTTATGATCGTCGAGAAAGTTTAATGAAATTCAAAAGAGATTAAAAGAAACTTTGAAACCTCATTAGGCGAGTTAAAATTTTCGATGCTTTTCATAAACTTGACTTCATTTCTCTTCTGTAGGGAAAAGTTTAATAGTTTGATTAATAAGTAAAGAGATGTTCTCTATATTTAATCGTACTTAACTCTGTCTGTAATTTATTTTTTGCTTTGCAATTGCAGTCACTCTTTTCATAACATAATTTATCTTCATCTTGTTTTCAAGTATTTTTTCAACAGAATTCAACTCAATCATCTCACTCTAACATTCTTTAAATGCTTTTTAAATATCTACGAATATTGATTGACTTGTATACTAAATGAATATTGCTTATTTAGTTATTTCTGGTGCACACCCATCATGACAGAAGAAGAATAAATCAAATTATTTATTCACCGTTCGAATATTGGAAGCAATTAACATTAACACGCTTCGCAACCTTCGGCTATGTAAGAAGAAAAATTTTCAGCAAACTTCTCCTGACAATGAAAAATTTTAAAGGAACAAAAGTTAATGATAACTAATGGTGAGGATTTGTGAATGAAAGTGAAACCTTTAAAATCTTCTATAAGTAGATATGTAGTCGAAGTGTTTGCAAAAGTTCAATAAGTGTTTAAAGTCTGAATTTGTCTGTTGAGTTAAATATCTAAAAATGATCTCATGTTAAGTGATGATTTCACACCATTAACAAGTAATTAATCTAAAATCATCTTAAGTTGATGTTCGAATCTTAAAGTTTTGCCATCTGCTGATTGATTCTCAGGATTGTTTCTCTACAGGTGACTGGAGTTCGGACTATAATTCCACCAACACCCTTAAATTGATATTTTCAAATTTTTTTGTGTTCCGTTTCATTAATTGATTAAAAATTTTTTAGTGTGGGAATTGATTTCTTACTCGATTAAACACAATTCAGTTTACGCTTGACAAATTATTTACATTATTTACTATCAGACATCTTAATGATGTACGATTTGGCGCGTGGTTGCTTAATTTGCTCGGTTCATTAAAAGATTTTTCAAGAATTTAATTTATTGTATTTCAAATGTCTGCGACTGTAGCATTCCGTTCTTAGGAGCAGAGACTTAATGAAACCATTTGTAAATATCTTGGCTGATTTTTTGGCATTCAACGTTTGATTTTTATATATTTCTTAGAATTGTAAACTTGTAAAGCGAAGTTAAGGAATTCTTTCACTCGCTCTATGAAAGGCAGAAACGTGCAAAAAAGATTATCGGGTCAAACGTAGATTCAGAATTTGAGTCAAGGAAAGTGTAAGTTACTCGAAATATTATATCGTGATCATTATTCCCAACCTTAAACTTTAAAAGTAGATATGAAGACATCTTCATTTACTTTTCAATCATATTTGCGCTTACAATGCGTTTCCGCCCTACAAAATTCATCAAAAATTCCTTCTATAGTCATTCAAACAACATGTTCTAAGTTTACTGCCTAGTCATCGATTCCTCAGACCGCGTCTTCGTCGGTTTCATTGAGCTTGAAACGACAATGTAAATGATTTTCTCAATAAATATATTTTGCCCTACTCAAGCCCACAACAAGTTGTAAAATTGTTTTTATTATGCAATTGAGACGAAAATAGTTGAGATTCAATCTTCAAAGTTACAATAAAACACGTTTTGATTCATCTTTTGTACTTCAAAAGTCATTAATCTAATTCTCTTTTCACAAAGTCGTGCTGTGTTGTTTTGTGTCTTTTACTTTTTCTTTATTTCATTTCTTTCGTAAATTACTTAAGTATGTAAACAGTAGTGAAGTGGTGAAATTTTTGGAATGTTTAATTAAATCAAGATCTTTGGACGTCGTTTTCGATAATTTGATATAAGATTGTGATAACATTTGAATTGAATTTATTGTTTAAGACCATAAGTAATTCAACTGCTGTACACGTCGTGAGAATAAAGTTTCATTTCATAAATAAGTAATTTAAATGTTTCTTCACATGGCCGCTAGCTAGCATCGTAAATTTTATTAAAACTCTCGCACATAAATTCCATCAGTTAATTATATGCTGTATGTAGGCATGTTTACAATCGTTACATTTGAAGCTAAGATTACCTACTTGTTATTAGAAATCAATCTTTTAAAGTTCACTAGTTTTAATTTATATTTTTTTGTTCCCTTTTTGTCTTAAATATTTGTTTGTTAAATAAGTTTCAGTTACTAATGCTTTGTTATAGATCCAGGAAATCATTTAGAAGAGTTCAAGCAAAGACTGACATTAATCTTGAGGATTGAAATTATTTTAAATTAAGACAAGTACTGAGATTACTTAAAAAAATTGTTAAACTTTCAGCATAGATGGAAAAAATAATTCAAACTGTGAAACTTTTTTTATGGGAAATTGAATAAATTTATTTATGTGCTTATAATGTTGATGTTGAGAGGTTTACTTATGCTTACGAAATATTTCTTGTTTGTTACTGTTTAGTTCGGAAATATTAACAAAGCCGAACGTTTATAAAGCCCTTTAACATTGTATTATTTAAACATAATTAGTATTCGACAAATTGCATTGAAATCCTCGTTGAATTTGATTTTTATCGCCCATTTAATGTTGCTTTGAAGAAATCATTTCATTTCGTAATCTCATCGAGATTCTTGCCAAGTCTTTTGTTTTTTATTCCGTTCCGATACGCTCTCGGTTTATTTTGTCAGTTCAAAAAACAATGATGATTTATGGCTTATGACAACGTGGGATTTCTTTCGCTTGATTGTTTAGATTTACTCTTTGGATGAATTTTGTTTGTTTAGATTTGAAAAATGATGAAGTTGGATGCACCTTATACGACTATTCCTGCTGATGACTTGTTGAGTGTTTCGATGCCAAACTTTAGACCAAGCCAAAGACGAAAAAAAAAATGTTGTGCACTCCTCTAGAAAATTAAAGTCAATTAAAGGCAACGGTCAGAGATGCGCCCAATTTTGGTATGTAGGTAATTTTGTCACCCGCCGTGAAATGTCAATGACATTGATGATGATCAGAAATATCTGAATGTTTTGTTTGCTTCTGGCGACACAATGGGAATCTTAATTATAAATCTTACTTTTGATACACACACGCAAATATAATTTTTGTTTTTGAGGATTTGCAGAAGAATTTCTCACATCTTGAGACGGCTGTCATATTAAGTCATTGTGTTGCTTTAGAGAATTAAACGAATGGAAATTTTTTTTCTTTGTAACTTTCAAATAAATGTAAACGAAGCTAACAGAGCAGAGAAGATTTTTGCATGATTATTTTGTATTTAGAATTTCATTTTTCATTCAACATTCAGCAAATCTCTTCAATAAATAAAGAAGAAAAAAAAGACAATGAGAATTTGAAATTAATGAAGAAATCAATTACAATTTTTCTTCTTGTTTTCTTTCTTGTTCCGGAAATCCATTAGCTTCCAATTTGTGGCTTAATAGGTATGAGTCACAATTTGGTCGCATTTTCATCATCGTGTAAACCGGCGAGAAAATAAATAAGTAACAAGTGAAGGTCGTGGCCACGCGTTTTAAATCGAAAACTGCTTAAAAGTGTAATTATTGTGATGAATTCTTCTTCTTATTGACGTAGGTAAATACCTATCTACATATGAGACTCGATGATTTGATTTTAATCGTGCTGTTCGACAAGAATATCATGTGAAGAACACCAATGACCTCAAATGTATGCTTAATATGATTACTACCATTAATAATGAGAAACACCATAAGAATCTATTTAAATTTACTTCAAAAATTTATCTTATTATAATTGTTACAAATGTTTACCATTTAGGGAGATTCTTAATTTTTAAAATTGGAGAATATTTTTGTTGTTCTAATCACGTTTAACCCCAAAAGTTCTCCATGAACTGAACGTAATATTTTTGCAACCGGATCTTTTGTATTCTGTTTTATTAGTTCATCCATAGTCGACAATACGTACATATGAGAACGGTTTCTCCGCTTGTTAAAACACTTTTAATTGAAAGGAAAAAATTGCCTGTAATATTTTGAAAGACGTTGTGAAGTTGTTATTGTTCTCGAACAGATCATTCGAAAGATGAGAAGTAAAATAAAAAATCACCGAGACTGACTTCAAGCCCGTCCAAACAACATACATGGCACCCCAAATATGTTTTTGGCGACTTGTTACATCCGCATAACAGAACCTTCTTTCAACTCTTTCGAGGCAAAAGTCAGTTAAATAAAGTGAAGAAGAAAAAAGCGATTGTATCTTGATTTGATTCTCCGAAGTTGTCAATGAACAATCGAAACGATTTCATTTTGAGATAATTTTTAAAGTTCATTGATTTCAAATGAAGGTTGAATTGTTTATTCTTCAATGTCTTAAATATGATTACATATAATGCAACATCATGAAAGTGAATTGTTTCACAATTCTTTATTTCATATTTTAATAAGCTTATTAACATCAGAAATTATCGATGGATTAAGAAAAGTTGTGCCGCATTTATCGTCAGCTTTAATAATGCTTGTGACGATATAAATTGGATCAAGGGACGAACATAAATACATAAGTGAATAAAATCATTTAAAATGCTTTTATGTAATTTACACGTGATTTTTTGATGAATTCATTAAAGTTTTCCACGATTTTTAACTGTTCACGAGATAATTGACCGAGATCGACATTTGAAAGATGTGAAGAAAGCCTCCGAAAGATTGATTGGCTTTTGAGGAATTTTAAACATAGATGCGGTTCATTTAAAGCTTGCAACACTTGTCAAAGTCTGAAAAGTTGAAATTAATATTGCTTAAGAAGTTCAAGTTGGAAGTTGTTGAAAACTTAAACTTCCAAAATTAGATATTTACTTAGATGCTAGCAAATTATTCAGCATTATCGATTCTTGCTAATTTCCGGCATTTGCATAAATGTTGAGACTTAGTCAAACTATCAATTTTAAATTTAATGAGATTGTCTCATTAACATCGATGTAAGCTCCCGTTAAAAAATTATTCTTGCACGCTTGTCTTATCCGATAAACGAAAAACATTCACAGTCGATTATCATGGTCTTCAACTTAATTTTATCATGCTTTTTGGATTGCCGCCAGTCACAGGTCGGCACAATCTCTCGTTGGTTTTCACTCTCACCACAACTCTCCGTTTTGTTTGGTTGCTTAAAGTCGCGACGCGTCTCACATGCGGTGATGATGGAGAAAAAAATTCAGTGCCGATTGTCTTAAGAAGATTAACATCAACAGGTTTAAGAAACGGTTTTGAGCGCCAGAAGATCTTTCTTGCGAAGATGTAGGAGATGAAAAGAGCTCGAGAGCATGTTAGATATTTCGAGTTTCGCATTTAAGAGAGCGATCGCGTTATGAATTTTTATATTTTGTTTGAAGCTTCAGCTAAGTGAAGAATCAAAAGAGAGAAAATATATTTCTTTCTATGAAACTTTAAACTTAAAATGTATAGAAGAATCGCATCCGCTATAAAAGTCTTCAGTTCTTTAGAAAAATCGATCAAGTTACGAGCAACCACCTTGCTGGTCGGGTATTAAAATTTTTCTTCAAGCGGGTGCAACAAAAGATTTCATTTCTGGAAATAAAAAGTTTTAATTAAAATCTTACAAAATATTTAAAAGTAAGAAATTCTCTTTTGTTTATTTAAGTACAAGATAAGTTAATTAAAAAAAGATTAAGTTTCTTTCTTTTTGAAATTCGCAAATTGCGAAGAAGTTTTATTAAAATTTTCATGTGAATCGTGAGGTTTTTAAGTGAATAAAATTTTATAAATGGAACACTTGAAGGAAATTGCATCACAAATTTGCTGGCTTTGAATAAATCAAGACAAAGACTTGAGAATATGAAAAATTTATTTGAAGTGCAACATTAACGATGGAATATGAACTTCAAATATAACAACCGAAAGAACCATCAAAGCATGTTTAAGATGTTTATTAACATAATCGCGAATCGTTCAAAGACACAAAAAAGTTCAATTATTTATTTTGCAATCTCATTATAATGTGGAAGTTGAAAGTGTTATTCGAATTGTTTTGGATTACTCGTGAAATGATTTCAATGAGAGAAACAAACAAGGACACTTGATTGAAATTGAAAAATTATTTGTATTGTCATTGAAAATTACTCCAAAAAAATATAATAAAAATCGGGGAAAAAATTTAGTGAGACATAAAATGCAGAATTTAATTGGGAAAAAAAGATGATTTTTGAATTATTCATGTTATTGAAAAAACAACAAAAAATCACTTTAGAGAAATTTTACGCAATTTGAAATGTCGAGAATTTTCAACATTTAGAATTCACTTTGAATTGTTTTTTTATGTTGAAATCCTCAATAAAAATGTTATTAACATAAAACTCGTAAACTATCGATCGAAAAATGATTTGAATAAATTAGATTATCTAAAGATATTTTTAGAATTGCATCAACAATTTAAATAATTCACATTCCGTTTATAGATGATCGTGATATTTGCTTTCGCATTGGGCCTTGCTTCTTTAGGGCTCGTCAAAGCCGATGTGAGTCATCTTAGACAGAACCCATTCCAACAGCAGTCTAGATCAACCTTTGCATCATTCGGTAGCGGACAGTTTGCACCAAACTCCTTTAATTCACACAATGATGCAACAAACTCAAGACAAGCCCATAATGCTGGTAACGATCAGAATCTTCAATCTCGCTATTGGTGGATGAACACAGAAATGCCATTTTCACAACCACACAACACTGAACAGATTTATTATTCTGCTGCGGGATGTAATGGGTGTGCAAGCCGCTCATTGAACACTTTACACAATTCACAACACTCCACACAATCAGATGCATACAATCAGAATCCATTTATTATTAATGTCATAGACGACTCACCACCTACGCAATTCAATTCTATTTCAGGATCACCAAGAGAATTCAACAATTTTCATTCATCACAGCCTTTTGAATCGGGAAGAATTCGACAGTCATCTGACTGTGTAGACACTAACTCTGCTTGTGTTGCGTCTAAATTCTGCATAAATGGTTTCATCGATCAATCAGCTGAACAAAAAGCTCGTGGCTCGGTGAGTTTAGTCAAAAGTTTATTCTTTTTGTTTCTTCTTTCTTGTATTGGGATAGACTGAGATTCATCATCATCATGACAACTAAATTGTCTTCAGCCCACTTTAATTATAACTGAGACACCTTTGTGATGATGATGCTTCTTTTAATTTGCACTGCTTCCATGTACATACTCAGTTTAAAACCTTAAAAGTTAAACAAAAAAAGTAACACGGCAGCGTTACACTTATTCAAGTACTTAGTTATAATAGATGATGATTTATATGATCCACAGCTAATGGTCAGAAAATTGTTTCAATTATCGCATTCAAAAGTAATTTCGTATGAAAGAAACAAGAGTTAGTGTCAAGGTCATCTATCGTCATACTTTAATTTAGATTTCAAGTATGAGCTACTTCTCCTTTGATCCGAAACTCTTTCAACTCTTTAAAGAACATGAAAAGTGAATCAAGATTGGTAATTTAGATCGTGATCTTAAGCTTATTTTTTTATGTTTGCCATTATTCTTGATTGATGATGTTTTCTTGCCTTGATTTCTTGATGCATGAAATTTCAATCTGACATTATTCATCATAACTTATTTCACAGTTTCTTTTTCCTTCTTTTTATAATTTTTTTCTATTACTTATTTATTTACAGTCTAGAAAATGTTATTCACCAGAGGTTTGTTGTCGATTCGCTCATCGCAAACGTTCACCATTCAACCAAGACAATGCCGTGTCAGAAGCACAATCAACTTCCGAAGTTTTAACGAAAGAGGGATACGTTGTAAGAAAACCAACAAATCAATATTTGCCAAGTTTCCAACCATCGCCATCGAATGGCTTACCAACAGTTGTTAGACCTCGACCTCCTGCTCCTAGACCGCAATACACGCCAGCACCTCCTGCTCCTAGACCACAATACACGCCAGCACCTCCTGCTCCCAGACCGCAATACACGCGACCACCGCCACAACCCAGACCACAATACACACCAGTACCTCAACAACCTCGCCCTCTTCCCCCAAGACCACCAACTCCTTATATTCCACCACAACAGCCAAGACCAGTTCCCCAAAGACCATATCAACCGCAACCAAGCATTAGCAGACCTGTTCAATATGACCCAGCCCCAGTCGTGATTCCAGTTGGTTGTTCTGCTGCGATGAATTGTACAAGCATTCAATATTGCACAGCATCTGGTGTCATCTCAAAAACGCCAGTCAGTCTCTCGCCTCAACAGGAAGCTTTCCGTGTTCCATTAACGGACTGTCGAAATCCATCAACAAACGAGGTTGGAAAGTGTTGTCGTGATCCAGATTACGTCGATCCATGGCCAGTCGGCCGTACTGGACAGTATGTACCTGAAGAAATCAACAGTGTTTTCAATAGTGGCGCTTACAAGCCCGAACCAAGCGGCCCACTTTCAGTTCGTGTCAAACCAGACGGTTACGTCATTCCAAAACCTTCAAACACTCAACGATTGTACTTGCCACCAAATTCCAACCGAATTTAATTTAATTTTTTTTTCTTTTACTTTACACTTACCATCGTCACTTCATTTCATCGTTTTGAAGAATGTCCAACCCATTAAAATCATTGCAAAAGTTTTCGCGTAGTGTGAGAAGAGAGAATAAAACTTTTCATCACATTTCAACGCATCTAGTTGTGTAGATGGTCAGCTGTGATATTTTGAATCATTTTTAATTGTGCATTCTACCTGACATCATGAGAAAAATGACTTTGCGTTGATTTTTCTTTCTTCTCATGCCGCGAATCGTGTCACTCACGACTTTCACCAAACATTGTTTTTCTATCTGCCGTTCATAAGTATAAATATTTCTTAAAATATGTTTAAGACACAAAATGTATTTGATTTTTTGTTTATGAAATGTTTTGATCATGTCATGTCGAAATATTTCTTTTTTCATATCTTTGTAAATTTTGTTTAAAAAGAAAAAGAAGAAAATTCAGCATTATTTTTGATGGAAAAATAAATATTTCAGCATCCAAAATATTTACAATGAAAGCTTACAATAAAACATTCACTTTGATTATTAAAATGTCGTTTATCTTTCTCATTGTTGAGTTATGAAATTAATATGAATCTTCTAAAGATTTGAGAGAGTCTTGCATATGATAAAATATGTTCTAATGATAAATTCAAACACAACAGAGACTGAATCATTAAAGGAAAAGGTTTTAACTTATAAACCTTCTCATGATGTGTAATAAAATTAAGCTCAATTATCTGTAAAACCTACAAAATCAAAACATTTATGCTGACATTAATTACTTCATGTTTTCTTTTACATTTTTATTGCACATATTTTGTCTAATTTAATATTTTTATTACTGTGAACAAAACGAAGTCATTGTTGTGGCAATAAGATGGCATGGTGGCCATCATATAAAATCATCAGGGGAAAAATTCATCGACTTCTTTATAAATATTTATTTGAAGTCTTTATGGCTTCATTCACTACATTTGGGTTGTCACTAATCTGACTGCTAATCAAGGGAGACAAAACTATAAAACCTTTTTTGATTTAAACAAAATTAATCAGATGATTTTGGATTAATATCTTATTGATCTCAAAAGAGATTGAAGTTTATTATGTCTTAAATTAGTTAGCACAATCTTCTATTGACAGGGAATTATCCCTTAAATCAATGAGTAATCATTCATTTGGAATCAATTTTATTCAATAACACTTCAATTTGAGATTATGTTGAGATTATTATGAATTTGTTAGCGACATTTGACACTGTAGCTTTAACTAAAATTGATGTCAGCCTAAACTTTTGGTAACTTATTCGATAAGAAGTCAGATTAAATTACTATTTCTTCACAAGTTGATGATTGACCTAGGCAAGTGCCAAGATTTATTACCAAAAAAGTTATGATAACTGACCTAATATTTATGGAATATGAAACTATGTAATTTAATTCTCCTAACGATGAAAGTTTCTTCGTCGGAAAACATTAAGAGATTGTTCGTGCTTGCTACATCGTGTAGAAGAGGAAAAAAAACTTAATGATAAGATGAAAGCGAGAATTTTCCCTAAACTTCTCCAATGAGCAATGATGATACTTATCAAAAGTAGCTTTCAAAACTTTTCAATGAATATGAGAAAAATGAAAAAATGCCTTGAATAAATAACTTAAGAAGTGGCGAAGTATTTTTCATCTTTCTTTAAATATTTATTTACGAATGCGGAAAAGCAAATAACACTAATTATGAAAGCTTATCTAGCGTAATCAAACATTTTAATTCCTCTGAAAGCTTCTGTGAAAATTTTCTTCTGAATTTTCCTATCTTAAATACGATGACAATTATAAACAAAGAATTTTTGTAAATTTATAAATATTTCCACAAAAAAAGAAAACATTAATATAGCTTGCTTGAAAATTCCACACAAAAAGCGGAAACATTCATGTTTTTGCGTAAGTATTTACCTTTAAGCTCATAAATAAAAATCTTTCTTACCTGCTACAATTCCCATTTTGTTTTATGTTTTCCCAAAATTGGGTCGATTACAACATATTTTAAAGCTTAATGTTCCATTTAAATTCTGATCCCATAAACAGGTTTTGTAACTTTAAATGTACACGTAGCTTCCTCCAATATCTTTAAGTAGCTAGTTATGAAGTCGTGGTATTCATCCAAGAGAGTAACTTCTACGAATATTTGAAACCTCGTAGCAGGCTTCAATTTCATTGCTAACATTTTAAACTGTCAAATAATATTTAAGGGATGATAATTCAAATTTAGAAAAAATTCAAATGTATTTTATTCGGTTTATGGTGCACATTTCTCATTCATTGATTACATTTTATGTCCTTGAAAACATTCCATTCAAATTTATAGACATTTTTCAATTCTTTTATCTTTTTAAAATTCTGTTAGCACATCTTGTTCCATTATTCTAATTTTTCACCTGTGAAAAACAATGAGAATTTATTTATGTAACGCAAAATTCCAACCTGCAACGCACAAACAAAAAATGCTACGAACAGTTTCGAGGTTGAAAGCGTTGAATTAAAAGCTTTTTTACTTAAGCCTTTTTAATTTGCATAATGTACCTTGATATTCAATAACTCTTCTAAATTATGAAAAAGATTGGCGGTTTCAAATATTTAGCGAAATACGAAATTAAAAATAATGTAAATTATTGATTTGTTGTTAAGTATTTTCGCAAATTGTCTTCTTCTAATGAATAATTTTCAATTTTAATATCAACATTAACATCTTATAAATGAAAAACTTCAGTCACGTATAAAACATTAAAATAATTCATCCTTGGAATTTGATTTGTATGCGCAGTTAAACTTTCAACAATAATGTATGAGAATTTGACTTTTGCAAGTCTACCATCTTTTCAAGTAATAAATTTTGTAAGTAATGAAAATGTTGAACCATATTCAGAATAAATGAAATTCCCTTTTATGTATTTCTATCTAGTAGTGAATTTTTCCCTAGAAAATGAATATAGGTCGTTGCATGACACAAGACATCAGAAATAATTAAATTTATTTGAAATGATCTGTTGGTCGTAAATTTCCTTTGAACGTTGTCACATAAAATCGTGATATAATTTTTCCTTTCATAGCTTTTATGTTTATTGAGCAGCTGATTTATCTTGATTTCTGTTCTTTCAAAAATATATAAAATGTTGCAGAATATGAAACCTTGAGTGCATTGCACAATTTATTCTATCATAATTTAAATTTAGTTGTCTAAAGATTTAAAAATTGAATGAGAATTTTTTTGTTTTCAAACTATTATTAGATAATCTTTCTTTCAAAGCTTATTCAAAAAAGTAAAAAAAAAGTCATATCTGTCATATTTGTACCGTTGCAATGGAAAGCTTCTTCATATNTTCAAACTATTTATTAGATAATCTTTCTTTCAAAGCTTATTCAAAAAAGTAAAAAAAAGTCATATCTGTCATATTTGTACCGTTGCAATGGAAAGCTTCTTCATATAAATCCTAATTTTTATATTTAAACCTTGCTCTTTCAACATGCAAGCATATAAACTGATGAATATATTCTAAGCTCTGTCACGGACCGAAGCATAAAAGCTTTCTCATATCCATTTTTATTATGCAAACTTATTTCTATTCTTCCACCATGTGCACGTTCCAATGAAACAAACACAATTTTTTTTTGTTCTTATTCAAAACACATCGCATTTTCATTATGAAGTTTCACTTGCGCGTATCATGTTGACGTGCGCATTGCAATCACGTTTCAGTTTGCTTGCGAAAGGTGCTTTTTTTGTTTTGTAACGTTGCGAAATCAAAACCTTCGGAAAGAAAACTAGGATCATAGTAAACAAGGTAGAAGTGCATACATGCATTTAAAAAGTAAATTTAAAATATTTTTGGGATTTCTATTTCTCTTGTTATTCAATTCAAATTTCGAATGACTTTCATTGTTCTTTATTTTTGTACTCAGGATTAAAACGCATTCTTTGTTCAGGTCATGCCATCGTACCTGGTCAACAGAAAATCCCTGAATTTTATCTGATAAACAACACCGGAACAAATAACTCTCATCCCTACAGTAGAGTTGAATTTTACACGTAAGTAGTGTTCGGAATTGTCAATCTCAATTTAATTGATTCAAGATATTTATTCGCTTCTAAATCAAAAGTCGAAAATTTGGTTTGTCGATTTCATGCCCAACTCTGCCAACACTACTCACACGATGTCTCAAAATCATAAATTTTCGGTTGTCATAACCAGTGAATTCCTTCTTGCGAGAAATCTCACCCAAGGGCAATTTCATTGGCACTTTGTATGCAAATATAAATAAATACCGTCGTTTATGGTTGACGATATAAACAGTGCAAAATAAAATTTTATCATCGCCTATAGAAATTCAATAAGCAACCGACTTATGCTTCGGTTGATTTTGGATCTGAAGCTGATGTGATGGCGAATATGCATCCACCTGAATTATCATTCAATAAAGACAGATAATTTGTGTCAATCTATAGAGTGGTATTAAACATCACCATTTGCATGATGTTGCGTTTATTTATTCTCATCATCATGATTGAAACAAAATCTTTGTTAAAACACTGAAACGTATTTGTCGTTCAGATTTATCATCAAATGATTGAAGGTAAAATGTGGCGAGAAATGAATTTTGCACATTTAAAAATTAAGTTAAAAATAAATAAATTAATGTTGCAATATTTGCAAATATCATATTCAAATCATGTTTTCTCATTATTTAATATTAAATGCAGACTTAATTTCACAATTATCGAAATATAAGTTGAGGATTAAAATGATTTTATTTGGAAATGGTCTAGAAAATTAAACATTTCCATTCATTCCAATAAAATTATTAATCGCGATCCTACATAGTCACATAAATAGAAAAGGATTAAAATTTTTCATAATAAGCACGAAACGTTTGACATCAAATATTTAAGCTGCTTAAAAATAGATCAATGTCCATTGTCAACAGTTTACCCAATCGTCATATTCATGTTTAAAATTAGAGCTGAAAATTTTATTTTAATAAAATGTTATATAAAACATTTTCCTCCATGACATTTGAATTGAACTGAACAAAAGTTGACAAAGGTTGAAACATTGGATTGTTTAACATTTCCAAACCAACTAAGCATACAAAGAGAGGTTGCTGACACTTTTTATCAGGTCATAAAAATTCAAAAGTTCTGTTTGAATATGATTGATAAGAGTTAAACTTTGAATACATATGATATGAAATAATAAACATAAATATAAACTAGAAGCGATTTTCACAATCTCATTGTTGATGGTGACAACGATACATATCAGTAGCAACATTTAAGGTTGAAAATGATAGAAAAAATTTCTATGATTGGGTTTCACGTACTTATTTCTACATAACCAGCATTATGTATAAATTTTTATCATTATGAGTTTAACAATAACCCAAAGTTTTAATTTTCGTTTGTTTTTCTGCTTGTACGCATTTCCAATGTCTAAAAGTTAATCTTTCTCGTCATTTATTGTTATTAGCAAAGACCGCTTGACATTTATTCTAATCTCGAATAATAATTATGTTTTATCATGTTTCTGAAACTTTAATTCAATCGAATTGAATTGAAGTCCTACACCCACACTTTATCTGATATTTAATCCTATATAAACAGAAATTTCGATACATGACGTTACTTTGAGTATTAAAAAAAATTTATTAAAGTCTTTCAAAACTTTTAAATGCACAACACCTACAGTAGCAATTAATGTTGCTTTGAACATGACCCCTTTAAACCTGAAAATCCACGAATTTGCTCTG